>CM046443.1:94385842-94575193 GCA_025506515.1 Flaveria trinervia
GAACATTAATAACTACTCCGATTTATATAAACATTAATATTTTTTTAAGAAGACCTTAATGTTAATTACATTTTAAATCAAGAAAACTACTAAAGTTAATAAAATATTCTCGTTCGTATGTTTATTGGTATTTCTCTATCAGTCAGTTAGGATTATACATATTGTTTGGGGCCAAATGTTTGAGATGCATTGAGCTTCACAAATCTTACAGCTTTGGCTTTATTTTTCTTCAACAACGATTTGTTATACGCACCGTAACAAAGAATGAAATGCAAAATGATAGACTACAATTACAAAGATATGAAACAAGCCAAGGATAGGTGATTTGCCCAATAATAATTGACTTCTTATAAGCTATTTTGTTTTAAGCAATGGATTTAATTATGCAATCTTGCAATGTACTAAAGGCAAAACGAGAAGTAGAAATACAACGAGATGGAACAAGTCATGGATGGAATGATTACCTGATGATCCCCCAATAATAGAGCAGATTTTACCTTTTCAAATTGCACAAGATTTATTTTCCACCATTATCTTGTAGTGTGATTTAAAAGCTTTGTTTTGAGTTTTCAGTTTAACTAGTTATTACCCACGCGTATTACGCGTGGTATTATACTCTGCGTGATAAAGTATAGATGATCACGTGTTAGTAATTTGGTGTATAATTAATCTAAATGTTTGATTTTATATCATAATTATAGTGGAACAAGTTCAAGTTCTTTGTGTTTTGAATTATAGATGATTGGAGCTAAAGGAAGCTTGTTTTGGATGAAAAGATGCAAAATGAAAAACCGAAACTAAGTTTGGTAAAACATGAAAAGTATGGAAGAAGCGGGATGGAAATCGGAGCCCAAGAAGTGAAAAATGCAAAAACCGAAGGTTCAATACCATGGGAACTTAAAACGGGCATAACTTGGGCTAGGAAAAGAGTTATAGGGCCCACGACCTGTCAACGGAAAGCTCGTGAAAAGTTACATGTGGTAATCAAACTTTTACAGCGTCCCGGAGTATGATACGCCGCCTGGGTGTATCAAATGTCGGTCGGCGTATTGGCAGCATATTTATGGGCGTATTGACCAAAATTTTAGAAAGTTTGGCATAGGAAAGCTAAGGGGGGCGTATGATACGCTGCCCTGGGCGTATCATATGTCGGTGGCTGAACTAACACTCGAATTTTGTGAAATTTCAAGTTTATTTAAGCCAAAACAACCCTAATTCGATCTAAAACTTCTTGGAGACGAAAAGTGACGAACTTTAGGTGACTTTTGGTGCTCTAAGGCGCCCCAAATCATCCACAAACATTCTTCAAGTCATGATTGAAGATTGAACGAAGATGATGCGTGGTTAGGTTCTCTTGATTGCTTTCTGAAGTACGATTCTTGTAAAGTGAGACGATTGGTATGAATGATTAGGTTTTTGTATTAAACATTAATCTATTGAATGCAACATTATGTTTTGATTGATTTAAACAAGTTACTTATAAATAAAGTTGTTTGCTTGATTTTCAGATTTTCAGTTTCCTTGCATCGTGAACTCATTAAGAAAAATAGGCAACGTGATATAAGTGAATTGGTAACATTGTGAATGAACGAGTCTTAAAAGATTGTTCCTTTGTTATTACTTTAATCAAAAGCTAAGAACTTGAAGTATTGTTTCTTACAAACCCTAATATTTAAAGTACCAATTGTTGATCTTGTAGAATTGGAAACTCAAAAAAGGTTGTTTTCTGTTATTCAATTAAATTAGTTTTAAAGTTTCTTGCTTTATGCAATTGTGTTCATTAATCCATTCCAATTTTCAATTTTTAGTTATATAGTTTGAGTCTTTAAGTTAGTTGAATCACATTCGTTAAACATTTTCCACATATTCCCTATAGAGACAACATTTGTAACATTTCGTATTTTCGTTAACTAAAAGTGAACTTCGTTTACTCTTACAAGGGTTATCTTTGTCAATTTTGAAACTTGCATGATTGTTTGTGTTTATTATTTATTGTAATTGGGTTTTCATGAAATGTTAAGTATGTATAATAATAATAAGGTTAATATTAATAAAAGTAAATATAATAATAAGTAATAATATTGAATAATAGTATTAGTAATAATAAGATTACTAATAATAAAGATTAATAAACTTAACCATATTTAAATTATAAACTTAAATTAAGTTTGAGGGTTAATTTGTCATTTTAGAAACTTGAAATAGAACTTTATGCATAAAATAATAGAAAACCAAAGTTGAGGGACCAAAGGTGTAATTTATCAAAAATTCAAACCCCCCCCCCTTCTCATCCCCGCTTTTCCGGTGACCTCGCCGGCCGGACTCCGGCCAAGTCCGGCGAGGCACCAAAACCGCCAAAAACGATGTGTTTTTTATCCGAAACCGTCCCCAAAACGTTCTTGAACACGATTCGAACGCAATCATGGACTTTAATTGCGTTTATACGTCGGTTATGAACCCGATCGAGTGAGTAATCGAGCGTTTCTAACCATATAGCCGTTCGACCATTAAAACTCAATAATAACCAAAGTAAATGTTTCATAATCGAACGTCTAAGTAGTCTAAAGCTTCTATCAATTCCAATTTCACCTGAAACAACACAAACAACGATTCCAATTTCCGTTTTCTTTCACGACCTGTAACCTTGCCAAAATCCTATCTCCGAACGAATTGAACCAGAATCAACATAGGGCTTCGCACCGGGATCATCATTCGAGGCTATCTACAAGTTTAATTGAATTATCATTGGGGATTTCTCATCCACTGAGTTTGACGACCGCGACTTGTTCTTCGTTCAGGATTGCTCTAATTCGAACGTATTCGGGTAAATTACATACATGGTTATGCTCGATTAACCATGGGAAACAAAAGCCCCATGGTTAATTTGGTTATCAAGATCGTTTAGATGATCAATTTAATCGGATCTAAACTAGGGTTCTTGAGGTTGGGAACTTGGTGTTAAAAGGAAATAGAACCGAGTTATACTGCGGCTGGAAGCCATGGGACACCGGTTCACGACACGCCCTTACATTCAAGAGGTCCCGGGTTCGAACCCGGGCACCCTCTTATTCTTTTTAAAAGCCTTTTTAGGCCTTAATTCTTTACTAAAAATTCCTAAAAAATTACAAAAAATAATTTTCATTAACTTTTAACCTTTAAATTAACAAAATGATTTTTTTTTTCTGTAAATTTATTTTTATAAAAATACCGTAATATTTAATTATTAAATTTTAATTATTGTTATAAGAATGAGTTTATGTAAAAATTAAATTGTTACTTGAATCAATAATAAATGTACATTTTTCTTCGATTAAAGTTATATGATACTCAAACTAAATGCAATAATTTACAATTTTGTAAGAACATTTCCTTAACTTTTGTAAAATAAATAAATATATATATATATATATATATATATATATATATATTATATATATATATATATATATATGTATGTATAAATATATTATTAATAAACTAAATGGCTAACAAAACTCTCTTAAATTCTAAGGAACCTAGTTCATGTTTAATTGTTAAATCTTGATCTAAATCTTGTAATATTTATATATTTAGGTGTCTTGTGACGTTTTACCTTGGAATGGCATATATTATTCTTATTGATCCTTATTATATACTTATTGATCATGTGAGTTTTCCTTGCCCCATTTTATTTTATTTCACACTACTTTGGGGTGAAACATGATTATCTATACATTGTACACTTATTAACGTTTGAGACGTGTAAGCACATGCAATTCATCTTATTATTATGTCATGGTTATTTGTGAATTGTAAGTGTTTATATGAGATACATAGTTTTGTTTACAATCATTAACTATTGCTAGCCTGGCGACGTCTTAGATCTTTGGGCCTGACAAGCCTATTTGGTGCTAAAGTCGATGTATTGCCGACTCCTAGGGGCCGTATGCTTGTGCACTAGGGAACCAAATACACTTAGCCAATCTTTTATACTTGTAATCAAGTCGAGGTTTGATTGTAACGTTATGTGTTCTATAACCTTACTAGCTTATAACCTATGACATGAATTGCTACTTGTAACTTTCTTTTTTCTCATTATGTATGAAAACCTTGGAAACTCACCAACTATTTTTAGTTGACTCTTATTTTTATCATGTTTCAGGTCAACCACAAGTTTAAAGTGATCCTTTTGAAGCATGCTATAATCTAGGACCTGGACCTAGATAATGAAATAAAAAGTTACATTATATTATGTTATGTTGAACTTATTTCTTGTATAAGACTTACGTTTGTATTTTTTTTCATTTCATGACTTATGATAATAATATTTACAATTTAATATAGCGTTATGTGGCTGTGAACAATCTTAACCCTCACATCTCGACGTTTCCGCCGTCAAGGTTGGGGTGTGACAACATTACTTACCCTTGCACAATAAAGGTAGCTAATACCGATAAATTAAATTGTTTTTGATCGAGTCTCCCAACCAGATCAAAATACCGTCGTTGTTGGGGAATTAGTGCGAAAAGTGTTATTTTTTATTTTTTATTTTTACTTTTTGTAATTTTTTTGTTTTCTTTTGTTTTGTGCGATGTTACAATAGGTATTTTATTCTTTGCAGGTTATTTTGAAGTACTTAAACCTCAACATGAATAGAGTTATTGTTAGGATCTGGTATTTGAACAAAACACCAACTGATTAACGTGTTAAACCAAATCAAATAGTGCGGAATCCTATTTGATTGGCGATCCAATCAGTGAGAACGCACGTAGACATAATGATGTATTAAATCTAACGTCAAGAATCGATTAGGAATCGATCTACAGCGTTCTATGAACTTGGAGGACGAACTTAGAGGCTTCTGGACGGCTAGGGTATGTTTGGAGTCGAAGTGGATTCAATGCTTAAGTTTTTTCACGAATTAGGTGGTATTTATAGGTTAGGGTTGCTCATTCGTGCGACTGATCGTGCGATTGAGTCATGCAGTTAATCCATTCGCACGATTGAGTGTTCAGTCGTGCGACTGAGTCAATCTCATGTTATAATCATACGACTGATCCAATCTCCTAGTTCATTCGTGTGACTGATTCATTCGCATGAAGATGTTCATGCGTATGGTCCATTAGCATGGGCCATTCGCATGATAACTTCATATTACTAAGTGTGAATGTATTAATTATCATTACATTATTTATATTGGTTCAATCAACCACCAACCTATATAATCAATTCGATAAGCATTAAACAACTCATTAATGAAATATTAAATATTATAAACACAACCAAACATTTTCATTTCATTAAGTACCTAACTATTACATAAGTGTAAGACAATAAAGACATATTACATCAAGATCAGAATCAAGGTACACATGTATCAACAAACTCCCCCTTGGACCTAGATTCATCTATTGTCTAACCTTCTTCATAACCTCCTTGTACTTCTTATACTTCTCCTCTCTTGTGACTCATGCATGTATTTCAAATGCAAAGCAGAGTCGTATCATATTTCGGAATTGGAGGGCTTGTACAATATCTTGTGTGTCATAGAACAGTGGCCACTTATATAGTGTGTAGACATCTTTAGCTGACAAGTTTGTAAGCAACATCGGGTCAAATACCCTGATAGCATCCATTCTGCCCTCTTTGTTGAGAACTATGACCGCCTCCCCTATTCTCCAATCATAGTACCACCACTTAAAGTGTGGAGTGAAGTCCTGTGGCATTTCCCTGAGAGGAATTCTTGACATTGTGCGTGGAGGACTCCACTTCAACACTATCTTTGGCTTTCTAGTTATGGGATCAACTTCAGACCGTCTGATATACCTCGTAGGTTGTTGAGGTTTGAAGTTGACCCACCTGGTGTGGTACTCTTTCTTCAATGCAGCCTCAAACCAGCCTGACATCTTTCTTGGGTCAGCGTATAACAGCTTTAGTTAGCCAGCTGGTTTAGCTCAAAACCAGGTAGAGACTTTAGTTCATACGGGAATCAAAAGTACTCAATACCCTTCTCTCTTTTTACCGCATGTACATTATGATCGTCAAAATGGGCCCATGTGATAATCTTGCCTGACACCTTGTGATGTTTCTTCACTTTGTAGAGCTTGGTGTAGACATTCGGTTTAGGAGCAACGCGTTGGGCTCGGATCTCCTCAAAACATGCAGCCCATTCAGCTTTTCTGATATCAACATCGGTGTTTGAGGGTTGGGCTTGTTCCTCAACCTTCTCGGACTCTTGCTCCATCTTATCTAATATCTCAAATGTATCACTGACCAGGGAATCACCCAGATTACGGACCACATTTCCCTCTTTGTCAGCATACTCTGGATAGTGCTCTGCAGTGACGTCCTCGATCTCTATCTCATCGATGTCGTTCAGCTCATCGTCACTGGCTACTTCAATAGTTGGAGCGTCCTTTACAATTTCATCGGGATTGAGCTTGAACATTTCTGCCAATTGCTCATTAGTATCATGAATTATTTCCCCTTCTTCAGGGGTGTAACTCATTGATCTCCTGACAATCCCTTGCAGACCAAGAATCATGGTTAGTGAGTCTTGACCCGCTGAAGGGGAGCAACGTCGTATTCGTCCCTCTGAAAATTTGGATCTGCTTGATTTAGACATGTAACACTGCAATCATTAGTTACTAATCAAGACATAAATATAAACATTAAATATAAACATTCATTACATTCATTTGATACATGATCTAAATACATATGATTTTAAATAACAAAAAAACATCTAAATATTACTCTTGTCTTGGATCCTGTGTTCTTCTGCTGTCGGGGCTGATGTCGAGGCACCTGGATCTTGAGTATTTTTGGTCCGCCTTTCACTAGCTTCCTGTGCACCCGAAGCAGATGCCTCTCCTCCTCCTTCAATGTCTCCTCCATCCTCATCATCACCTTTATCATCACCATCATCATCTTCATCATCACTCTCATCATCATCACTATCATCACCATCATCACCGTCTCCCTCTCGGATCTTCAAAGGCTCATCCTTTGTGTCCTTAAGTTTGAGCAGGATGGTCCTCTTAGCATCCTCCAACTCCTCAATATTCCTAGTAGATAACACATTTTGCTCCTTGAGTTAGGAAATCTCTTGGCTTTGAGCAGCTATTTGCTGAGCCTGCTCTTCAATCTGGTGTGCCTATTGAGAGATCTGTTGTGATTGTGCAGCTGTAAGCTCCACTAACTGTCTGAGTTGAGCAGTCTTCTCTTCGTCTGCCATCAACACCATCAGCACCATACGATTAAATGTTGAGAGATGTTCCTCAACCCCAATGGGAGGCAGAGGTGATGCAGATGTGTAGGAAGGGTGTGATGGTGGTACAGCATGGTGGCTAGTGGTGGTAGTGGTGGCTGTGGTGTAGATTGGGGTTGGTATAACTAGTGGAGGTGTGGCTGTAGTAGTGGAGGGTGGAGGTGTGGTGGAGATAGTGGGTGGTCTGGTGTGGTGGTAGGTGTAGTGGTGGTAGTGGGAGTGATGAAGGTGAGTCTTCGCTTCTTCTTCTTCATGCCATGGGGCTGAGCCATCCTTTTCTTCCTCGATCCTGTCGAGGAGGATGCTCCCCCTAGAACACGGCTTGACTGATCGGGAGCATATGTAGGATCAGTATCAGTATCTCCTGACCCGCCAGGGCGTCCACCAACCGCCCGGAGCCCCCGTTCTGTGGCAACGAATTTACTGCCCATAGTCCGGGTCAGTGGCTCCTCATCTGACTCCTCCTCCTCCTCACCAGGTATGAATTCCTGGTGGAATCCAGCAGTCTCTGCTACATCTCCAGTGGGGGCAGATGCTGGAGATACACTATCAGTAGTGGGCCCCTTGGTTGAGTGGGCCCTTCATCTCCAGCATCCCTGCTATCATCATCATCAGAGTCGTGCTCTGGGAGTTATAGCTGCTCATCATCTGAATCGTTGTCTACGTGACGCCACTTACGTCTGCGTGGCGCCACGTAATCCTCCCGGGCCAGATGCCCGAATAATCTCCTCACAGGGGGCTTAACCTGCTTCCCTCTGTAGACCTTCATCCAACCAAGTGTGGTGTCGTCCATCACCTCAAGTACAACTACATCCTCTTTTTCCTTAGGCAAGGAAGGGAGCTTCTGGTCAATGATCATCTGCATGAATCGAGGGTACATGCAGAAGCCCTCCTTCCCTTTCCCCTCAATGTTCTCCACCAGGTAGGTGAAGATCATCCGGAGAAGCTGAACGGGTGGTTCAGCACCAACGCTACGTACGCGTTCTGGATCTGATCTGAGAGCTCGTCAAACCCTCCCTTCCGAGAAGCAATACACTTTAGCAGCACATGTGTGAGGTACTTGAACTGGGGGCACAGGTTGCTCTTTTTGAGCACCCCTGCGTTGATGTCCCCAGAGTACTTAGCTCGCATGAAACGTCCTCGAACAGTAAGGGGGTGTAATCGAGTGGGACAGTCAGCATCATCCCCGAACTATAGCACCATCCAAAGATCATCCTCGGTGATCTTTATATCCTCTCCAAATATCGAACTCCTGATGTGATGGGGCTTTGAGGATCTAACTGCACCTTCCCAGAAGGCCTGCTGAATCGAGCGATAAGGTGTACAAGGAGTCGAGATGGCATGGAAGATCCTCAATCTCTGTAGGAAGGTAATGATGCCAGAGAAGTCTGAAGCATTCCTGGATGTTAGATCCAAATGAGCACAAATGTTGTGCTTAGTGCTTATAGTCCACCGACTCGCCATCTGTTACATAATGGATATAAACGTTAGTATCCATTGATGAATAATATCTTGAATCCTTTGGACTTGAAATTCTTTCTGTTCTGTCGTGTGAATGAGACTGCGCGACTGAGATCTACTAGTGCGAATGAGTGGTGTGACTGAGATCTAGTCGTGCGAATGACCTCATACGTACGAATGAACATGCGACTAGGCTCATACGTATGTAAGCTCATTCGTTTACACCAGTCGTGCGACTGAACTCATACGCATGGCTCAGTCGTGCGGTATACCCATTCGCACTACCCAGTTGGTCATGCGACTGGAGTTCATCAAACTATCCATTCGCATGACAAACTGCTTTTCAATTCAAATTCCATTTCTGACCATTTCTTATGATTAGACTTCATGTTTGGTTCATTGGACTCGCAATCATTATATTTACCACCTAATAACTTTAATTTCAATTGTTTGCATAGTTCAATTTGGTTATTTAGCTAAAACACGTCTCGGTTCTTGGTTTGGCCCCAATTTGTCATTTTTGGATTCAAATTTAATGAAATACACGTGGATTGCACCGCATTATACTTGTATAATCAATGGTAATCGTCAGTAAACAAGAATTAGTGGTATAATAGTCTCAAACGAAAATTTGGTAGCGTGACGATGTGTCATGCGAATTAGGGAGAATTTGCGGGTGATGAATGACTGCGATCGACTACCCCTGTTTTTATACAAGGGTTTCTTTCAGTCGTGCGACTGAGCTTAGTCGCACAGTTGTTTCGTGCGACTTAAGATCAGTCGTGCTACTGGCACAGTCAGTCACCTTTAGTCGTGCGACTACAGGTCAGTCGTGCGACTGTGTCATTCGGTCACCTTTATCTAGCGATTCGCACATTTTATATGTCCAATCGTGTGATTTTAGTCGTACAGGTTGTCCAATCGCACGTATGGCCCATACGTGTGGGTTAATCATGCGATTGGGCACATTCGTATCCTTCAATCGTACGACTGGTCCATGCTCATGGTCCAGTCGTGCGAATAAATCATACTCATGGTTTTTAACTTATGCCCATTTTACAATTTTATACCCTTTTAACTTTTGAATAAACGTTATGTGCATTTTATCATCTCAGACATGATCATTTTACCTTAAAAAAACCTTTGATCACCTCAGACGTGATCCTTTTAAAACATTTTGTCATCTCAGACATGACCCATTTTTGTTTGAAAGCATGTGTGGTCACCTCAGACATGATCCTTTTAAATGAAAGGTCCCTTATAAACTTTCATGACATAGTCCGATACTGAACGAATTGAAATAGACGAACTTTGTACAGAAATAAAACAAATAATACTGAAAACATAAAACTAAGACATGTTTTTGTGTTTTTATGAGGGTTAGCTCCGAAGATGTAGTTCTAAGGAATAATTTTTCTGAGAGCTGCTTCAATCAGTTAACCCATACGTGGACCAATTCAATTTGGAATCATACAGGATACTCAAATCATTCAGGACAGGTTATTTAAAAAAAACTTTGATGCTCTATTCTTGTTTTTCATCTAGGGTCTGTTAGCAATGCTAGTACTCTCAGGTCCCCACACTGATTTGAACTTTCAAGAATTGTAGCCATAATGATTGTCAGTATACTTGTCCTCTTAAATCCATACACATACTTTCAACACAGGTTGGTGATATTTTTAAGGTTTTTTTATTTGAACAAGCATTTGTGGATCCCACACTTATATGGTAATCAACCTTCCTCGGGAGATTTTTGAGCGGTCTCAGGGTAGTATTCAAGAAGAGACTATCCTTAGAACTTTCAAAGAGAAGCCAATCATCAGGTCAGTGCCGCCGCACAACAGAAAGGCGGCAAACAACAATGAGCTCTAGAATATATAGATTAGGCTTATCCTCATGTCAGTGCCACCGCACAGCAGAGAGGCACAAAACATATCTTCTTGTTTGAGCATTTTCAGTCTTTTTGCACATATCTAACCAACAACATAGGTTATCAGTTTGATTTAATTTGTATTTTTATGTGCTTTTGCTCATGCTTTGGTCTTACGCACACATTTGTGGCATTTATTTTGCTCATCACCCCTTATTGGAATCTTGTTGATTGTGTTAACCAGGGATAAGGTGTTACCCACAGCTAGTCAACTATTTTAGTTTAATCTTGAGATCACCAAAAAGGTCTAGTCATTTATTGTGTTGAATCTACCGACATATCATCTGTGGTCTAGCAACCTCTAGGTCTACTTTCTTTGTGTTACCTTAGTAGTAACTATCTTAGCTATCATATTTCCTTCTATATTGCTCAGACCACACAGACTTATACTTGAGCTTTGCATCTTTTTCAATTTTGATTTGTTAAAGTCCCAAATGATTTGTACCTGTGTACTATCATATTCCAAAAATTTAATTGTTAGCACACATACGATCTTATTTATTATCAGTTTGCCTCATCTTTTCCCTCGTCTTATATATATATATATATATATATATATATTATATATATATATATATATATATATATATATATATATATATATATATATATATATAATATATATATATATATTATATATAATATATATATATATTATATATATATATATATATATATATATATATATATATATATATATATATATATATATATATATATATATATTCGAAACCTATTCTCCCCCTAAAAATATAAAACCACCACGGATTAGCGTTTTAAGATTTTTAATGGGAAAAGAAATAAACCAATTGTAATTAAACTAATTAAAATTAAACAAAGACAAGAGAATAAAATAAAATAAAATTAAAATTGAAAAAATAAAAAAACTAGACACAACGCATCGAACTATACATGGTCATCGTCAGGAATGACCTCACTTTTCTTTTTAACTTCGTTGACCTCTAACAAATATAAAAAACGTGGTTTGTCAAATGCTTTTGTATAGAGGTCAGCGCGTTGAAAATCTGTATTTATTTTTACTACATCGATTAAGTTCTTTTCAAAGCAATCACGAATAAAGTGATATTTAATAGCGATGTGTTTGGTCTTTGGATGTTGGACCGGGTTCTTAGTGACTGCAATTGCAGCATAGTTATCAACAAAGACAGGAGTGGAAGAGAAGTGCAAACCGTAATCCCGCATTTACTGTTGAATCCATATGATTTGAGAACAACAGCTTACAGCAGCAACGTATTCTGCTTCACAGGTTGACAATGCAACCGAGGTCTGCTTCTTACACTTCCAGGTTACTAATCTTCTTCCAAAAAACTGACACCCTGCTGATGTAGACTTGTAGTTCATCTCGCAGCCATCGTAATCCGAGTCACTACACGCTGTAAGCTCAAAGTCATCATCGTGAGGATACCACAACTCAAGTGTGGGTGTGCCCTTCAGATAACAAAAAATCCTTTTGACCCCAATTAGATGGTTCACCTTAGGCTTTGCCTGATATCAAGAGCATAAACATATAGCATACATAATATCAGGTCGTGAGGCAGTGAGATACATGAGAGATCCAATCATCCCGCGGTACATAGTGGCATCTACCAGATCACCGTTCTCATCGGGTGCTACATCATGGTTTGTAGCCGGTGGAGTGTCAGCTGTAGAAGCATTCTCCATGTCAAACCGACTGAGAATATCCCCTACATACTTGGTTTGATGTAAGAAAATCCCATTTGGTGTCTGATCCACTTGTAACCCGAGAAAGAACTTCATCTCCCCCATTGCACTCATCTCAAACTCTGCCTTCATTACTGCTTCAAACTCTTTGCATAATTCTTCGTTCTTGGAACCGAAGATTATGTCATCTACATAGATCTGTACTAGCAGTAAGTCTCCATCTTTTTCTTTGATAAACAATGTACAGTCAATGACTCCCCTGCAAAAGCCGTGTTTCACAAGATTAGTCGAGAGTTTCTCATACCAGGCCCGTGGAGCTTGATGAAGCCCATATAGCGCCTTGTCGAGTTTGAAGACTCTATCCTAATGATATGGATCCTCAAATCCCTCGGGTTGACTGACATACACTATTTCTCGGATCTCACCATGAAGAAATGCACTCTTAACATCTAGTTGATAAACTTTGATTTTCATATAAGATGCGTAGGCAAGGAAGATGCGGATGGCTTCCATCCTTGCCACTGGTGCAAACACTTCATTGTAGTCGATACCCTCAACTTGTCGAAAACCCTGATCCACAAGGCGAGCCTTGTTTCTGATGATCACTCCCTGATCATCCTTCTTGCATTTCAAGACCCATTTGGTACCGATGACTTTTGCACCTTTAGGTCTATCTACTAGAGTCCATACACCTAACTTCTTCAACTAAAGAAGTTATTCCTGCATGGCACTCACCCAAGCCTCATCATTCAATGCTTCACTTACATACTTTGGCTCAAACTGAGACACAAAGCAGCAGTAGGCACCATTGTGAAGGTATCCCTTTTCCATCACAGAGGCATAATCAGCTGAGTACAACTGATTTCTAGTCTGAAACCCTGATCTCACATCTCCTATAACTTATCCAAAGGATGATAGATGTTTAGACGCGCGTCGAGAGTTGTTGGAACAACTACCTCAGAATCAAGATTGTGAACATTGGTTCTGAATCTGAGGCAACAAGAGTCTGAGGTTCTGAAATCTCAGATGCATCATTATAAGATGCTTGTTGATTTGAGGTAAGAGGAACCTGTGCATCCTGGTTGTTCTGATCATTTTCCATATTTTCTTCATTAGAGGAGGAGTCACTCATATCAAGTGCTCCCCCTGAATTGGTAGATGATGAACTTTGTGATGTGGATTGTCACACCCCAACCTTGACGGCGGAAACGTCGAGGAGTGCGAGTTAAGATCGTTCACAGCCACATAACGCTATTTAATAACTCAAATATAAATTTAATCATAAAATTCAATTGGATCATTACAAGTTTAAGTCTCAAAGAAACAAACAAAATAACATAAAAGATTGCAAGTCATTTTAATTCACTTATTTATCTAGGTCCATTCCTAGATGTGTAAGCTTCGATGTGTAGAAATCAAACTTGGGCATTACCTGAAACATGTTAAAAATAAAAGATCAACACTAATGTTGGTGAGCATTCCATAGTTTTAATACATAAGTATATATAAAAGATGGCAAATTCAAGTCATAAATTAGTGAATATAGTGATTAGGGATGCTATGGACAAATGCAACAATCAAACCTTGACAATGTTTTACAAGTCTCAAACATTAAAAGTATATATACGATCAGCTAAGTGTACTTGGATCAACCAAGCAGGCTTGTCTTACCCATAGATCTATGACTTCGTTGGGCTAGCAATAGTTAATGATTGTACATATAACGCCATAACATGGTAACCACACAAGTTCAACTAACCACAACTTAACATGATGTATTGCCATAAAGTTTACAAGTCTCAAATAAGTTTACAAGTGCAAAGTATAAATTAACATGTTTCACCCCAAAGTGTGAAAGTATAAAAAGGGGGTATGGAATACTCACATGATCAAATGTATGTAAAAGTCGATTAATAAGAAATATAATAAGCAACGTTCCAACGTAGTTCTTCACAACGAATCCTAAGTAACAATATTCACAAGATTTAAGTTTTAGGTTTACGTTTAAACATGATTTAGGGCTTTTAAGAGAAAAATTTGGGATTCCATGATATATATATATTTCTAACAAAAGAATTGATTTAATAAATTGTCATAAGGTCATAAACTTGAATCGTTTAATATGGTTGATAAGACAAAATATAAGTGTAGATATCTTTTTATTTATAAAAATTATAAATAAAGTGTGAGTCAAAAAACAATAACAATTTTTAATGTCTATTTTATATAAAAAAAATTAGTTTATATACATTATTTGAACAAACATCTATTTAGTAGATTAAAACTATATTTTAAGTTTAACTTATAAGAAATAATTTAAATATATTATTTGAACTAATAATGGTTTTAATAAGTTAGTCCACATTAAAATTTATTTTTTTTTTATAAAAAATTAACTAATTATATCATTTGTTTTTATATAAGTATACAAGTATTATAAGAACATAAATTCTTAGAAATTGGTTAAATGACTTCAAAATAATTTAAGTTTACCAGATTAATTTTTTATAAATTTTTTAGAATTTTTCTATATTTTTTTAAAGGCTGAAAAGCCAAAAATAAAATGAATTGGAGGTCGCCGGGTTCGAACCCGGACCTCTAATTCGGAATGTGAGTGGGGAACCAGTGAACCAAGGCATCCAGCCGCGTTTAATCATCATTTCCAAATCTTAAAAGCGTCTTATACAAATCACCCCAAATCCTATGAACCCTAGATTGATTCGGGCCCAAAATTGAAGATCAAATCGATATTGTTAACGATCTAGAGCATGGGGCTTTTGTTTCCCAAGCTATTACGAATAGTTAAGTGGATTTAATTTACCTGTTTGATGATGAATCAAAGGTATCCAACTCGACAAACAGGTCGCGAACTCCTAGTGCCCAAACGATGATCAAACGTTTACGATAATCCAATTCGTTACACAGGTAGCTTCAAATGATCACTAAGATGAAAAGCCCTCTGTTTAATTCGAGTTTTGACACGCTGATGATAATGCTCGTATAGTTGCGGGTCGCGATTTCGAATGATGATGGATTTTGGTGATTTTGTTTGTTTCAGGTGTAATTGAGTGTTGCATTCGATTAAGGATTGATAAACGACCGTTTATGCTGAGTTAATTCGATTATTATTATGGTTTAATGATGAAACGACAATCGGGTTTAAGTGTTTCGGTTTTGAACTCGATTCGGTTTGTAACCGCTGTTTGAAAGTGATTAATTGGTGAGCATAAGTTCGAAACGTTCCTACGAAACGATTGGAATGATTTTGGTACCAAAATTCAAAGGTTTCGGGTGGTTTTGGTGTTCACCGGCGCCGTGCCGGACCTTGCCGGCCGGCGGCCGGAAATACGGGTATAGAGGGGGAAAAGGTTTGGGTTTGGTTACTTTGCAACATTAGTCCCTGTGGTTTCAGTTTGTTATTTCGAGCCCAAACTTTCTTTTCAAAGTTTCAAAATTGACAAAAAGGTCCCTTGAATTTAGATTAAGTTTATTAAACATTTTTAAGTTTAGAAATTTTTCATTTCATATTACTTTTATTGTTCTTATTATTATTATTATTATTATTATTATAGTAACATAATTATTATTTCCCTTAAAAATTTGTTATTATTATTATCATTATTATTACAACATAATTATTATCACTCTTATAAATTTAAAAGAGCAATTAAGATAATAATCATAAGCAACCCATAAGTTTCATAAATAACACAATAATTCCATGCAAGAATTTAACAATGCAGATTTTAAATTAATCTAAAATTACAAGATTGTTACAGTTGTTGAATCTTAAGACGATGTGTTCAAGACATCATACATCATCTTGTTTTCCAATTCGTCTTCTAAAGCAGAAAAAGGAATATTGAAGGATTTGAATAATCCATCATAGTCGAAGAAGTAAGCAGGTCCTTTTCCAGCAGGCGGTGTGGTGTATCTCTAAACATCAACATTACACCACACCTTTACTTGACCTGTTGAATTGTTGTAAACCCTCTTGTTCGGTATGTTGTATCCTAGAAAAATCCCTTCATCAACCTTCTCACTAAATTTTCCCTCCTGAGTCTTCTTCAGCAGGGTGCATGGAGCACCAAACGGCACGAGATACTCTAAGTTGGGTTTACGTCGTTGTAGTAACTCATAGCATGTTTTTCCATGGCGTTTCACAACTAGAACTCGATTAAGCGTGTAACATGCATTTGCCACTGCTTCATTCCAGAATTGAATTGGTAGTTTGGAGTCTTCCAGCATAGTGCGTGTCGTCTCTATCAAGCTACAATTCTTCCGTTCAGCAACCTTGTTCATCTGAGGAGTGTAGGCAGAGGTGAATTGATGCACAATTCCCTTTTCCTTGCAATAGGCCTCCATCCACTAATTCTTGAACTTGGTTCCATTGTCTGAGCGCACCTGTCATACCTTCAGCTTGTATAGAGATTCCAGTGTCGTTACTAATTCCTTGAAGGATTCAAATGTTTCTGATTTGGATTTCAGGAACATTACCCAAGAGAATCTTGAGTAGTCATCGGTAACTACATAGCAATACAAGTCGCCTCCGATACTTCTTGTACTGACTGGACCAAACAGATCCATTTGAAGGAGCTCAAGAGGAAGTTCTATAGAATGAACTTTATTTTCCTTATGAAACTTCTTCGTCTGTTTTCCCTTTTTGCACGCAACACAGAAATCCGAGAGTTGGAAGTTTTTGACATTTTCTTCCCTCACTAGATCATTCTGGACCAAGTGATTCATCTTCCTCGGATTTATGTGTCCCATTCTCCTATGCCAGGAGATTGAGTCCTTCTCAGTAGCTTTGGACAAGAAGCACTGGACTTCATGATCTCTTGTGGAGGCCTTTGAGAGATCCAAAACATAGAGATCATTATATCTTGAAGCTGACATTAGTATTTGGTCCTCCGAAATCACATAGCACTTCTTCTTGTCAAAGACTACCTTGAATCCTTTATCACAAATTTGAGAAACTGAAAGCTAGTTATTTTGTAGTTGTTGAACATAGTTACCTTATCAAACTTAACTTTCTCATTTCCCACTTCCCCTTGGGTTGTGATGTACCCGCCTTTGTTTCCAGCAAATGAAACATGCCCTCCTTTGATTTGTCTCACGTTTGATAAGAGAGCTCTGTTTCCTATCATATGCATGGATGCTCCGCTATCTACAATCCATGTGTTACTCTCAGCACTATAGCAAACACCCTGCACATCTAATGAAAACATCAGTTCATATTAGGAACCCAAGCCTTCACTAGCTTGGGTTTTCCTGAGGCATCACACATCATAAACTTAACCTATTGACCATTTGAGGTTGAGGAAAGCTCATAATTCTGTTTGTTCTCATTTTCAAACGCTGAGGCAGATTTTTCTTTCCATTGACCAGCTTTGTGTAAGGCCTGTTTATGATAGACAGACGACTGGTTGATGGATTGAACTTTGGATTCACAGCCCTTTTTGGAGGTGAAACTGAGTTCCTCTTAAAAGATCTAGGTGTAGATACTAAAAGTCCTACTTTCCTCCTCTGTGTCTGGTAATAAGGACACTGAGACGCTATGTGACCATACTCTCCACAATTATAGCAGGGTTGCTTTCAACTTTACGGATAATATGTTTTGGTGGCGATGTAAAAGTGATGCAGTTGACCTTATTATGTTTGGCTTGAGACACTTCTTTATTAAATGTATGACTTGGTTTTACAAACTTAATTGCTTTACCTGATTTTACATCTTTTATCTCTTGTTTACCTGGACTTTGACATGACGCCCGCGATTGATTAGATTTTATAGTCCTTTTGTGTTCTTGTTTGACTTGATTTGACCTAGACTTTAAATTAACTTTTTCAAATTCAGTTTCCAGGTTAACACAAGGCATCTTTCCTTTTTCCCTTGAAGTGGACTCCTTCCGTTTAGAATCAGATTCATTTGATTTACTTATGGAATCTGGATCACTAACCAGAGCAGTGGACACCACGTGATCCTTGATGGGGTTGTTGTTAAAAGGTTTACTTTTGGTGTTCATCAAGGTCTCAGGTGGTGGTTGAACCACTTTGTATCCCAGCCCCTCCCCATTATTTCTCACTTTCACTAAGTGTTGGACAATGTGTGATGAGCTTGTCCAACTGTGTAGTTTTTGTTTTAAAGAGTTGACTTCTACTTCTAAAACTGCTTTCTGTTTCTTAGTGTCTTCTAGGGAGTTCAGATAGTACTTAATGTCATTTGCTTGGTTAAATGCAACTACTTTTGTTTCCCTAAGCTGTTTATTCAATAGGTCTATCTTTTCCTTGTAACTGTGCTCGTTTTGTTTTAACACTCTATTCGCCTCCATGCATAGTTCCAGGTCCTTTAATAAGCTCTCATTATGATCTAATAACCTAGTAAATTTTGAATCTATACTTTCTCTGAATTATTACATTCTAAACAAGCATGATTATTAAACAGCTGGTCAGTAGTACTTACCTGAGATGTTGAAGAGGAATCAACCATAAGTGCAGAAGCTGTTGAATCTAGTTCTGGTGATTCTAACGTTGAAGCAAATTTATCTTCTTCAGGCAGGTGGTTGACCACGGGTCCAGTGTCTTCAGAATTGACATTGCAAGCTCTACTGCTATGTCTCCCTCACTAGCAGAATCGTCATTAATGTCCTCCACATTAGCTATGTTGGACTCTCCTGGTGACACGAACCGAAAGCTCCAGTCCTATCCTTCATCCTCATTAGCATTTAAGGCTTTGGGGTCCTTACTTGATGAGGTAGAACTGCTAGATGTGGCTTTGTCCTGATGATTGAATGACGAGAAGGGATTACCGTTCCCAGTCTTCTTTGGTTTTACACACTCCCTCTTGAAGTGCCCCTTCTCACCGCAGTTGAAACAAGTAACCTTTGACTTGTCGAAGCCAAAGGTTGTGTCTTTGGTGGCAACCAAGTTCTGTCCGGTCTTTTTGACAAACTTTTTAGCTCGTCGGACAGCACTTGCCAAAGCCCACATTATGTCCATACGTTCCAACTCCATCTCATCCACCTGCTCATAATCTTCATCTGCCAGGTGACAATTTCCTATCTTTCCAGCAACTAGTCCATCATAGGAGTGAACCACAGCAGCTACGAGGTCCATATGTTCTTTGGCCACCTCCACAGTCACATTCCCGAAGTTGTCGGTTTTTAGTTTTGCTGCATTAGCTTCAGGTATCATATATTGGGTGCTAGACGGTTCGGACCCTGAAGTTGAAGGTTATACAGGAACTGCTGCGCTTGAGATGAAGGCAGTTTGCAGTGGTGCGCCAGATGTCTTGACTGAAGGAGTTGCATTGTAGAGTGCAGGATTCTGATCGTAGTTGGCCTTTTGAGCTCTGTACTTCATCCTAAGCTCCTCTTCTCTCAATTTAAGAATGAAGTCATCTATGTCTATCTTAGAGAGCATCCCATTCTGTCTGAGATTTGAAACAAACGAAGCCCTTTTTTCTGGTAATCCATCAACAAAGTTGGATACCTTATCCTTCATCGACGTAATTACTCCAAGAGTGTGCATCTCACTTATCAAGTGGTAGAATATGTCGATCACATCATCAAGGCCTTCCTTTCCCATTGAAGAGAAGTTGTCAAACTCCTTCTTCAAGGCATTTGCCTTAATGGCCTTGAGTGAGGCATTTCCGTCATACCTCTTCTCCAACGCATCCCACAGTTTCTTTGCTTGAGTGTACTCCGAATACTGATGGAAAATATCCTTCGGAATAGACTGAGTGAGCAAAGCGTAGACTTTCTTCTCAGTGTTGTGTTTTACCTTCTGAGCATCCGACATACCACTAAGTGTAAATTTGACTCTGTCAGCACCTACAAGCATGCTATACCCTGACTCTATTGCATCCCACAAATTTGTATCTACTCCATTTAAGTAGATTTCGAAATGTTGCTTCCATTGTGGATAATCATCTAACGTGATAAGCTTCGGGGGTTTATTGTGAATTCCCACTTCGTTCTCCAACAACAGTAGATTCTGAATACGGGTATCTCTACTTGCTGTGCACGCTGAAAACTGGTCCTCCATTTCACTTAACTTTACTGTTTAACAAACTGCTCATGTATGCGAATGAAGGTATGCGATAGGGCTTATCCGGGCGATTGAACAAATGCGGATAGTTCAATCGTGTGACTGAACAAATGCGGATGAGTCAGTCGTCCAAATGAACTAATGCGGTTGAACAGACCGAATGAAGTTCTCAGTCGTACGAATGAGTCCAATCGTGCGGTTGGAGAATGCGAATGAGCTTAGTCATGCGATTGAGCCAATCGTGCGATTGAACTTGCTGAAGTTTGATAATTCGTAGGTTAAACGTGTTTTGGCCGTAAAAACTCGAATTTTAGCAAACCCTAATCGTCGTATGCCAGAAAAACTAAACTTGAAGGTCAGGAACCGTCTAAGACTCCGTTAGACATAAAAAGACTGCATTTTTTATTCAAAAACACAATTTTTGTATCAAAACTATTGAATCAACACGCAATCAAGAGCCAAAGCTCTGATACCACTTGTTAGGATCTAGTATTTGAACAAAACACCAACTGATTAACGTGTTAAACCAAATCAAATAGTGCGGAATCCTATTTGATTGGTGATCCAATCAGTGGGAACGCACGTAGACACAATGATGTATTGAATCTAACATCAAGAATCGATTAGGAATCGATCTACAGCGTTCTATGAACTTGGAGTACGAACTTAGAGGCTTCTTGGACGGCTAGGGTACGTCTGGAGTCGAAGTGGATTCAATGCTTAAGTTTTTCCACAAATTAGGTGGTATTTATAGGTTAGGGTTGCTCATTCGTGTGACTGAACCATTAGCATGGTTCAGTCGTGTGATTGAGCCATGCGGTTAGTCCATTCGCACGACTGAGTGTTCATGTAACACCCGGTTATTTTTAAAAGCCAAGATAAAAAGAATAAAAGCAAGAAAGGCAATAAGGTCCAAGTGGAGGGACTAAAAGTGTCCAAAAGGACAAAACTTTAGAAAAGTTGGTGATAAAGGTGGCATGGCCGCCCATCACCTTTTCTACACCCAATTTTCGGTCATTTTAGAGAGAGAAACAAGGGAAGAAGAGCAGAACTCGGTTTTGAAGAAAAGAAGAAATCGAATTCAAGGTAAGAATTTGTGGTTTTGCATAATTATGACGGGTTTTGTCCCGGTTATGTGTTTGTATGCTTATGGGTTGTGTTTGTGCTCGTGTGTGTGTGTGTGTCTTAGGATGTTGTTTCTAGGTGTTTTGAACTTATAGCAAGCGGGTAAAAAGGAAGAACACCCAAGTTGCACCAAGTGAGTTCTAGACCCTAGTTTTTACTTGTTTTCAAACATCTTTGGGGCTGAAAAATGTATGTAAAAGATTTTCAAATGTTTGAGTATGTATGCCCGTATGTATTGTGCATGAATGAATGTGATTCTGGAATGCTTATAGGTTATTCATGTTTAGAATAGCCACATTAAGCTTAGAACAGATGGATTTGATGATGGGTTGAAAACATACCGGAAACATACAGAAGGTCCATGCGCCTAGATAAGGCTCATGCGCCTGAAAATGCCTTAGAAAGAACTAAGTGTAATCCATGCGCCCAAACAGTAGCCCATGCGCCTAAGATTACCTTAGAAATGATTAAGTACAGCCCATGCGCCTGAACAGTGGCCCGTGCGTCTAGAAATGTTAGCTGGATGACTAAGTAAAGGGCCATGCGCCCTAATAGTGCCCATGCGCCCAAGTGGCCCATGCGCCTAAGTGTCCATGCGCCTGAATTACTCATGCGTCTAAGTTTTCATACGCATAAATAGTGCCCATGCGCCTAAAGTGAAAATGCTTAAGTGTTGGCTGATGCGCCTACATAGTGATGAAACGCCCGAACAGGGCTCATGCGCCCAAATAGTTCCCATGCGCCTAAGACTTAGAATTTTTTACAAAATTTTTCTGGGAGTCTGTGCCTTAGGGTTTTGACCGAGGTTGACTAAGGGCTTATTAATGATGTTGTTTCATGCATGATATGATTGATTATGATTGTTCCTTATTATTGTTATTTCTATTATTATTATTACTTATAGTATGTGACTTTACGTGGTATGTTATTATCGTAACGTAAAGTATATCGTAATAATAAAGTGAAAGAGCAATAAAGAAAGAAGAGAAACATTAATGAAAATGCTAACAAGTCTTGCAAGCTTACAGGTGGTACATGACCATGTTTTCGTTAGCTCAACTGTGATGCGGGTTAGCTACCCTATTATGCACACAGGGTCAATCAATTGAGATTGGCAGGACCTTTGCAGCGTGTCCTGGGTGATTGGGTTGGCCTTGTACATAGTACACAGAACCCTTTCGAGGGATACAGTTGACCCTTTCGGGGGATATAGTTGACCCTTTCGAGGAATACAGTTGACCCTTTCGGGGGATATAGTTGACCCTTTTGAGGGATACAATTGACCCTTTCGGGGGATATAGTTGACCCTTTCGAGGGATACAGTTGACCCTTTCGAGGGATATAGATGGCCCATCACCCGTTTTCCATCGCGCATATAGTTGGGGTATTGCTCACTAGTCCATACAGAAAGTGAAACATAAAGATAAAAGTTTATAGAACAGACAAGGCCTACAGTAAAAAGAACAAACAATATTTGTTCATATAGTTGATGCGTGCTCACATATACAGTACAGAGTTGTATTTTACAAAAAAGAGTATTTTCATATACAACATATAGAAAGTATTTTATTACTTATAAACTAGAGCTCACTCAGCAACGCTGACTTTTATACATTTTCAGTTGGCAAGTAATTATTGCTGAGGATGGCACGAGGGTGAAGCCACTCGGTAGATTACAACTTTGAGAAAGATTGGGATTGCAACAACTATAAACCAAAGATGACATCAAGCTCAAGTTATCGGGAGAACTATAACCACTATCATCAAGAATACTCTCAGGTGACATACGAGGATTAGAATCAATATCAATTTCCTAAACAAGAATATGTTATCTAGGATGTTGATCAAGTTCAAAATACGTATCAATCTGAGGAGGAGGAAACTATTGTTCGATTGGAGTTGGTATTGCCCGAGATCGATTAGTTGTTGTCACAACATCATCTTTCAGATCAACGAGTTGACTACTTGACTATCAAGTGTGATACATTATTATTGAAAATAGAATTATAATAGTTAATCTCACCATCTTTTAAAGTCGATGATAAAGTCATGGAGATTAATCCAACACAAATCCCTTTAGTTGTTGAGGAGTCCTGTGTCGAACCAGTGGTAGTTGATGCTTATGATGATGTAGTGGATAAGGATGTTATAGAGCAAAGAGTTGAATGTTTAAACTAATAAATGGCATAACACCTCCTAACAAAAAAGAGACTAAGATATTACCATGTGGTTCTGATAATCCTTCAATATTCATTATGCAACTTGATAAAGCGGGGGATAATGGCTCATCTTCAAAGAAGAGCAATGTGAGTTTAGAGAACATCGGACAACTTCTTCAAATAAGAGCTCACAATGATTCTATAGACATGCCAAGGACATGTAAGAAGGTGTGGACCTGACATGTCAACTACCATGCATACATTGGTAACTCGATAGAAAAATGTGAATTTATGATATCGACCATTAATTCAAGAGGCATGGAGACCGTGAAAAAGAAAATAAAGATTTAGGTTGTCTACCATCGATCATTTGTCGGTAATATGATAGGAAAATGTTCAATACGACCACCGTAAGTGGTCTCAGGTAAGGTCCGGTTGAAGACCTAAAACTTAGCGTTTGCGGGAGGCAACCTAAGAACTTTGTGGGTGTGTTCACTATAAACCCTCACAAGACTACAACTCGTCCACTCGGATCTACCGAGGGGTTTAAAGGCTCGTTGCGTATGCTAAATGCAACCGTGATTCCTATGAAAGTGAGTTTTACTTCTTTTATTAGTTTGTGTGTTATTTATTTTGTTTTGTAGTTCAATCATGCAACATACGTAAGCACTCAAGTGTGGGGAGGTGCAAGTCCCTTACCGAAGAATCTCACTAATGATCAGGTCTATATACTCCTTCCTTATCTTGTTTATTTATTATCTCCATGGTCATTAAGATTTAAAAATCATACACCGAGGACAATGTATCTTAAGTGTGGAGATACGGGGGAATTGAATTGAAAATTTGATCTTTTTGAAAAATTGAAAAAGTGAACAACTTTAAAAAATCCTCTAAGTGAACTTAGTTGTACATGGAACTCAAAATTTTACATACATGGTTAATTGTTACTAGTTTGTGCACCGATGGATCCTTTGGCATGTTTGTTTTGATAATTGAGTAATGCACCCTAATCATAAAATATTCATAAAAGTAGATGAAAGTCCTAGGTGGTGTAACAAACCAATTGTAGATAACATATATGCTATACATTTTATTACCTCTTTTCACTGTTTTCGTGAGTGTTGAGCCTAATTGAGAAGCTCATAGAATACTATGAGTTACTTTACTTTTTTTGCATAAAGAGGGAATCCATGATGTGCATCCGAGTTAGAACTCGAGTAATTGATACATATCAAGATCATATACCAATGTGTGCATAAATATGATAGAGGCATTAGGATTGAACCATTTGTTTAAACTCTTCTTTTCAATTTCATACTAACAAAATCTCCTTACAGATACCATGTTGAGCCCCAACTTATTGTTTCAAGCCAAAACAATAAACCCATAAGCCTTAGCTTTTTTTATGGAACCTTTGGGCATGAAGTCTAATCTATAACATATTTAGAAGAGTTATGTCAATAGCAATTCAATCATAGTTAGGTTACTCTTGAGAAAAAATAGAAAAACAAGGAGCTAAATATGAGGTCAAAATGATCAAAATATGTAGCAACCAAAAATAGTGTGAAAAAGTGTACAACTAGTGCAAGCAAAAGAATAAGATTGATAAATGACACATCTAGCGTGTTTAAGTTGGACTTTATTCTCCGTTAGCCACTCTAAAATCCCTTTCAATCCCACCTTAAACCCTAACTTAACATTACCACCCAAGAAACACCTCTTGATTTTTGTATTATATTGTGTCAACTGATGGCGATTTGATTAATATACGAGCTTATGATTAGCATGTGCATTCGTGGTTTAGAGCTCCATAAACATTAGTATATCATCACTAGTCCATAAAGTAAACCGAGAATAGTGTTTATTATAAGGAATGTGAATGCATGAATTTTTGAAACAAAATGTGAGTATATCCAACCAAGGATTTCAAACGCAAATAGTATTGAATGATTAGGTTGTGAATATTACATCATAAAGTTGAAACTAAGCATGTCTTGGGATCTTACTTGTTTAAGATAGTAATAATGTGACATGTGTGTTTAATAAAGGAGAAGTGTGAAAGTAAGTTTGTTTGAGGACAAACAAAAGGTTAAGTGTGAGGATGTGATCACGTGTTAATAATTTTGTGTTTAATTGATCTAAATGCTTGATTTTATATCATGATTATGGTGGAACAAGTTCAAGTTGTTTGTGTTTTGGATTATAGGTGATTAGAGCTAAGGAAAGTTTATTTTGGGTGAAAAGATGCAAAACGGGAAACCGAAACCATGTTTGATGAAACATGAATAGTATGGAAGAAGCGGGACGGAAATCGGAGCCCAAGAAGTGGAAAAATGCAAAAACCTAAGGTTCAAGACCATGGTAACTTAAAACGGGCATAACTTGGGTTAGGAAAAGAGTTATGGCGCCCACAACCTGTCAATAGAAAGCTCATGAAAAGTTCCTTGTGAAAATCAAAATTTTATAGGGTCCCGGCATATGATACGCCGCCCTAGGCGTATCATACATCGTTCGGCATATTGGCAGCGTATTTATGGGCGTATTTGACCAAAATTTCAGAAAGTTAGGGGTAGAAAAGCTGAGGGCGTAT
The DNA here is from genome assembly GCA_025506515.1 of Flaveria trinervia. NCBI lineage: Eukaryota > Viridiplantae > Streptophyta > Magnoliopsida > Asterales > Asteraceae > Flaveria > Flaveria trinervia. The sequence continues at coordinate 94,412,086 of CM046443.1, forward strand.
GATATGCCGGTGGCTGAACTAACACTCGAATTTTGTGGAATTTCAAGTTTATTTAAGCCAAAACAACCCTAATTCAATCTAAAACTTCTTGGAGACAAAAAGTGACGAACTTTAGGTGATTTTTGGTGTTCTAAGGCTCCCCAAATCATCTAAATATATTCTCCAAGTCAAGATTGAAGATTGAACGAAGATGATGCGTGGTTAGGTTCTCTTGATTGCTTTCAGGAGTATGATTCTTGTAAAGTGAGATGATTGGTATGATTGATTAGGTTTTTGTATTAAACATTAATCTATTGAATGTAACATTATGTTTTGATTGATTTAAACAAGTTACTTTTAAATAAAGTTGTTTGCTTGATTATCAGTTTTTCGGTTTCCTTGCATCGTGAACTCGTTAAGAAAAGTAGGCAACGTGATATAAGTGAATTGGTAACATTGTGAATAAAAGTGTCTTAGAAGATTGTTCCTTTGTTGTCACTTTAATCAAAAGCTAAGATCTTTAAGTATTGTTTCTTACAAACCCTAATTTAAAAGTACCAATTGTTGAACTTGTAGAATTGAAAACTCGAAAGTGATTGTTTTTTATTATTCAATTAAACTAGTTTTAAAGTTTCTTGTTTTATGCAATTATGTTCATTAATCCATTCCAATTTTCAATTTTTTGTTATATAGTTTGAGTATTTAAGTTAGTTGAATCACAATTGTTAAACACTTTTCACATATTCACTGTGTAGACAAACTTATTTACTCTTGCAATAAAGATATCTAAGACCGATAAATTAAAATTTTTTTGATCGAGTCTCAACAACCAAATCAATAAACTATAATTAATCTGACTTGTTTTTGAACTAAATTTACGTCAAAACATATTATATTTGACTCGACTATTTTACAAGTAAATTTATATCAAAAATTATACGAGCATAAACTTACCATTGGCAAAAGTCCAAGTTGTGTTTTTAGTTTGCAAAATATATAATTGAGAAAAATGAGGAAAGAATGAAAAAAACAAAACAAAACAAATGTAGCTCAGTATTTAAATCAAAAGAAGAAATTACAAACCATTGAACCAAGGAGGATATTATATATAGTTTAAAAGGTAAAGAGCAAAGCATTTAAGTTTTGTGTACAACCATCTATTGCATAGGTCAAGATTGTAATTTTCTGAAAGTTTGAGGTTACTTATCCCCTTCTTTTTAGTAAAACTCCAATTTCCTCTTTCTTTCTCTAAATATTTGTCGTTCCATGTGTTCAAATTAAATCTTTCCATGCTAAATCTTCCATGTCTGATGTGATCGGCTCAGATAGATCAAGATGAGAATGTGGTTTTGTTGATTTGCATAGAGGTTGGTAACGGGATCACGGTGATTGGCATCCGTTGAGGTGCACTAATTTATTGTCATTTTTGAGGTTTCGTGGTTGCTGGTGGTGTTCGTTGCTGGTTTCGGGCAGTGTAACAGCACAACAAGAAGATGTCGAAAAAGATGAATACAATTCTAAACGTAACCTAATTTTACCCTACTTCTTCTTGTTTTTGGGTTATATGTTGGGTAGCATTGCCCTGGACTTCCTTTGTTCTGCTTTAGGGTTTAAATTTTTATTTTTTTTTTTTTAGTTCAGGCCTAAGGTGAGTCTACAGGTAGGGATTCTATTTAAACGCTTCAATTTGTTAGAACTTTAACTCATCAATTTATTGAATTTAGGTACGTTGGAGATTTTGGGGATTACATGATCTGAATGAAATTTGGAAGTAAAATTTGTATAAACGTGTTTTTTTTTGCTATTGTTGTTTCATGGTTGGTTTTAAGTACAAGAGTAGTTTGGAAGGATTACCTCATACTGAATCAATTTGTATCCATCAACATCATTCATGAACATCATTTTAGGTGACACTCATGCACAGAGGTATATAAATTTAATTTTAGATTTACTTAACAGAAAGTTAAAGGTTTTTAAATAAGTTGTACCCTTATAATATCCTCGATTTGGATTCTTGATATGTTTTCATTTATATGCAATTATACCTACCTTTAACTATTTTATTATTACCATATCTTCTAGCATTGTGTATGAGAAAGGAAAGAGTTCTTTGTTTTGATGGTAGGTTTGAATTCTTTTGGCGAATCTTCATTTTTAACTAAATTACTACTTCAATACATTCAGGGCATTCGCCAAGTAAGATGGATATAAGAATAGGTTACATTAAAACCTTAAAACATAACTGAAGATGAGCAAGAGCAAGAAGGAGAAGTTGTGTAGAATATATCACATACACATTGAAATAAGCAACATACACTACAAATCATTTGATGTTCAAATCTACAAAATAAGTCATGATCCGAAGTTTTTTTGTGATGTTGTTCAGTTATTAGATTGCTACAATGTCGAGGTAACGCTCGCTAATTTTCAAACACCGGGTAATACGCGATCTTTCATGTCTGGTGAATCCCATTACGATCTAGGTTTTTTCTTATAATTTCTTTATTCGTTTATTCTTTCAAAAAATACATCATGTGATAGATAAATTGAAGCAAATGATGTTTGTAGAAGCCTAAAGAATTTATCTAACATGTGTTTAAAACATAAAGGGGTTGGTTGATGCATCATTTTGCAATAAAGCTTACCTGGATCTAAGAGTATGAGACTTTTGTAATATGTTTTTTTTCACATACTCAATGTTGATACATATTTCATAACATCCATTTGCGTTGTTTTGTTTTGTTTTGAAATAAGTGATATATAGTACTCAGTGAAGTATTTGGGTATTTAACCGTCGCGAAGCGTGGGATTATTGATAGTTATGATTTAAACTTGAGAAGAATTTAATATATTGAAAGTTGAGATTAGTAAATATTATTAGATAAAAAAAACCAACTGAACTTTGAAATTGTGTTAGAGTAAATTTTCATTATTTAATTCTTAAACCTATAGATTGAACATGTATCTATAACTAAAAATATTTGATACATTATGTGGTAGTTCTTGAGACCCTAAGTTGTCGTTAGCTCTTGTACACCTTGGTGTAGATAAATCTGCGGATTTTTACTTTTAGGATATTATTTTTTTTTAGATTCCATAGACATTTTAAAGCATCTATTAGGTTTGCACTTTAATCTATAACCATTATAATAGAGTATTTATAATAGGTTGTTCATTTTGATGTAAGTATATATCTTATATCATGAAAAATGGTTGTAAGTAAATGACAGAAAAAATTTACCGTGATTGTACAATGATTCTCCATATTTAAATAAATACTATACAACCTCCAGGGTCGGCTCAACGTTTTTTGAGGCCACAATCAAATATAAAAAATGCAGCCCTTTCCGAACTTTCTTATATTAAAACCCTCTTCGTTTATCTTGGTTTGAGCCCAATAATAATAGACTAAAATATTTATAAATGGTGGAGTTAAACTTTTATCAACTTCTAAACCTAATTACCAAAACAAAACAACCGTTAAATGATGCAAATCAAAGCAACCTAATCAAAAGTATCAAAAAAGCATTTAACAAAACTATCAAATTAGACTAAACAAAGTATCAAATCAAATGTTCAACAAAGTAATGAACAACCTAATCAAAGTAGCTTAAACAAAAATACAAAACTATCAAGATCAATGTAAAACCAAATCAGTTTTAGACTAATACCAAATCAAATCTGCATCTAACCTAATGTTCCAATCAAATTATCAAAGTAGTTGAGCATAATTCATTAATTAAGAGAGTGAGAGACTAACCTGATAAGTTATATTAGCTATGCATACAATAGTCGACAACTTTCAAGTCTTCAACTACAGATTCAAAGATGCAAGACCATTTAAGGGCTTTAACACAATTACAACACAACGACACAAAAAGAGGAGATTAACTAAACTTTAATCAAATAGTGAACTGGGTTAACCAAAGTGATACAAAGAGCACAAGTAAAGTAAGAGACGGAACAAGAGAGTATGGTTTTCAAGAATGCAGTATATTGCTTTCTCTATGTTCTATTACAAGTGTTTCAAAGCATGAGATAAAAGATACAAGAACATGAGATACTTATACTACATCCTACAGCTGGCTATACTTTGAAAGCCAGCTGGATACAATTGACTAGACACACAACAAAATCAATTGTAGAGTCAAAAGGCAGATTACCTTTTGACTTGTGACTATGACATGTCATAGCTCACATCCTTATCTATTACAAAAAGGATAAGTACATAAAGTAGAAAGTATACAGACTCAAGACCTCAATGTACAGTTACCAAAAGCATGGACCTTTTCACCAACTCATGTAAGTTGGTGACTTGCAGAGGCACAGCGGAAAGGTGTCCAGCTTTACAGAAAAGTACATCAGAAAAAGCATGTCTTAAAAGTCTTCGGAAGAAATCTGTCTTCATAACTTCAAGCTTCGGAAGACTTTGTCTCTGAGGCTTCGGAAGACTTCATCTTTGGCTTCGGAAGATATTGGTCTTGGCTTCGGAAGATTTTGGCCTTGGCTTCGGAAGATTTTGGCCTTGGCTTCGGAAGATTTTACACTTAGAGTATTTTCTAATGCATTGTGTAAAACTTCCGAAGCATTCTTCTCTTCAGTACTTAGTGCATGTTGCTGAGACACTTTGGATGTTTTGAGTTGCATCAGACTTAAGGAATCCTTACAAACTCCCCCTAGGCTGATGCTACCAAAACACTTAGAAGATCTTCAGATGTTGGTAGTCTTCAGTACAATCAAGACCATTCCTTTCTTCATTAGATAGTTAGGATCATCAAGATTCTCATAGTATCTTCTCATCTCAAAGAGATCATGCAGAGGTAAGTTGATTATGTCTTGCCAGGAGTAGACATTCTCAACACCTTGATCTCTGATAACATGCCATCTTTCTGGATTGGTAGAATAAGTCCAGGACAAGATGGGTGTCTTAGTTGTTAGAGGAGCCACTTGCATAGGAGTTGATTGGGCTGCCTCATCATGCACTTCCTCAGGTTGATCTGATTCAGCCTGAGGTGTAGAGGTAGATGACTTTGGCTTCTTCTTCTTAGTCTTTGGTTTAGAAGCCATTTACTTCTTCCTTTTGGATGTCTTTAACTGAGAAGACTGGTCTGCAGCACCATGTTGATCATCAGTGTCTTTCTCAGTTGGTGTTCCTCCCTCACAGGTTCAGAAGGAGAGGAAGTTTGACCCTGTCTTGGATCAGAAGATGAAGTTTGCTGAGGCTTAACAGGAGGTTCTGGTTGAGGTGTCTCAGGTTGTTCAAACTTGACCTCCACTTCAGGTGGGACTTGACTTGGAAGAGAGTGCAAGTCAATCAGTTCTTCACTTTTAATCTTCTGCTTGATCACCCTTATATGCTCATCCATTGTAGATAGAGACATGGGGCCAAGTCTCCTTCCGGAGAATCCGTATAGCTTCAAGAAGCTCATCATTCTTTGTCTGTCAGCAGACTTCTTTGCATTTTTTTGAATGATGGCTCTTGACTTTGCAGCTTCTTCCCTTAGCTTCCTTTTGGTTGTTTTTCTTTCTTTGACTAGCTCAAGCTCAAGTTGCTTTAGGTACTCGAACTCAATGAAGTCATAGGACAGGGGAAGAAGTGCATTTGCCTGATACAAGCCTGTGGCACTCAGGTAGTTGATCATCTTGATCCTATCTTCTTCTTTATCTACCTGAGGTTCTTGTGGAGCCACATCTTCCTGTGCAGGACTTTCTTGAACTGGAGAGAGAGTGGGAGCATGCTTGTAAAGCCTTTTCTGTCTCTTCTCCTCTTTGAATTGGAGAAGTAAGCTTGCATCCTCTTTCTCCTTCATCTCTCTTGATACTTCCATGTCAGCCAGTTCATTTAACTCTTCTAAGGGGAGGGAGATGATTTCATCAATATCATAGTTCCTGGTTTGTAAATAGGTAATCTTGACTGCCCTTAACTCATCATCTTGAGTATTTGGTCTGGGGGCAACCCTGATTGCAGCTTGCATGAAGGTAGATGACCCAGAAGAACTTTCTCCCCTTAGCCTCCTTTTCCTCTCTCTCTCTTCATCCTCAATTTCCTCAGGAGTCATTTTCCTTTTCCTTTGTCACCAACAGACCTTTGTGACTCAGGGTGGATTGAGGCTTGGCTTTCATTGCTTGGTGTAGCTTCCATGCTCTGGCCAGAGAGAGGCTGAGAAACACCTTCACCAGCAGGTGTTTCAGATGGAGTTTGGACCTCTGCAGCAGTTGTTGATGATGAGACAGGGGTCTCAGGTTCTGCCACTGGGCCTTCAGTCAAGGTTTCCCCTATGAAACTAATCTTAGGGTCCACCTCAACATCCATTTGACCGATGACATTGCCTGATTGCCTATATCTCCTTCTTAGAGTAAACTCTGCAAGGATCCTTTCTTGGATTCTTTGAGCCAGCCTGTCAGCTTGTCTTGAATTGCTTGGATTGACAAGTGGCATGTTGACTAAATCCAATCTTTCATAGAATCTCAGGCTTTGGAACTAAAAAACTTCTTGTTGGCCTTGAACTCTGTGAAGTATAAGGGCTCTTCTATCCTCATCATACCTCCACCTTATGATGTAGTTGCCAGTTCCTTGTGGTGGAGATGAGACAGCCCTTGGTATACCTTCCTCAAAGAGACTCCTGATGATTGAGTCTATAGAGTCCACATTAATGTGAACTTGAGGAAGTTGCTGAGAATGCACAACAGCAAGTGAGGATGGTGAGTCCTCTATGTCCATTGTCTTTGAAGAACTCCCAGGTTCTGTGGTTGTAACAACTTTCTCCCCCTTTTTGGTAGCAGCACCCACTTGCATAGGTGAGCTGGAGGATAAGTCAATTACTTCCACAGGTTCTTGTGTTCCTGGTTGAGTTGTCCTTAAAGGTCTCTCAGCTAGTTGTTCCTGTAGATATGAAATCTGAAGTTACTGATCATTGACCTGGTTTTGTAAGGTAGTCACCTGAGATTCCAAGTGACTAACCTTAGAGACTAAATAGGTGCATGTTTTTGACAATTTCTGCACCTTTAGTCTCAAATTCCCCTCATCTTCATCAGAAGAATCAGTGGGGGATGAGATGATTGGACCAAAGTCCTCTCGCTCACCACCAGCTTGAGTTTCTTGGCTGCTGGTTTTCCTCTGCTCACTGGCAGCCTTAGTTGAGATGCCAGGGAGCTGAGTTGCCATGGTGGAGGTCTTAATGATGTAATCACTTTCAAAAGTGAGAGCCTCTTCCATATGGACATCCTGAACAAGTTCAGAAGTGTCCACCTCAATAATAGGTGACTGATATGGGATAGACTGAGGAGAGTCAGAGGTACTCATCTCTCTTTGAGTAGGGGATGGGAAGAGAGACTCATGATACTCACTGAATCCTAAGTCTTCATCAGTATAGAAGGATAGGTTGGGAATTGGTTGGTTGAGATCCAAAGGCTGGGGATGGTAGCTGTCCCCTGAAGGTTGTTCACTTGAGTGTTGAGACTCAGAGTGAAGGCTTAAGGCTGTTGGGCTAGTGAGCTCATCAGGCTGAGCATGAGGAACCTCAGCACTGATTCTTGAAAAAATGGGAGTGGTCTGCTCCTCAGGAGAAGTGGGAGCTCCAGTATCCACTTCTTCCTGTATGAGTGAGTATATGGGTGCCTCCTCAGACTGAATAGTCTGAGCAGGGGTTCGTTTGTATTTTCTTTGGTAGGTGATGGATATTTGGGGCTGTGTAGGTGGTTGGAAAGCAGTAGGTGTGGGTTCAACACTAGCTTGTGCTGCTAGGTTGTCACCTTGAGCAATGAGCTCTAACATTTTTGGGACTAAGGCTGTTTCTACCCCTGAGAAGCCTATAGTGGGCTTTTTCATTATTTTAAGATGCCAGGCTTCATCTGTCTCAATTTAAGAATATTACTTGTTTCCCTGAACTGTGAGCCCAGTTCACAGTTGAGAATGTGTTGAACATATCTAGGAAACATGTAATACTCTAAGGAGTCTAAGTTTGCAAGTAAATTAGTATAAACAAATTGTGAATACCTGAACTTGACCCCCTGAACCATTCCATGAACTATAAAGGAGAGATCCTCAGGAATCTGGTCCCATCCACCATGCTTGTTTGATAAGCTGTGGATAACCACGTGGAGCAGGTATTTCCACTGGGATGAGACCTTCCCTTTCCTGAAGGTCTTTACAGAGAAATCTCCTTCGTAGCCCATCTGCTCAAAGGAATGATTTACCGCTTCCTTTGGGAAGAACACCTCACCTTCTTCATCATCCAGCTAAAGATGTCGGTTGATGATGGCCGGAGTGATGAAGATTGTTCTCCCTTGCACTGTGGTAGACAGTGCCTTCTCCCCGTCCATAATGACCTCTTGGCAGGTCTTCCAGAATTCAAGCAACTGATCCTCATAGAGTGGAGGATCAATGGTTAGGGAAGTGAAGTAGTGAGACAGAGACAAGAAACGGCAAACCTCTGAGAAATGAGGATCTTTCTCAGAGCATAACAGAGCAACTTGATTATGTTGTCTGTGTAGCTGCATGGTAAAGTTGGGATCATTTCTATGAGCAAGGTTAGCCATTGTGAGGTAGCTTAGAGATGAAGAAGAAATTTCAGAGAGAAGATTTTGGGTTTTAGGTTTGGATGAAAAGCAGATGAGAGAAGAGGGAGAAACCGTTGGGTTTATATGAGAGAGAGGGATTTCAGATAAAGTTTAATGAAAGAGGATAAACTTTGAAATCCGAACGTCGGTCCCACCTCTGAAAAAGTAGTTTTCTTTTGCTCAAAAAGTAGTTTTCTTGGAATTCGAAAAGCTTCCGAAGGTAAATTATCTTCGGAAGTTTTAATGAAAAAGCTTCCGAAGCTAAAATGACTTCGGAAGAATTTCCTGAGAGTATTTGATGATTTTGCTTCGGAAGAAAAATTTAAGACTTGAAAGCTTTGTATAGGGATCAATATAGCTTCCGAGAGTTAATTATTGCTTCGGAAGGAAATGGTCCTGAAAATAAGTAAGTATCTAAGATAACTATTTAAGCTTCGGAAGATAAAATTAAATTTCTTACGAAGATAGATTCTTAGATAGTTAATATTTTGAAGATGTGATTTTCTTCCGAAGTTAAAATGAATAACTTCCGAAGTATAAAATCATCAATTAATCTAAAAAAATCTTCCAATCCAAGGAAAAACATGAGCTTATGAAGATGATTGACTAGATAACTTAGAACACACATTTTTAAGAAATAATAAGAATTAGTTTTAAGAAAAATTTACTCAAGGTTAATCATCCCAATAGCTGATATTAGATATTTAAATCTTTGTTCATCAAAAGCCTTTGTAAACAAATCAGCATATTGGTCATCTGTGTGAACCTTGACAGTTTAATTAACCCCTTTTCATAATTATCTCTTATTAAATAATACCTGATGTTGATGTGTTTGGTCCTTGAGTGCTGCACAGGGTTCTCAGTGATAGAGATAGCACTATTGTTGTCTATGTGGATAGGAGTCTCTTTGAAGTTAAATCCATAGTCAATCTGATTTTGAATACAAAGCACTTGAGCACAGCAGCTTGCAGCAGCAATCTATTCAGCCTCAACAGTTGATGCAGACACACAGGATTGTTTCTTGCATTGGCATGAGACAATCCTTCCACCAAGGAATTGACATCCCCCAGATGTAGACTTTGCAGTCATGTTGCAACCACCATAATCACTGTCTGTATAGGCATACAGATTGAAATTAGGATTCTTTGGATACCATAGACCAAGTGTTGAAGCACCTTTGAGGTATCTTAAAATTCTTTTCACAGTGATTAGTGAGACATCTTAGGGTTGGCTTGATATCTTGCACAAATACACGTAGCAAACATGATATCAGGCCTGCTAGCTGTAAGATACATAAGAACCCAATCATAGCCCTGTATAAGTGTTCATCTACACACTGCCCCTCAAGATCTGGACCAAGGGAGTGGTTTCTGGCTATGGGTGTCTTAGCAATCTTACAATCAGTCATGTTGAACCTCTTGAGTATGTCTTGAACATACTTTGACTGACTTATGAAGATGCCATCCTCAACCTGCTTCACTTGAATTCCTAGAAAGAAGTTGAGTTCTTTCATTGAACTCATTTCAAATATGTCTTTCATCAGCTTCTCAAAGTCTTTGCAGAGCTTTGGATTGGTTGAACCAAAGATGATGTCATCTACATATACTTGAACCAGCAATAAGTCATTCCCTGTCCTTGATGAAGAGAGTTCCATCTATAGCATACTCAGAAAGTGTCTCATACCACTTCCTGGGTGCCTGATGCAGCCTATAAAGAGCTTTGTCAAGCTTGCAGACATAATCAGGATGATCAGGGTCTACAAAACCAGGTGGTTGTTTGACATAAACCTCCTCATCAATCACTCCATATAAGAAAGCACTTACATCAAGTTGATAGACTTTGAAGTTCTTGGATGCAGCAAATGCCAGGAATATCCTAACAGCTTCTAGTCTTGCTACAGGAGCAAAGACATTAGTGTAGTCAATCCCTTCTTCTTGTGTGTATCCTTGAACAACTAGTCTTGCCTTGTTCTTGATGATGATTTCTCTATCATCCTTCTTATTCCTAAAAACCCATTTGGTGCCAATGGTACTCTTCCTATGAGGAAGTGGACAAAGGTTCCAAACTTCTGCCTTTTGAATTGAAGCAGCTCTGTTGCATAGCTTCAACCCAACTTCCATCCTTTAGAGCTTCATCAACTTTCTTTGCCTCTATCTGAGATAAGAAACAAGAGTGAAGACAATATTTGCTTCATGAGTTTGCCTCTTGTTCTTACCCCTGTGTCAACATCTCCAATGATGTTTGTGGTGGGGTGAGACCTATGGATCCTTAGCTGAGGGATCACAGCAAGTTGCTGAGAGAGATCCAAATTTGAGAAATTTAGATCTGGGCTTAAAGATTTACCCTCCACATTATCACACTTATCAAGATTAACTTGATCCAATGAGTGTGTGACATCATTGATGTTGTCATCTATGGTATAGTTATTAGCATCAAGAAATTCTGATCACTATCACCATCACCATTGTTGTCTTCTACAATTGAGGTGTCTTTATCTGGTTGAGAAGCCTCTGAGCTGGAATTTGAAGGCATACCAGATGTATCAGCTGAATTTGTCATTGTTAAGCTGATAGAAACTTCATTTGTTGAAGTAGTTTCAACTGGAGCTGAAGATGTGACTTGAAGATCTTCCTAGCTCAAATCTTGGGTCAGGATCACCTGTATTTAAATTTTCTGCAGATCCTGAAACATGCTCACAAGTTTTGTTAAAACAGTTGGTAACTAAATCAAGATCAAACAGCCAATCCGGACCAGAACAGCAACACATGGTGTGTGTTCATTGAAAGTCACATTGGCTGACTCCTCAACTATTCTAGTTCTGAGATTGTATACTCTATAAGCTTTAGCTTGAGAGGAGTATCCAATGAAGTGTCCATCGTCTGATTTCTCAGCAAACTTGGCGATTTGATCTTGGTATTCAAGATGGTGCAGGGACATCCAAATGACCTGAGAAAACCAATGAAAGGTTTCCTCTTGTGCCAAAGTTCATAAGGGGTCTTACCATGTGTCTTAACTACTAAAACTCTGTTCTGCACATAGCAAGCAGTATTAACTACCTCTGCCCAGAGGTGATAGGCAGAGTTTAGAGTCAGACAACATAGTTCTTGCAGCTTCAATAAGTGTCATGTTTCTCCTCTTAGCAACTCCGTTTTGCTGAGGAGTCCTGGGAGCACTATATTGTCTTGTAATACCTTTTTCATCACAAAATGTATCAAGGATTGGTTCTTGAATTCAGTTCCTTGATCACATCTTATTGGTTTTGACCTTATGATCACATTGATTCTTAACTTTTAAGATGAAATTCTTCAGAATCTCTGGGGTTCATCCTTAGTTCTAAGGAAAAAGACCCAAGTGAATCTTGTAAAGTCATCTGTGATCACCAAACAGTAAGAGGTCCTTCCTAAACTCATTACACTGGTAGGGCCAAAGAGATCCATATGTAACAAGTGTAGGGGAGTAATGATGGAGTTCTTTTCCTTAGGCTTGTGAGATACCTTGTGTTGCTTCCCTTTCAGGCATGCAACACAAAGATCATCACTTGTAAACTCTTTCTTTGGCATTCCAGTTATCAGATCATGTTTAATCAATTTATTTATGTTCTTAAAGTTTACATGGCATATTCTTTTATGCCATAGGAAAGACTCATCTATTTGCTTTAGATAGAAAGCATGAAACTTCTCCAGAAGGAGATGTTTCTTGCAAATCCATCTTGTACATGTTCCCTTTCCTGGGGGCTCTGAGCAGGATATGCTCATGAGGAATGACCACTCCTGGCTTGAAAAATGCACTCATGCTCAGTAAAGAGCATGTTATGACTCTGATCACAAAATTGAGATACACTCAGAAGATTGTACCCAAGCTCCTTAACAAAGTTTACCTTCTCGATGTTGAGCTTACCATTTGTGACCTTGCCCCTTCCAGAAATGTAACCACCTTCATGTCCTCCAAAAGCAACTGGTCCTCCATCAATTCTCTCAAAATTATGGAGTAGAGACCTATTGCTTGTCATGTGCCTGGAACAGCCACTATCAATTATCCAGACATTCCTGTTTGTCTTGAGTTGTTCCTGCACAAAGAAAATGATTAGTTACATTTGGAAACCAAGCCTTACTTGTCTTGGGCTTACTAAGTGTAATAGAAGGTAATGCCACAGTAATAGATCCTATGGTTGTACTATGGGGTCTTCAGCTGTTGTTGATGGAGAAATTCAGTCATTTGGTCTTCTTAGACTTCCATACCACCTTTGGAGTCTTGGACTTGACCTTCAAAACCTTAGAAGCTTTTGGAACTTCACACATTTTGAGACTGAACCTTCGGAAGATTCTACAGTCACTGCAGCAGACTTTAGTGCTTCGGAAGAACTCCTTTCTTCCGAGACCAATTTTACTTCCGAAGGTAATTTCCATTTACCTTCTTCTTTGATTTGGAGCTTCCGAAGGAAACAGACTTTCCTTCCGAAGCTTGAGACTTCTTGAGATTCTTTGAAGTCTTTGAATTGGTCATGTGGATGGTACTTTTAGGATTGTATGGGCAATCCTTGGCAATGTGAGAAGTACTTTCACACATGACACATAACATTTTCTTCTTCAAAGGAGTCTCCTTTGAGAGCAAGACTGGCTTTGGTCACATTCCTTCTCCACCTTCATCTTGGTAGATGCTGAGACAGTTCTTTTGGGCTGTGAACTGTTCTTGGAGTTGATGGTCCAGGCTGTGCAGCAGTGGTACACAGCAGCTCAGTCTTCTTCTTTGCACTGTGATGATTTGAACATGAACCAGTACTCTTAGCTGAGGAGTCTTGGTTGATGTCTTCAGTCTTTACTACTTTGAAACCTGCAGAGATAAAAACTTGTTTCTGCTTAGTATCATAAGTAGCCTTGATTTCTTAAGCCTTCTTTGCTTTCCTTTGCTCTTCCTGATCAAGTTCTTTCTCTTAGACTTGGTCATCACAGTTGATTTCTTCTCCTCAGAAGGATAGTGGCCCTTGGAAGAATCCTCATCTTCACTCTTCTCAGAGGAATTCTTCACTATCACTTCTTTATCATCCTCACTTATAGGATCTATGAGAGGAAGCTCATCTTCACAAGTTTACATCTAGGAGATCTTACAAACAAGATTGTGTGTGGAGGAGCTATCTCATTTGATCCCAGTCCTGTCTGTTTTGATAGCACACTTTGTTGTGCAGGGATGAGGATATCATGTTCTTGAAGGTCTCTTCTTCAAGAACACTCTTTTCTACCCTGCTTTGCTGATCACAAGCTCAGCCTGGCACTTAGTTAGCTTGGTTATGAGATCTTGAATTTTAGTTCTAAAGTCTGTGTGTTCATGTTTTAGAGCTGAAATGGTTCTTCTAAGTCCTCTATTTTCAGTTTATAATCATTTTTAGACTTTCTAAAATCAGATTTTAAAATGTTTAAGGACTCAAGATCAGATCTCATCTCCAAGTTGTAGGACCTGTATCTATTTACTTTAGCAATGCATTCAGGAGTACAGAGATGTTCCAATACCTTGGCTTCATCATGATCAGCCATCAGTGCTTGGTTTGGAGAAGCATCTTCCACCTGAAAACTCCAGTCAAAATCCTTCTTCAACAGCGACAGCAGCATGTTGCTTAGTCTTCTCAGATTGAGGAGCTTTGTCAGTGTAGTTTGGTCTGGGTTGTGTTTGGCCCCCATTTTCTTTAGGTGCCTTACACTCCCTAGCAAAGTGACCCATAAGGTTGCAGTTGTAACACTTAACTTTGCTTTTATCCAGCCCAAACTTTCCACTGATAGCATTGCTTGGAAATCTTCTTCCTGTTCTCTTGTAGAACTTCTTGGCTCTGTGAGTGAGGAGAGCCATCTGCTGAACTATCTCCATGCATTCCAGGTCATCTGGATGAATACAGTCCAGGTCTTCAAGAGTGAAGAGATAATTCCCAACCTTTCATCAGTAGACACAAAGGCTTCAGAAGAACTTGTCTCTTGGAATGTACTTCCTTGAGTAAAGTTCTCTCTTGGTGTCTCCGGGAAGGTGATGAAAGGACCCTTATGTGAGTTGTCAGGGTAGCATATGAGATGATGTTGGGGTTCTATGCTGTCCCTTTCAACTACATGAAGGGCTGAACCCATTTGATTGTTGGAGTTTCCAGATGAACCTTGCATGTTCATTTCCATCTGGTATCCACTGAGAATCCCATACAACTCTGTCAGAGTAAGAGTTTTAAGGTTCTCAGTCCTCTTGATCACCACACAATAGTGTGTCCATTGCCTAGGAAGTGAGGACATGAACTTCCTTACAATGTCCTGTTCTCAAGAGGTACTCCTCCATCCATTAGGGTATCCACAATCTCAACATACCTAAAGTATTGTTGGGTCATGGTTTCACCAGCTTTGAAGGTGAAATTTTCAAACTGTTGCTTCAGAGATCTTTCTTGTCTCCTTGGCTTCAGAGGAGCCTTCATACATCAGCTTCAGTGCATCCCAGCTGCTTAGCTGTTTTGCACTTCTTAAAACCTCTGTATAGAGTTTGGGAGAGCAGTCTGAAGAGCAGTCATGGCTTCCTATCAATCTCTACTCTTTTCCTATCTTCATCTGAGTAGTTGGCCATATCTTTAGGGATCATACCAGCACCAGTAGCAGAGGGGGTGCTGGGTATGAAAGGTCCATTTACAATAGATTCCCACATTCTTGAGTCAAGAGACTTGATGAAGCCTTCCATCCTCATGCACCAAGTGTCAAAATCATCAAGAGTGATCAGTGGGGATTTGTTCATGGTTCCATCTCCATATCAGTCTTTGAGATGGAAGCCATTTGAAGAGTTAGTTTTTGGTGTGTGAGGGATCTTAAGAGGTTAGATCTTATATCAAGAGCCTGGAAAGCTCTGATACCAATTGCAAGACCGTTTAAGGGCTTTAACACAATTACAACACAACGACACAAAAAGAGGAGATTAACTAAACTTTAATCAAACAGTGAACTGGGTTAACCAAAATGATACAAAGAGCACAAGTAAAGTAAGAGACAGAACAAGAGAGTATGGTTTTCAAGAATGCAGTATATTGCTTTCTCTATGTTCTATTACAAGTGTTTCAAAGCATGAGATAAAAGATACAAGAACATGAGATACTTATACTACATCTACAGTTGGCTATACTTTGAAAGCCAGCTGGATACAATTGACTAGACACACAAACAAAATCAATTGTAGAGTCAAAAGGCAGATTGCCTTTTGACTGTGACTATGACATGCCATAGCTCACATCCTTATCTATTACAAAAGGATAAAGTACATAAAGTAGAAAGTATACAGACTCAAGACCTCAATGTACAGTTACCAAAAGCATTGACCTTTTCACCAACTCATGTAAGTTGGTGACTTGTAGAGGCACAGCGGAAAGGTGTCCAGCTTTACAGAAAAGTACATCAGAAAAAGCATGTCTTAAAAGTCTTCGGAAGAAATCTGTCTTCATAACTTCAAGCTTCGGAAGACTTTGTCTCTGAGGCTTCGGAAGACTTCATCTTTGGCTTCGGAAGATATTGGTCTTGGCTTCGGAAGATTTTGGTCTTGGCTTCGGAAGATTTTACACTTAGAGTATTTTCTAATGCATTGTGTAAAACTTCCAAAGCATTCTTCTCTTCAATACTTAGTGCATGTTGCTGAGACACTTTGGATGTTTTGAGTTGCATCAGACTTAAGGAATCCTTACAAAAGAGTCTTAAAGAGAACTTGAGGACCTTTGATTTTGAGTTTTGAAAAGAAGCTACTTCTGAGATTCAAAGAGGAGTAGATGACCTTCGATTTTGAGATTAAGACAAGTCGAGATATGCGACTTAAAGACATTAGGAGAAGCCGAGATTGAAGATTCACTTGAGTATGCCTGGTTGACTGATTCGCTTAATTTGGTCGCTTTCAATATGCAGGCTGCAGCTTGTAGGCACAAGCGGCAGGCGACTTGTGGCCCATCGGAGTTAAAAAGACGGCTTTGATTTGTGGTTTTGTGGATCATCAAAGAGTCGATTTGAATATGGTCCATCTATGCAACGACTGATGATTGATGAACCCTAACCGTAGGGACAACCTGCGATAGGCTGAAGACATTCAGAGGATAGAGATTGAGCTATGGTGGGCTGCATGTTTTATTTTTATAAAAAAAATAGGCCTT
The DNA here is from genome assembly GCA_025506515.1 of Flaveria trinervia. Taxonomy (NCBI): domain Eukaryota; kingdom Viridiplantae; phylum Streptophyta; class Magnoliopsida; order Asterales; family Asteraceae; genus Flaveria; species Flaveria trinervia. Next base: position 94,428,764 of record CM046443.1, read on the forward strand.
TATTTTTTAGGGGCCCGTTGGTCATAGGTTGACATTTTCGGGGCTCACTTTGTGGGTCAGAACTATTGGAAAACGAAAGATAACTTATTAGACGAATAGCGTGCCCCGGACTAAGCATATCCAAGAAAGACACAAGTGAGACTCAAAGACATTAGGAGAAGCCGAGATTGAAGATTCACTTGAGTATGCCTGGTTGACTGATTCGCTTGATTTGGTCGCTTTCAATATGCAGGCTGCAGCTTGTAGGCACAAGCAGCAGGCGACTTGTGGCCCATCGGAGTTGAAGAGACGGCTTCGATTTGTGGCTTTGTGGATCATCTAAGAGTCGATTTGAATATGGTCCATCTATGCAACGGCTGATAATTGATGAACCCTAACCGTAGGGAACAACTTGCGGTAGGCTGAAGACATTCAGAGGATAGAGATTGAGCTGCGATGGGCTGCATGTTTTATTTTTTTTTAAAAATGGGCCTTTATTTTTTAGGGGCTCCAAGCCCAATGCTTCCCTCTCTTAAGAGATGGGCCGGCGCTAACAACCCTCATAAAAATATTTAATATTTTTGAAAATGCTTATAAGTAAATAAAAGAGAAAAGATAATGATATATAATAAGTATTATTTAGTTTAAAATTAAAATAAAAAATAATGTTTTTAGTAAATATGAATATGGGGATATGTGAATGCTCTTATATGATTGTTTTTTGTATAGTTTATTCATATGCAAGTGATATATCATTTATTGTTAGTTAGCTATACAAACGTGGTCAGTTTACAATCCTTCATTGTTAATTAGTACTCGGTAATTATTTTAAAGATAAAAACATACATTTATGGTGTAATTTTTAATTAAAAGAAATAACATGTATAAAAGTTACGAATATTTTTAAAAGATGGGTAAACTGTAGGAGAAATTAACAAAAATGATAATCATTAAAATATTCTTTTAATAAAAAAATTTCTTTATAATTTCATTTCAATCACTGATTGAAAAACATAATGATTAAAAAAATTTTCTTACCCTTTACAATTAAAACCTATTTTATTTGAAACCTTAATTACCTAATAAAGTATGTATAAATCTTTTTGATAAAGTTATTCTTACGTGTATCCATAAAAATGCTTTAAGAAACAATCTAGTTTTATAGTCAAAAAGGAAAACAAATGTATTTATATATTCCTTATCGAATTAATAAATTATAATTATATATAAATAAAATATTCTTACCCATCAATGTCGAAATTCTGGATTTTTGGGTGGCGTTTAGAAAACAAAATTGTTGGAGGTTGTGTAGCTTCAAACGTATCCTTATGAAAACAAATGTAACTTCAAAAATCATTACAAGATAATTAAAAGTGACTTTAAATCTTTAGTGCTTTAAACTTTTAACGAACGTCAAAACAAATTTTTTTGTATTATTATCAATAGGAACTATAAATAGCTTTCATCTACGTGACACTTAAGTGGTATTATAATTAAATAATCATTACATATAGTTTTATAAAAGATTAAAAGTAAAGTAGATACTATTTTCATCTTCAAGGTTTGCTAAAAATACTTGTTTTCATGCAAAAGTTTAAAGATAATCATTTAGTCGTATAGTTATAATTAAGTAACGATTTTCATACACTCTGTTAAATGCTTAAATGGAGAGGGCATTATAATCAATTTAACTAGAATTTTTTTTACTATATGAGATATTTATCGTTGTCATTTTAACCTATAAAACTAAATGCAATCAAATTAAAATGCAATAAACAAATAAATTAAAGAGTAATGAAAATCAAGCAATAAACAATTGGCGAATCCATAATCTTGTTTTCGAACAACTATGACGAAGAATTCCTTGAATGATAGATAGAGGAGTCGTAGTGAAACCGATCGGTGAAAATTTGTAGCTTGTGAAGCCAATCGATAAGGAATTGTAGGTTGTGAAGTCGATTGATGAGAAAACCAATCGATAGAGGATCGCATGTTGTGAAGTCGATCAATTATAAAAGTTGAGTTTGAGAAGTGGGAAGCAAAAAAGCTTAAAGTTGACTATGATGCCCTCTCATGTGAGGGGTTTTGACAGATTCCATAGATAAAATTAACAAAGCAGATTAAAATAGTTAGTTATTTTTTAGCAAAACACAAGGATGAAAAAATAGTAGTTTACTCTTAAAATATTATGGTTTCTAAAGAGTTCCCTATCCTACACTAAGAAACTTTAAAAAAAATCTAACATATAATGTGTAAAATCATTGAGGTCGTATTTGAAATCGCTTATCAAATGCAAGATATTTTTAGAGCCCGTTACTCAAGTTAGAAAATCGTTAAAAATCAACACACTTTTAAACCTCCTAAGGAATCACAAATTTCCTTCGAAATCCCATCCTACTATGGCAAATAGTTTGGTCAAGTCATTGGTTGACCTGAGAAAGTAAACATTGTCTTTCCTTTTTGTTTTCTTGTATCAGTTTTGCATATAATTGTAATCATATAGGTTGTACCAATCTTGGAGGTATCACCCAGATATCTATATACTTGATCTTCAGACACAAGCAGTTTCATAATCCGATCCACACGCTTCATATACAACTCACAAATGGAGAGCAAATCGGTAGCGTACTGTGTAATTACAGTCATTCTGGGATAGCTGCAGCCACAGGTTTTGCGGGGAGGCCACTAAGGTTAAGGTAACAATAAAAAATCTACATCTTTATATGCATAGACCATGTTGAGAATTATCTGATTGTGTCTGGTCGGGTCAGATAGGTATGGATAGGAGTAGCTTTTATTTATGTACATGTTTGTTACTGTTAGGGAGTAGTGGGTCGGTATTAGTGAGTCAGTAACGATGCATGTTCTGTATGAATCAATGAGTTTTAGGTTTAGTGGAGTGGCCTGTTGGCCCTTTAGGATCATGAGGCTTTTGATATGTTCTTGGATATGAACTTGTGTTTGAGAGAATGATAAGAACAATATACGTATGAATTGATTATGAATGTTTGATTGTTTTTTCTAAATGTATAGATTCTTAACACATATTTATACCCTATAGGTAGTTAACATGTTTACTTCTTGACATACTATATCCTTATACATAAATACACTTTATATACTTAGACTCTAAGTTAGCTTTATACTAATTACATAAACGACCTTCTAGTTTAACTATACATAGACACACTTATGCATTTATGGATTAAGCCCTAATTTCTTAATCCATGTCTTCAACGTCGTTATGCTTCAATATCTTCATAACTCTCTTCATCTTTGATATCTTGAACTTTGTCTTTAACACGAACGAGCTTTCCTTTGTCTTCGTATTCATTTTGTGTATAATCTTCTTCAACTTGTGTAATAACAGAATTGGGTCTTCGTCTTCCATTATGTGACGTGATTCTTCTTCTTTATGTTTTGATTTAGTACATTCAGATGCATAGTGTCCTTGATCACTGCAATTATAACATCTTATCTTGCTTTTGTCAAATGTGAATTTGTTTTGATTCCTTGGATATCTTTTCCTTCCTTCATAGTTATCATCATTTTCTTTAGGGTTTTCATGTGACATAGCTTCTACTCTTTCTTCTTGTTTAAATCTACCACGGCCTCTACCACGTGATGGATGAAAACTACCTCTTCCACGACTTGTCTTGTTTTTTTGTGTAACATCCGTCATTTTCAAGTTATAAACACGAACCCGAACTAAAATCGAACTTTCTTACGATATGAATTTATTTATTTAAATTATTTTATTTATATTAATGAATTATATAGATTAGACGTGTAGTTTAAACAATATCGTGAATTGATCATTAAACAACTTATAATAACTCGTTGATTTATAATTAATTCTTTTTCATAAATTATAAAGTTTATTAATCATGTTACAACAAATAACTAAATGGAAAAGACTTATTAAAACTTATAAAGTTATAAAATGAATTTTAATAAACTTATAAAGTTTTATTAGTAATTATGAATTTTAAATACTGAAAATAAATAATCAAATTATAAAGTTTACAAGTTTTATAAAATTTATAAAGATTAACAAATAAATAATTTGATTGATTATTCAAATTGGTTTTATAAAGTCTATAAAGATTTTATAAAAAAAGTTGTTAAAATTAGAGTCTTCAGAAATTTAAATTATTTAATTTTATATTTATTTTAAATTCCAATCATAACCCCCTTTTAAAAGACTTATAAATCATCATTAACACCATTCATAACCTCCTCCTAACCTCAAGTATAAAAACAAGTCTTAGGCCTTACTTTTTATTTGCTCATTCTCTAAAATCTCACTCTCATATCTTTCTCTCATCCATTGGTTATAATCAATTTGAAGAATTTTATTGTACAAGAAATTTCAAGAATTCTTAATACTAAGATAATCTTTCATTTCTTTTATATTATACATTTCAATCATCCTAACATCCAATTGTTCTCATGATTTTATGTTCTTACTATTATTCTTTCTTCTATTAAATCTCTTTTATTTTAATCATTATAATTTGATCATTAACATTTTAATAATCACTAACCTTATAACAATCACTAACATACCTAAATTAAGCTAACAACACACTAACATAAACAAAGAATCTCGTTTGCATATGGACGGCTATGCCACCGCATTCGGTTATTCCACAAGATTATTATTCTAAACGATGGCTATGCCAGAGTATTAGAATATTTTTATAACTCAAATGAAGACTAATATACCATATATTGACATAATAAAATGTTCTAACCCGTTTCATGCTTTAACGATTTTAAAAGTGCACATAAGTGCCTTACTACAATTCTAGCAGAATATAATCTTACTTCAACCGAATATAACTTAATTATAACAAACTAAATTTGAGTAAACTCAGACTCCAATGTTAAATTCATTGAATTACCTTTTCAAAGACAGTTTATACGTCTTCAAACTCAATCGGACGATTAAATAATAGCCTTTACAAGATAAGTGCGTCTTTCAGCACCTTCTGTCTTGTGCTGCTTGTTTGACCTATTAAAGATCATTTCATAAAATTGTTTCTGAATGAAAGTTGTCTGGGAGATTTTGAACTAATAAGTATAAACTTTTATAATTTTATGAAACCGTTTTCTATTTTTAAAACTTGTTCAAACACATACCAAACATTCTATCCAAAATCTAAAATTGATGCAATAATCCTTTTTCAATCTACCTTTCGTTTTTAGCATTCTCTAAACGTCCTAATTTCTTGTAATGAATTCCAACCCAAGCTATTGTTCTTTTATCATTTAGGACATCACCTTTGACTCTTGACATTCAAGTTTTCTTATGTACTCTACAACCATCACTATACTTGTGAGTTTTCCATGTGAGTATTTCTATACCTATTTTTCATATTTTCACACTTTAGGGTGAAACATGTTACCTTATAATCGTTGCACTTGTAAAATATTTGATTCTTGTAAACTTATGGCAATTCACTTATATGTTGTGGTTAGTTGATTTTTGTAATTACCATGTATTGACGATTATATGTACAATCATTAACTATTACTAGTCTGGCAACGTCATAGATCTATGGGCCTAACAAGTCTGCTTGGTTAATCCAAGTACACTTAGCTAATCGTATAAACTTGTAAACATTGAGACTTGTAAAATTGTCAAGGTTTGTTTGTGCATTCTGTCATACATCCCTAGTTACTTTGTTCTCTAACTTATAACATGAATTGCCATCTTTTATATACTTATGTATTGAAAACTATGGAAATCTCACCAACTTTCAAAGTTGACCCTTTCTTTGTAACATGTTTCAGGTTTACTACTTGAAGATCTCTTCGTGCTCATATAGAACTTGGACTTAGTTAATTGAAAGTCTTATGTTATTATGTATATTTTGTTTCTATTGCATTTACTTTATTATCTTGTAATGTTCAATAAAAATGATATTTAATATTATTGTGCTATAAACAATCGTTTCACATTCATCCGCCTCGATGATTCCGCCGTCGGTCGGGGTGTGACATCTTGAAGGGTGAACAAAATTTTTTCTTGATTGTCCACTTGACCTTCATTCAATAATTTTTTTCTTTCTTCAAATGCTTTTAATCTTCTAATATTTCATCTAGAGTTGTTGAATCTAAATCAATGAACTCCTCAATAGTTGCTATGATTTGGAAAAACCTTTTAGGCATAGAGCTTAGGAGTTTGCGTACTAAAGTTGGTTGATCAAACATTGATCCCCGACCACTTGCTCTAGTAACGATATTATTAAGCTTTGCGGTGAATGAATGATATTGTCTTCTTCTTTCATCCTTAGTTATTCAAATTCAGTTTTGAGTGTTTGAAAACGTGCTTTTGTACTCGATCTACACCCACATGTCTTGTCTTAAGTGCATCCCAAATTTCATTTGCATTTTCATAATTTGCAACTTGTAACATCATATCTTCAGGTAATGCTTGAAATAAATATGCAATTGCCGTCATATTTTTCTTTTCATCGAATTGCGTGTTCTCACTAGGTCTATCATTTCCCATAATCCATTTGCCTTGAGTATGGTTTTCATACGTATTGACCATATAGTGTAGTTTGTCGATTTCAAAACGGGACATTGGAATTGAGAAATGAACTCACATCTTTATGTATTACCATTTCGTTTTTGTTTAAACCCGTTGATGATTCTTCTGTCATCTTGACTTCGTTTTCTTCTAAACAAACTTGATTTTCTAAATCTAACTTTCTTGAATCCTTCAAATATGCGTTGTAATCCACGAACAATACTCGTTTTCAATCTTTTTGGTCATGATCTCTTGAAAAGTTTCACTTTCTTGAAACGTTTTATTTTTAAACTTACGACTAAAACACAAATTAGGGCAAAATCCCTTACTTCTTCCTTTGAAACCTTCGACCATAATCCACGAACACCGAATCCCTTTCTGTTCTTCAATGGTTCACGTGAATGGTGGAAACAACCGACGATACTCGGGTTTCAAGCAAGGTCGATATTCACTCGAACGATAGCGATATCAACAGGTATGTTCTCTTCTTCTTATCTTTCTTTAATTTTTGAATTCAATTTGTCTGAACTGAACTTCTCTTAGTCGATATGGGTTTCTCTGAATCGATTTGAAAAAACAACTTACTCGACTTGTTCTTAATCAGAACTTCGGAGTCGATTTCTATCTTCTCCTCTGTCGATTTGGATTCCCAAAATAACTTGATTCTGATTATATTCTGCAATTTTTCTTAAAATTGGTTCGCCACTTGTAAACAATAATCTGAATCGATTTGTGCTATTATTTTCTTCTCTTGTCTGAGTCGATTTGAAACGAAATCGACTTGGTTTTGGGGTTATGAATCGATTTAACAGAATCAATTTGTTGTTCCTCAATCTAAATCGATTTAACAGAATCGATTAACAGAATCGAATTTTGTCTTTTGCAATTGGACTGAATGATTTTGTCACTGAAATCAATTTCACAACGCGAAATCGATTATCTGATCAATTTGTTGCTTCTTCGATTTGATTTGTTCTTGTATTTCGCAATCGGTCTGAATTGATTTATAACTGAATCAATTTTAACAACGCTGAATTGATTATCGGATCGATTTGTTGTTACCGGAATCGTTTTTACCCTTCTGAAACGATTTGTCTGAATCGATTTACTCCTGAATCAATTTTAACAACACGGAATCGATTATCCTGATCGATTTGTTGTTCTCTGAATCGTTTCGGGTCTTCTGAAACGATTTACTCGGAATCGATTTTTCTCTGAATTGATTTTGTTTCTTGATTGCAGTTTCAAGAACAAATCACAGATTAGATTCGAGCCTTAGGCTTTGATACCAATACCCTAACTTAACTTTATACTAATTACATAAACGACCTTCTAGTTTAACTATACATAGACACACTTATGCATTTATGGATTAAGATATTATACTTTCAACGTGGCCGTCTTAGTTGCGGTTTTTTTTCTTGTTTAAGATTTTGTGATTTATATGAAGAGAGCAAGGGTTAAGAAGTATATAACTTGTGTTAGTTCGTGCTTTTGTGGATGGTCTGTTGGATCTAGACTAAGGCCCAACAGACCATCACAAAACGCCCGTCCATGGTTATCCGGTTATCCCCTAGCCAACATGATGGAGTCGTGGGATGGCCAAGAACGGTATTGATATTATTTTTACTTCACTAGAAAATCTATTATCTTAGAATGTTATAATGAAAAATAGACGTATGGGTAAAATGACAACTTATACGCTTATATGATTAATATATGTGATGTGGGTATGAACGTAGGCTTCTGAAATTCATATTGTGTTCAATACTTGTGTATATCCAAGTAGAGCACTTGGAATCGTATAAGCTGTATTTGCTATAATTACACGAATTTACGTAAGTGTTTCATTTGGCGGATGAGGTTGCTGTCAAAAAGATCATAACTCAACTCCAATTTCAAAACTCCTGTTTGTATTATCATATGGTAATAGGCTTGATCTTGTTCTTTTATTTAGTTTTTTTTAACATGTTGATGTTACACTAGTAACAAATTTTGTATAATAATTTACTTTGAACAGGGTAGCTTCGATTGTAGCAGTGGTTCTACTATTTGCAGCTCCAACACTAAATAATAGACAAGGTGGACAACATGGTTATATTACATGTTATACTGTGAAGCCCGGGATATTTGCAGTTGGAGCTGTTTTGGCCCTTTTAAGCGCGGTTTTTGCTATTTTAGCTTACATGATATCAACGCAACGACCACAAACTACAACGTATCCTGCAATCGCACTCCCTGTCGGAGCTGATATTGTTGATCTAGAGAAAAATACAGTGGCTTTCCCTCCTCAACAATATGCTCCTCACGAATACCCTCCTCGATAATACCCTACAGAACAATATTATGGGTTGTGAAGCTAGACAAGTTAAAGTTCAAAGAAACGTGGATCAATTACGGTTGTTTTGGAACCGGTTATAAGTATATTGCTTCATGTAATATGATGTAGAGTTATAAGTATATTGCTTCATGTAATATGATGTAGAGTTATAAGTATATTGCTTCATGTATTATGATGTAGAGTGAAGCATGAAAAGATAAACAAAAAGAATTCTCGAAGAGTAGATATATTTATAGATAATAAGAAACTAAATTAGTGTATCATTTGTCACAATTTTTTTATATCCTTTATTTTTCTCGTTTGTCTTTTCAGCTAATAAATAATTTTGATTTCCCTTGGTCTTAATTCCTAAATCTTTATTAATTATTACCATTTATATTCTCGCTTGATTTTATTCCACCTAATAAATAAGATTGTTTCATCTATTTCTTTTTTAATTATTAAATATTTATTTATTATCATCAAATATTTATTTTATTCGACTTGTGTAATTATAAGTGAACCTATGTTATAAGGTGGAAGGCAGTTGTCCACCTTAAAAAAATTCTAGTGTTATATACACGTGAAAATCTCAACCCCCCCCTTAAAATTTATTTGTCGCAAATACATTGTCGAGAGCGGAACTACAACGAGGTCACAATCTGGCTAACCACGTTTTCTCAATAACTAGTATGTAACCGGCGAACCATGTATCGAGATAAATGTTTTACAATAAGACAAGCTAAATTTATATTGGTATCAAGATATAAAGGTTCAAATATTATATTTATTGACCGACATTGGTTTCAAATATGTTGAACATTATCGTTATTAAAGGGTTTGTGAATTATTTTAACGATAAGTATAAATGTTTTAAACATATTACATATCAACATTTTATAAGTATAATTGCCTTTTATATTGTCCTTGATATATATGCAAATATGAGTATAAGGACCTTTTTAATGATGTTTTCCGGAATAAACCAAACCAAACCTTTACCACACCCAAAAAAATATATTATATTGTTATAGGCAAACAACTTTTAATAATTTCCGCCTCTCGAAATAAAAATGGGTCTACCAAGTGTGTGTAATACATAAGTTTTCAGACTAGTCATTGACTAATTCAAAGCATCACATTGAGCACTTCATATATATAGGAAATTTCATATTTTAACAGTTATGGCCAAAAACTTCAAATTAACATCAAGTATCTAAATAAACATGTAAATTATGTCAATCGTTGATTTATGTGTTTTCACACTAAAAGAAAAGAATTCTAAAGTGCAAAAGTTTGGTTTTTGATTGATGAAATTGAGCCTTAATTAGGGAATTTGAGAACCAATGATCATTAGTCTAATTGTTTAAATTGAGATACACAAGACATGTAAATATATGATGATACTCCGAGTAAAATTGATGAGGGTTGAGCCCTGAGGTTTTCTCAGTTGTGAGTTTTCATCTTAGGTGATCTCAAATAAGATGATATTTATCCTCCGAAACAGAGTTATATATTTATCGTGAAAAGAAAATAAGGAATTTGGGTCTAACCGTTAAACCAAATGCCTATGGTCATTGGCCATATGATCGGGTTCTTCTACACCTTTTGTGCACTGCCTGTGACCTTTTCACTAGTAGCCCGGCCAAATCATTCTAAGATTGAGCATTTTTTTTGTTTTATTCTCTTTCTACCGTAAGAGTACGTTATTGTTGAATGGAAGGGAAAAAGTATGCTAAAAGGTGTTTCTTAATTGATAGACTTTTATTTTTACTTTTTTATGAATATCGCATTGATTTCAAATAAACATTTAGCAACAAATTGCGACACACCTTCTTTTGGATGGCAAACCCAATTTTACTAAAAATAAAGTTTTGAGACTAAGGGGTCAACAAATTACTATGCACGACCCGCAAAACCCTGTTTAGAAGGTACACATCCTAAGGGGCAAGAAAACCAAATGTATCAAAACCAAAAGAGATAAACATGTGTTGATTTTCTAAACAAGTTTTCTCGTGTTTAGCAATTTCGCATGATTCTGCGTTCAGCGCAACAAAACTATATCTTAAACGTAACAAGAGGGGACGCTCATGTAAGATCTACACAAATGTTTTTCCCTATTGCCCACAAAACACAAGAATTTCAAAGAGAAACCTTCTTTCAAGCGGATCCGTCATGAAGTTCATAGGGGCCTTCTTTTTAGCAGATATCCTGCCGTTTAAGAACGTTGCATGAAACATCCATAATCAAATCATGCTTATATTTAAACCCATGAAGCTTCTTGCAGTGAAGCGCATGCTCGCCAAAAGAATCCAAACTCGCCTTGCAACAAACTGGGAAGGCTGATATCAGCATCACCCAGTTCATTTTCTAGATCTTTCTTTATTCTTCAACATTATCTACTGATTTAAGTTTGTTTAACGAGGTCACCATGAAATAAGACCCATACATATTTCAAAAAGCACCAATGAAAACAAAATCTTAACATGAACCATTAATACAGTGACACATAGCCAATAGCCAACTGACTGGTAATGTACATGTTAAAAGAAAGAATGAGGAAATTGGGGGATCAGCTCAACATCCTATCCCAACCAAAAATAACCAACTCTAATTATAGGAAAACCCATTGTATCACAGGCTGTAATTCCTTGTATAAACCTCAATAGGCTCCTATTTAATCCCTGTAATTATCTCCATTGTAAAACAAGCAAATACAATCAATAGTATTCTGATTATCATTGTGAAACATGGTATCAGAGCAGTGAATGATCCTTGGATCAGTTCATTTGCTCGTGCTCATCATCTACCTGCGCCTCATCACCCAGATCAGATCGCCATGTCCGAAGACGGCAATCTGATCGGCAACGATGACCTTTCAACCCAGCTTGCAAACCTACTCAAAAACAGCCTTCCCCAAAACCAAAATCAAAAACAGAGCCTATCCGACAGCCTCAAAATTAGCCTCAAACTAAACAGCAAGAATTATGCTTTACGGGCTCGGATGATCCGAGTGGCCATAGGAGGTAAATCAAAGAACCTCCTCGGCCATCTCTCGGGAAATCCGAACCTCCAGCTCCAACTGATGACACATTTGATCAGTGGGAACAGGATGACCTTGTTGTTTTTTCGTGGCTAATACAAAACATCGAACCCACACTCGCAAGTAATTTAACCGAGTTTCCCACTGCAAAATCATTGTGGGATGCTCTTGCAATTACTTACAGCAGGGGAAGGACAAATTGCAGACCTTTGACTTACACGTCAAAGCAAATGAGATGAAGCAGAATGGGGTGCCTCTCGAAGATTTCTGGCTAGTAATGCAAGGGATCTGGGGTGAAATCGAACGACGAGACCCAAACCCAATGAAGTGTGCTGCTGATATCACCACATACAACAACATCAGATCTGAAACTAAACTGTTCCAATTTCTAAACGCCCTTGACGACAGTATGACCCGATAAAACGGAGATACTCCGGTGGGACTCGCTACCCTCAGCGAGGGCGCCTACGCCGCCGTCCGGAAAGAAGCGGCCCACCGGAATATTCTCGGACTCACATCCAAGACTAACCACAGTAGACCAAGGTGTGGCGGCCGGTCTTGTTGTCACCGGACTAGACGAACCCGATGGCTTAGGGCTTGTTTCGAAGGGGCGCCGGTCAGACCTGAAATCGGGTACATCATCCCGGACTGATAGAACCAACCTGAAGTGTAGCCACTGTGGCATGACCAAACACACCAAAGACCAGTGCTTCAAACTCGTCGGATATCCGGAGTGGTGGAACGATGGTCACAAGAAGGGGAAGAAAGGAACCGATGGCCGGTCACCAGCCACCGTGGGCAGCAAGGATGCTACTGGCAGCGGCGGCGGCGACCCTCACCGCACCATGGAGTCCGGCGGCTTCGGAGGGGTGGCGACGGCGGCTGCGGTTGATAACCTCGAAGGTACCGGGTTTGGGGTTCTCCCTCAAGCCCACCGTATTTCAATTTTAATTACAATGTTTCCCTTAACCCCCCCCCCCCCCAAGTATTGAACAATGACACCTTTAATTCACATTTTACAAAACAAACCCCAACCTTAACAAGTTATTTAAAGAACACCCTGACCTTTTTAGTTCAAAACAAATGTCTAGTTCCAATTTTAATATGTTTAATTTATTAGACACAAATTCTCATATTGTTCATAAAAATTCTGATTCATGTACAAACAATAATTTTTTTTCTTCACTTAGCTATGGTCAAGCCAATTTAGTAAACACTAAATGTGACGATAAAAACACAACCTTGGATTCTTGATTGTGGGGCAACCGACACGATGACATACGATATTTCTGATATTGTCTCTACATCCAACCCCATAGAACGCACATTCAAACGGCTAACGGGGGTGTAATGCCTGTTAAAGGGGGAGGTACGGTTGAGATATCTCCACGTCTTAAACTCTCAAATTGTTTATATGTTCCATCATTATCACATAAATTACTATCTATTAGTCATGTAACCAAGGAACTAAATTGTACAGTCTTAATGCACCCTACATTTTGCATTCTTCAGGACATCAGGACTGGAACGATTATTGGGCGTGGCACTGAACGTCAAGGTTTGTACTATGTGGATGAGGTGACTCAAGAAGGCACTAGTCTATTAGCTCATGGGACGACTAATCGAGAAGCATGGTTGTGGCATCGAAGGTTGGGGCATCCATCTATTAGTTTTTAAATCTTTTGTTTCCAAACTATTTCCTTCCAATAAACATTTCAATTGCGAAGTTTGTGTGTTGGCAAAAAGTCATAGACATTCTTTTAAGTCTAATAACACCAAAGTCAATCTACCTTTTTCTTTAATACATTCTGATGTCTGGGGACCCGCAGAGGTACATAGGGGGCAAAATTATCGATTCTTCTTACTTTTTGTGGATGATTATACGCGAATGACGTGGATTTACTTCCTAAAACATAAATCTGAGGTGCACGATAAATTTCAAGTTTTTTACAACATGATTCAAACACAGTTTAACAAAAATATTCAAATCCTCCGTTCTGATAATGGGGAGAATTTGTCAATAACTCAATGAAACATTTTGTCAAAAAAAGGGATAGTTCATCAACTTCGTGTCCCCACACCCCGAACAAAACGGCACCGTTGAAAGAAAAAATCGTATTCTATTAGAAATAACTCGTGCCCTTCTGATTGAGTCACACGTCCCTAAATCTTTCTGGCCAGAGGCACTTGCCACCGCCACATATCTAATTAATCGATTACCAACCAAAGCTCTTGACCTTAAAACTCCCATCCAAGCCTTGTCTGAATTTACTAAACTTCCTCCAGCCCTTACGCTACAACCACGAATCTTTGGTTGCTCTGTCTTTGTTCACATCCCTAAAACCGATCGGACCAAACTCAATCCATGCGCCGAGAAATGTGTGTTTGTAGGGTACGGGGTCAACCAAAAGGCTATCGATGTTACAGTCCAAGAAAACGGTTGATCTACACTACTATGAACTGTGACTTCCTCGAAACAGAGTTTTTTACAAATCCCAACACAGTGGTCAGGGGGAGACGACGTATGAAGACACACTGAGTTGGCTACAATGGATGTCACCAGCAGGAGAAGTCAGTGATAGGGCCCAAAACGAGTCATCCGAATCCACACAACCTACTGAACCACAATCAGTGTCACTGCCGAACCAAATCATTCCAATCCAACACCTGAGGTAAATAACCCCCACATAGATAATCAAAATATAGAATCTGACATTGTTCATGAAGAAAATGTCACAGAACAGGTAGAACAAGTGCCAGATGAAGAGGGGGAGCTCGAGGAAAAAGAGACCAATGAACCAACACAGGAAGAGACCGGAGATACGTTCTACCACCCCGAACTAACCGAGGGGTGCCACCAAAACGATACTCTCCGGAGAAACAAGCAGGAACCTCTAGATACCCACGGCCAACATCCCAAGGAAATTTGACTCAAGAAGCAAAAGCCTTTGCCTCATCACTCTACACAGAAAAAATTCCGACCTCGGTAGAAGAAGCCCTAGAATCAAAGAACTGGAAAGAGGCAATGGAAACCGAAATGAGAGCATTAATAAAAAGTGACACGTGGGAGAAGTGCGTTCTCCCATCTGGGAAGAAGCAAGTTGGTTGTCGCTGGGTCTTCACAATCAAACATAAACCTGATGGAACCATTGAAAGATATAAAGCTCGGCTAGTAGCTAAAGGATACACCCAAACATACGGAATCGATTATTCAGAAACCTTCTCCCTAGTGGCAAAGATGGACACAATCAGGGTGTTGTTCTCAGTAGCTGCAAATGAAGGATGGCCGCTCCACCAATTCGACGTGAAGAATGCCTTTCTCCACGGTGAATTAAAAGAAGAAGTCTATATGGAGGCTCCACCGGGATTCGAAGGAAGCTACAAAGCAGAAGAAGTATGTCGACTAAAAAAGGCAATATACGGACTAAAACAATCACCCCGAGCCTGGTTTGGGAGATTCACTATAGCAATGAAGAAATATGGTTTCCAACAAGGCAACTCGGATCACACTCTCTTCCTAAAGCAAAGAGGTAAACTTGTGACATGTTTAATTATTTATGTTGATGACATGATAATTACAGGAAACGACGAAGAAGAAATGATGCGGCTGAAGGAAAGATTATTCGTAGAATTCGAGATAAAAGACCTGGGAAGACTCAAGTACTTTCTGGGAATCGAAGTATTAAGGTCCAAACAAGGGATCTCATTTGTCAGAAGAAGTATATCCTGGACCTTCTAGCAGAAACAGGAATGATCGACTGTAAGCCCACAGAAACCCCAATGATGGCAAATCACAAACTTCACATGATCGAAGGAGCAGAGCTTGCGGACAAAGAAAGATACCAACGGTTGGTGGGAAAACTAATATATCTTTCCCACACACGTCCAGATATAGCCTATGCGTTGGAGTAGTCAGCCAATTCATGCACCAACCACAAGTAACACACATGGAAGCAGTATGGAGGATCATCAGATATTTGAAAGGAACAACAGGTCATGGGGTTCTTTTCAAGCAAAACAAACATCTAGAGATCCAGGCATACACTGATGCTGATTGGGCAGGAGATAAAGGAAATCGGAAATCAACCTCAGGCTACTTCACTCTAGTTGGAGGAAACCTAGTTACATGGAGAAGCAAAAAACAAAAAGTGGTAGCACTATCCAGTGCTGAAGCCGAGTTCCGAGGAATAGCAAGAGGAATCGCAGAAGTCTTATGGATACGAAAACTACTAACTGAGATCGGCTTCCCTCCAACCAAAACCAGCAAAATAATGTGTGATAACACAGCGTCAATTCAAATATCAGAGAATCCAGTTCAACACGATCGGACTAAACACGTAGAAGTCGACAGACACTTTATCAAAGAGAAGCTGGAAACTGGCATTATAGAACTACCATTCATTCGCTCAGAAGACCAACTTGCAGATATACTGACGAAAGCCGTCAACGGAAAAAACTTCAGCAACTGTTTAACCAAGTTGAATATTGGAGATCCCACTATTCAACTTGAGGGGGAGTGTTAAAAGAAAGAATGAGGAAATTGGGGGATCAGCTCAACATCATATCCCAACCAAAAATAACCAACTCTAATTATAGGAAAACCCATTGTATCACAGGCTGTAATTCCTTGTATAAACCTCAATAGGCTCCTATTTAATCCCTGTAATTATCTCCATTGTAAAACAAGCAAATACAATCAATAGTATTCTGATTATCATTGTGAAACAGTACATACCAATCATGAAATATTATAATAAGTTATAAAATCATTTTTTTAAAACAATATTAGTGCATCTCACAACCTTTGTAAAACAAAGATACCTTTTGTTCCTCCTGTTAAGAAAATAATCATACGAGTATTGAATATTCTAAAAACATTATAAATAAATTACTTATAACAAAATTTTGACCAAGTCCTTGGTTGACATCAGAATGTCAACTTTGTTTCTTGTTTTTAATATATCCACTTGCATAACTAATGAAATTCTCCAGCTAATGAAGTCGCTTACTTGATGGTATCGCCCATCTATATATCCATGCACTTCCAATCACAAGTTTCTTCATTCACACACAGACTTCTTAATTATCTACACTCCATAAGTTTTGTTACACAACACACAAATGGAGAGCAAAGCGGTAGGGTTCTGCGCTGTTGTCGCGGTGCTCGGAGTAATATCAGCAGCCATGGGCTTTGCAGGAGAGTTCACTAGAGTTAAGGTAACAATCAGTACTTAGTTTAATGTCTAAACTGTAGAATAATATCCTTTTCAATGAAAATTTGATATGCAATATTGAGATATAATTAACAAGAATATGTTTTAATTAAATGGGCATATATATGCATGCAGGCTTCTGATGTTTATACTAAGGGCGGTTCGTGTGTTTATCCAAGTAGTCCAGCCCTTGCTCTTGGAATCATATCAGCTATTTTCGCGATTATTACACAAGTTTACATAAGTGTTACGTTCGGTGGTTGTAGATGTTGTCGAAATGACCCTAATTCGACCCCGATTTCAAAACTTTTTTCTGTTTTGTCATGGTACAGGATATCAATCTTGTTGGTTTCAAGTTTTTGATATGTTGGTGGTCTAAGAAATTGATAATAATTTCAATTCTAGGTGGTTTTAAAACATATTTGATCAAAAAATTAACTCATAAAAGAAGCGAACTCAAATAAGATGAATATATTTTTTCTTTAGGTTTTTACACTCAATAACTCAGTAACATATAATTTGACTTTTCTATATAAAACTTGTGATATTAATTTTTAGAAAGTATGTAGTGTTTAATTTTTTAGTGATGTTCTGATATAAATTTTATTCAAAATTATTTTTCTTCAAAAGAAAGTTTTTTTTGGTATTTATGAAACCAAACACATATATACTATATTTTAAACACATCTCGTTTGAAACAAAAAAAACAAAAATTGAAATAAATAGCCTATATTTGGATTTATTTTAATTATATTATTGGTTACTAAAGAAAAATAATGTTAAATGAATTATTGAAAATAATTAAAGTTCATATATGTTCGGTGCTGCTTAATTATACAAGTAAATCTGATGAGTTTGCTACTAATTAGGCAGAGCGAATTACATAGAAATCAAACGTCTCAAAAACCTCGTAGAAACTTTCATTAATTTATTAAACCACCTACAAATGAAAAAAAAATTAAAACAATTGTTGTTTTCTGTTTATAGAGATCATTCATGCCAAGGAATAAAACTAATTAATGTTGAATATGCAGGATAGCTACGGTTGTAGCTGTAATTCTATTGTTGTCAGCTGCTGCACTAAATAATAAAGAAGGTGGACAAGTTGATTCATATGGTTATTTTACATGTTATGTTGTGAAGCCGGGAATATTTGCAGCAGGAGCTATTTTAGCTCTTTTAAGTGCAGTTTTTGGGGTCGCGGCTTTTGTTATGGTAGCTCCACAGGCGACACAAGTCACCACAAACCCTGCGGTTGCATACCCCGTGGGTGCTAATGTTGATCCGGAGAAAAATCCAGTGCCTTTCCCTCCACAACAATCCGGGCAGCCTCAACAATACCCTCCTCAACAACAATATTGATCATAAACCGATATATGCATGCTTGATGATCATGGTAGGACAAACAAGGTTATGCGTGTTTGTGGTCCATGATTGCCTGAGATGGTGAGAGCGGATTTGACGCGACACCCTTGATTTGGGATAAAATATGTGTGTTGTATTGTTGTTTCTATGGTTTTTAATTTTATCAGTGTGTTTTGCATTTCTAGGTTTTACATGTATTGTTTCAATATGTAGTTTTTTGAGTGTTTCAAAGGTAAGTAATAGTTTTATTTACAGTCTTTCATTGTTTTAAAATATGTGATGTGTTATGGATTATTTGAAAATTGTTAAGCGCAAATAAAGCCTTGATTGTTGTAAAACAATGATTTGGTAACATCTCTAATAAACTAATCGATGTCATATAAAGAGATAGGAGTTATTATAATAAAAGAATGACCATCCAGCAATAATCCAGATAGGAATTTATTATATAAAAAAGAATGATCATCCAGCAATAATCCATATGTATTAACTATCGATGATCAATATAGCAAAGCAAAAATCGGGAGAAAATGACAATAGTAATTAGCAACCACAATATATCTATCCGGCATTTATAATTATAAATTAATTTGTGCATTATAATTATAATTATATCTTATGCTTTAAAAGGTTGTAGCTTAATTATCCTTAGGTCAACTAATTATTAAATGTAGGGTGAACCAAATGTGTGGGATTTAAAGAAGCATTTTGGGAATTATGCACTAAATTATTTTAAAGAATAAACTTAACAAGAATAATTGAAAAAACTCACTTTCATTGCAGTTTTTAATGACCAACGAATAATTTTTAAGTCCGGTCACCCGGGTAAACACATTGCGAAAGGGCACTTACGTCCGCTAACACAAACAACGCTAATGACTAGACCCGCCTTTCATTTAAGGGAAAACCCACCACGTAAACACTTATTGTGGTAAAACATCTAGTACACTTGAAACATATTGCATCAAGTGAGACTCGAACTCATTATCTTCACTTTGAAAAGTCATAGGGTGTATATTCTCAAACCATTTAATTTAGAGTTTATTGGCTATCAACTTATAACTTTTATTGCATACAGTACCATAAAAAATGCACTAAATATATTTTTTAACGCTCAAATATATTAAAACATTGATGGGACTAATATAAAAGCGCACTATATGGTTTTTAAAGAATAGACTTTAGTGGTTTATTTTTTTAATATAATATTTTGAATAATATAAACGCTCATGTTGTAACGCCTTGGTTTGTGACGGTGTTTGAATAACCGGATCGCGTGTCCACTGCAATGCGCGGAGGCTTAATTGCTAGTTGTCCTTGACAACCAATTACGAGTTTCAAATTGTAGATAAACATTTGTTAGAGGTATATTTTAGGCATGATCAATTTCTTTAACTTTTTTAGTTCAATCATTTTTTAAACTTTTGTAACTTTTATGTACGATATTATTTTTTCATAAAAACCACTATAAAAACGAGCTATCATTTATTATAATACAAATGCAATATCGATATATTAAAAATTAGAAAATTTTATGTTTTTCAACTCATATGATTTCTACTTGTCATTATGTATTTACTACAGTTTATTGTGTCTTTTCATCCATTATTGTGTTTTTTTGAACATTTTTTGTGATTTTTATATAAATAATGAATTCCAACAAATATAATGGTTAAATGACATTATTGTGTAATTCTAGTATGTAAAACACAATAATAAAATAACAAGTAATTAATTTAATACATTAAAAGCAATGATAAAATAACATAATATGTTATAAAACATGAAACATAATAATAAAAGTCTCATTGTGTTTTATATGCTCGTCGTTATATTTTACTGAACACTATATATTTTGAAAAACACACTAGTAAAATAAGATCATTGTGTACTAGTAACTGTAAACACAATAATAATATAGCAACAATTTATATAATATATAAAAAAATAATGAAAATAATTACACGCAATGATGTACAACTTATTACAAAATAATGAATACATAAGAAATGATTAAAAAAATTTATTTGAAACAATAACGTAACATATTTATCTGACGTATTACACACAATGACTTGACCTATTTGACATAATTACTAAAATATTTTTCTATTAAAAACAATAGAAAGATACATTTCATATTTTCATGGAGGGGATTTTTCTTAACCTTTTGAACTACCATAACCTTTCCAAAAAAAATAAACAAATACGTTAAATACCATAATCGATTTTTAAGCTCCTTTATATTTTGGAAATAAAAATTAATATTTTTCAATTTCGTTATTACATGGAATTTTTATTAGTTCTATTTTACAACTCAAATACATTGCTCCAAATGTATGAATCAACCAATTAAGTATATGCTTGCAATAAAAAATAGCTGAGTTTTCTCATGTTTTTATTATATGCACTTACGTATATGTTAATTAAAGTTCCTAGCTAACTTTATGGTAGCATCCATCTATATATTGCACTTTCAGTCTTAAGCTTTCTTCATCCACAGGCTTCTTCACACACACTCCACAGCCCACACACAATTAACAGATGGAGAGCCGATTAATCGGCTTCTGCGTACTTGTAGCAGCCCTCGGAATAACGTCAGCGGCCACTGGTTTCGTAGCTGAGGCCACTAGGGTCAAGGTAACAAACAACACCATTACAATAAAAAAAATATATAGATAAACATTTTGATTTTTAGCGATGTATATGTTGTGGGCATATGTGGATGCAGGCTATGGATGTTTACATTGAGGGTGATTCGTGTTTTTATCCAAGTAGTCCCGCTCTCACCTAGGAATCGTAGCAGCTGTGTTTGCGGTTGTTACACGAATTTACATAACTGTTACGTTTGGTGGAAGTAGTTGTTGTCGAAATGACCCTAATTCGACTCCAGTTTCAAAATCTCTCTATGTACTCTCATGGTACTGACAACAACCTCATTGTTTTAGTAATTTGACATATGTTTATTGTTACATTTGTAAATAGTATTAAGTTTTGTTTGTAACATTCAGGGTGGCTTCAGTTATAGCTGTGGTTCTATTGCTGGCAGCTACAGGAATTAACGATGAGGCGGATGGAGAGTTTGATTCGTATGGTTATGTTACATGTTATGTCGTGAAGCCTGGGATATATGCAGCAGGAGCTGTTTTAGCGCTTTTAAGCGCAATTTTTGGGATTGCTGCTTATGTAACCTTAATTTCATCTACGCAAAACACTACAAGTCCTCCGATTGCATTATCATCAGATGTAGAAAAAGGTTCCATTGTTTGATCCATCAGTAGATCATGATCTGTCGTTGTGGTAAGATCAATGAACCGTTAATATGATTGTTTTAGAAATGGTTTGTTTATCGTTTGCGAGATGTAGTGATTGCATTGTATGTGAAAACTCGAGTATAAAGAATAAAAGATTTGAACTGATGTTGCTTTGACGGTTTTGAATTTCTTAGTTTCTGTTGAAAATACATCGATCTAAAATCGAAGTGAACCGAAAAAGGGTCAAATTTTGGGTTAATAGATGAACGTTTCCATCCATTGTTTTGTTTACCGTCATGTTCATGGGATTGAGTAAGAAGTATGTTAATACTATGGAATCCACTATTAAGCACATGATGAACATATTTGAACATGGCCAATTGGTATATCTGTAAGCAATGTCATCCCACATTCCCACCATTACAAAGTCGATCCATTTGATAACCTTAATATTATTTCCATTTTTAAATAAATAAAATAAGTTTTTTTCCCTTTGAAAACAACATAAACAACGCTTAGAGCGTTGAGTTGTTCGTTGGTGTGGTCTACTTCTACCCTCTACTTACATTGAAATAAATAGATTTTTCATCTTGGTCGTTGTCATCATCGACCAATTA
Source organism: Flaveria trinervia (assembly GCA_025506515.1). Taxonomy (NCBI): domain Eukaryota; kingdom Viridiplantae; phylum Streptophyta; class Magnoliopsida; order Asterales; family Asteraceae; genus Flaveria; species Flaveria trinervia. The sequence goes on from CM046443.1 coordinate 94,451,096, forward strand.
CTCTGAGAGCAAAATTTATTTGTTAAGTGTGGTCCAAGCCACGATCCAATTTGTATGTCATCCTACCGAGGCTAAAAGTTCTAGTCCACATAAAAGAGCAGTCCAAATTAACCAAGATCATGATATGATCCCGTAAACAAATGTCTTATAAAAGATTTGTTTTGTGAGAAGCCAACATATGAGGATAAACCGGTTAAGCGTCTTTTCATTGAATCAACCATTATTCCTACGAATAGTCGAAGGTTTGAAGCAGAGTTTGAACATTTTTAACAAACATATGATGCAAGAGGTAAACTAGGTTTCCCAGCTTTACAAAAGTATACGCCAGTGACGATTCATCACCCGACACACGCCACTAACAATTTATGGAGCGATATTTAAAGATGTCGGAAGGCAATCGCAGGACCCTTTTCCATTGTTGTTAGTTGCTGCTACTGTTAGTAACATTTAATATTAATATTGTTATTTGATAATATTGTTGTAAACTTGTACGGCAAGAATATTTCAACTAGCAACATCAAACATTTTACTATAAGCTTATTGATATGTTTTCTTATTTGATTGTGCCATTATGCATGCATACAAACAGACATGTATACCCACATTAATATTTCTCTTCAAGTGTATTTTGTTCCCACTCCAGAAAAGCACATAACTATGGTGATGCGGCATCATAATCTAGGGTCAAACTGTAAATACAAAAAGTCCACGGTAGATGTGAATATGTTAATATAAAATTATAAATTCGTTAGGAGGATCTGATGTTAAACATTCGAAGTGGTAGATCTAGATATTTATTTAGATGAAGTTACTGTTTTTAGATGGTTCAATTTTATAAAAACAATCATAAATATATATATAGATCAGTTTGCATCATGGCAGGCTCGTCACATAATAAAATAATGATACAAAATGTTGCAAAAAACCACTAGTCAATACAAATGGTAAAATTAAGATAACTTTAGTAAACTATAGACTAACGAATAATCAATGTATTTCTTTTTTCCATTATTCTTTTGGCAAGATTACTACGCCAATCACATTGGCATATCTCGTATCTTTTTTACATTACAATGTAGTCGGTGACGAAACAAGAAACTTTTAACTAGAGTGTTAGGTGTAAGCATAAACGGATATGAACCACATGATATATATCAAAAACTCATACATATATCTCCAAACACAACCGAGTAAAAACTCGTACATGTATCTCTATATACTCTAAAAACTTCATTGTATACCGGTGACTCCGGTGTCACCTACATGGCTACATAGGTCCGCATCTGATAACATATGTTATGCCCTCCTGTAACCAAGTTCTTTCAAGTCTAATAGAAACACGCTTTTGGTTTCTGCTCCTAGCACTTGATTCCTGAATTGTGATTGTTCTTGATCAACACCTATTCACTTCGTTAGCAGATTCGAAAGGTATCCACAATATCCCCCTTCTGCATCATGTTCTCTTAAGTAAATCTTATTGTAATACTCCTTTCGATTTGTTCATAAAGTTCCTAGTCCCTAAAGAGACAGTTACTGTAGTGGATGATTGTAAAAGAGCTACTTGGGAGTTCCCTTTATCTGTTCTCTTGTTATGTCTGATTATAGGTGTTAAATTGATCGTGTTCATGGATTGGTAGGTTGAAGCCAAATAGTACTTGTGTATTCGTGGGTTGATATTGTTATGACCTATTTAACCAAACAAACTTCCAATATTGTTTTGCATATTCTTCTCTAAAACTATAAATTTACACCAATAAAAAACAACACTAAAAGATGTTTATGGTGTAAAATTTTGATGATTGTTATTGAATACCAACCCCCTTATATAGGGGAGATTACAACCGTAAATACAGCAAAGATATGCACAACTAATTACACTAGAATTATCTCTAATAATAATACAAATCTATTCCTAAATAATAGATAAAGTCGATTGGATAATACACCCCCGCAGTTTGAGCGGGTGGAGGACTAACGCTTAAGCTGGATCGAAACGACCAGAACATTTGTCGAGATAAACCCTTGGTAAATATGTCAGCATAATGATGTGAAGAGGGGACATGAAGAACACGAATATGACCAACACAAACTTTATCCCAAACAAAATGAATGTCAATCTCTATATGCTTTGTCCTCTGATGTTGCACCGGATTATTAGACAAGTAAACTGTTGAGACATTATCACAATAGACAATCGAAGCCTGACGCAAGGGAGTATGAAGTTCAAGTAATAAGTTCCAAATCCATGTGGCTTCCGCAAAAGCATTAGCACCTCTGCGATACTCGGCCTCGGCGCTGAACCTAAAAATTGAAGGTTGTCGTTTAAAGGACCAAGAAATAAGATATCTCTGAGGAACACGCAATATCCGGAGGTTGAACGTCAAGAGTCCGGACAACCACCCCAATCAGTATCAGAATAAGCCACAAATGAGTGAGAACCCGATTTGACAATGTGTAAGCCATAATCAATAGTCCCCTGCAGGATGCGAATTATTCGCTTCATGAACATAAAATGAGAGTCCGTGGTTCATGCATAAAAAGGCAAACCTGTTGAACAGCATAAGACAAATCCGGCCTCTTGAATGTAAAATATTGGAGTTTCTATTTAAAGTTGGGTTTGCGAATAATGGTCCATCAGTGTCACTGAGTTTAGCCGACAAGTCGACCGGTGTCGTACAAGGTTTACAAGATGACATAGAAGCACGAGCAATGATATCCTTTGCATATTGGTCCTGAGACAGAAAAAGACCATGCTTGTGTTGAGTAACTTTAATCCCCAAAAAATGATGTAAATGACCTAAATCAATCACAGCAAACTCTTGTGAGAGTGTATCAATAATAGGCGATCATTGGATGTTGTGAGAACAATGTCATTCACATATAGAAGTAAATAAGCAATGTTAGAAGCATCCCGATTATATAGAAATAATGACCGATCACAAGTGCTACTCCAAAAACCTTGTGAGGTAATGAAAGCAGCAAATCGGGTGTACCAAGCCCGATGAGCTTGTTTGAGTCCATAAAGGGACTTCTTTAACCTGCAAACATGGTGTGGAAACCTGTTGTCAAAAAACCCCGATGGTTGATGCATATAAACGGTTTCATGTAAGTCCTTGTGTAAGAATGCGTTCTTGACATCCAATTGATGGATGGGCCACGACCACGAGACAACAAGAGAAAGAACGGTCCAAATAGTAGACGGTTTAACAACAGGGCTAAATGTCTCATCACAATCAATGCCCACTGTCTGCGAGTTACCATTGACCACCAAACGAGCCTTGTAATGTTCTAACGACCAATTAGACTTAATTTATGACGAAAAAGGCACATGCATCGGATGACCGAACGGTCTAGAGCTTGGGGAATCAGTTCCCAAGTTTCATTCTCCTGTAAAGCAAGTGTGTGAAGAGTGGTTGAATGGTGATTACGTGATTTTGATCAGGTTGTCATGGGGAGGAGGTTGTTTGTGTTTGAGGGCTATAAAGGACATGTGGCGAAATATAGGTGTGATAGGGTAATGGATGAAAGCTTGTTCCCGATCCTTTAATTGGTAAATATTTGCCATTGCCCAGCAAAATATTACAACAAATAGGAGATGAATCTGGGATTAAAAGTTTACCTGGATCATAAGTGACATGAGATTCGACGTCGGTATCCATGATATCTAATGTCCGTGAAGATGAAGATTGATTAACCTGCATATTGGCAAAAGCAACATTTAAGTCGGATGGGCACAACGCATTGTAAACTCCCTACTGTTGCAGTGAGTAGGCTGAAAACCCAACATAATAGGCCTGCGATGAGGAGGGAGTTGGTTGTTGGGCTTGCAAATTAGGCCGCCAGTTCTGTTGAGTTGGATATGGGCAGGGTAGTGGAGTCCACGAGGCCCAGTGTGGAGTAATGCGATTGTTGACCAGACCACGGTGGCAACTGTGATCTGCCACCACCCCGACATCTTCCACCATGCTAATTAAAAGAGCCACCCCTGCCATTGTCGCCGCGACGGTAGGATGCAGGGTTGGAATTATTGTCGGCAGGCGGATTGTTGGTGTGTGGAGAGGGAGAAGGTTGTGATGGTACGGTTGTGGTGGCAAGAACCATGGCTTGGAATCCTTTTTTAGCTTCAAGACGCAAGACCTCATCATTGAGCATGGTGATGGCCTGATCCCAATCCACACCTTGCTAATTTATCAAGGAAGCAATAGTGTTGTATTCCACGGGAAGTCCCCGAACGAGTTTGCAAAACCAATCGTGATTCAGAGACCGGCTGGCCTACATCTGCTAATTGGTTTGCCAAATCAGTCGGACGCTCGTAATAGTCTTCAACTGAGGAGCAAGCCGTAAGGGACAGGTTACAGAACTTCGTCTCTAGCGCTACAGCACGAGCCTTTTTGTTGCTAAGGAAGATCTTTTCTAATTTTGACCAAGCAAATCGAGTTGTGGCCTTGGTATCCAGAATATGAATCAAGAGTTCGTTTGAAACAGTGCTATATATTCATTGTAAGACCAAAGCATCAAGTTCTTTCCATACCTCATAGGCGTCGGATGTGGGGGCTGGAGCGGTTGTTCCGTCGATGTGATCAGAGACTTTGTATGCAACTGCATGGAGGCGGGATGAATAGGTGACCTTTATTCCATCGAGGGTTCGGATTTTATTTTGGATATTTTTCACTGATTTGGCTGGGTGCAAGGGAGAGGGTTGTTTAACAACTTAGCAATTTCTTTGCCTGCGTCTTTGGTCATGGCTGGAACTCGGATGAATCGCCGAGAAAAGGAGAAAGAAAATCTGAAAAATTGAGGAGAGGGAAAGTATTCAAATGCGTAGCTCTGATACCATAAAAGATCTTTATGATGTAAAATCTTGAAGATTGTTATTGAATACCAACATCTTTATATAAGGGAGATTACAACCGTAAATATATCAAAGATATGCATAACCAATTACACCAGAATTATCTCTAATAATAATACAAATCTATTCCTAAATAATAGATAAAGTCGGTTGACAAATAAAACTAACATTTATTTCTACTTTTTAAGGTTTTGACATTACATATCCAACTAGATTAAGTTTTGGCACAAATCCTCCTTAAAAGTTTCTTAATATAAACAGGTCACCCCAACACCCGCCAAGTGTCAGGTTTATCAAAGACTGACCCGTTAGTTGAACATGTTTATGGGTTTGACACAAACCTGTTCAGGCGACTTATTATTTCTGCTTTGTGCCTCCTACATAATTTATCTTACTGGAGACTTCAGTTGATGCTTCTGCCCCTTCCTGCAACTAATATTCCTACACACGATCTTCCTACTTCGACTCTTCCATCGCCTAGAAGACCTTCCAAACCACCTAGTTGGCTTGAAGATTACAGGGGTGTTTTTTTTTCTAAGAAGCACTTCATGTCCTCTTTTGTATACGTCGCGCAGACGTTGGGCTCTTCAGATTGTTTTTAGAAGACCTTTCATTAAAAAAGATCTTCCTCATGTCTAGAGAAGACATAGCACCACCACTTCTAACCTCTTCCGCCTTTTAATAACAATCTTCCCCCTTCCCCCAAAGTATCAACCTCCATCTCAAACATCGAACCTCCTCCCCATCTTCCTTCTCACCACCACCGGCCCCCCTCCCCCACCGAAAACCGTGGTCGGTGTCGTGTATCATCTCTAGTGCGATGTACTCCTCCGTTCCAACAAATGAATTCGATTTTGATACAAGTGAGTCTTGTGACTCAGTGCTAAGTTGTGAATTGACTCAGAGTGTACGGAATCTTCTGAACAATTTGTAGGTCGACAATAGTTAAAGAAGAGTGTGAATCAATTTGTGTTGTTGAATGTTCGAATTTTGGTAATCGAGTGGACAGAGTGGTGTGAGTTGATTGAGATTCCATTGAAGGTTTTAGCAATAGTTTTATTGATAGATCGTAATCGACGAGCATCAAATCATCGTTTTCCTGAATCATTACGTTTTTTGGCTTTAGTGGTTTGGATTAAATGTTTGAATATGAAGGGAATTAGGGTAAACATGATAACATGAATTAGCTTAAAATTTGATAAGATTCATTACCATTGATAAAGCCAAATCATGAAATCTTCTGTTCCAAATTGTAGATGTTAAAAAACTTACAGTCTTTTCCTTGCAAACTGCAGACATTTGGTCCACCTCTTCTGCTATAGATATCTACAGATGTGGTCCGCATACCGCAGCCATTTTCCTACAGAAAAAACAAACAGCACCTATGTCACCCTCCTTACTTTCTCATATTTTGCCTCGCACTCAAGTAGCTCTGTGCCACTCCACTAGCCTCAATTGCAATACTATATGTGTTAGGTGGTTCAAGAATCGGGATGGTGTATGGATATGGACAAAGATCTTAGTGCTTTAGAGTTAGAACCTAGTGAGATGTGTGTATGTGTTTTGACTTGCTTTTAACTGGAAGCATAAGCTATGCTCTGCATATTCAATGTCTTCAAATCAGAGTAGATCACCCTTTCACATGAAAGACATGGAAGTTTGACTTATTTCTTGGGCTTGGAGGTCTTAATCTAATCATAAAACTTATAATCTTCCTTTAGATCAAAACGTCAAGCTACAAGCAAACTGATATATCTAACAATCACAAGGCCAGATCATTAACTCCTAAATCAACGCAAGCACCAGCTTCTGTTCATTTTCAAGCAGTTAAACACCTTTAAGGTACTAAATCCTGCATACGGATGCAATTCTTCGGTTCATTTCATAGCTTAATGTGATTCTGATTAGGTCAGCTGCCTTTTTTCTAAAAGGTCCATAATATGATATTATATACTACAGAGCAATGGCCTTGTTGAGATATAACATGGCTGGTTAATATTCTTAAGGATTTGGGTTTAACAGATTTTGGCCCTGTGATCTCTGTTTCATAATGAAGCTACCACATAACAGCGGCAACTCATGTTTTCCATGCTAGAACCAATTTCCATTTTGTTAGCAATCAAATGAAATCTGGTGTTGTGAAGCTTCATACAAAATCTCAATTGACAGATGTTCTTACCAAGCTGTATCTATTGACCAACATATCACTGTTTTAAGGAAGTTGAGAGTTATTGTTCCATCCCATACTGAACTTGAAGGAGTATCAAAGAGAATGCCATGATGAGCAGTCTCTGGACAAACCGCAGATAGATAATTAAGGGTGGATATTGTAAGAATGTAAATAAAGTTGTTAAGATAAGTATTAAGAAATGGCATGTAAGTTAGTAGTATATAATCCGTTTTCAAGTCTAATACAAGACTCTCTCAACTTGTGTTTATTGAGCTAAATACAACAAAAACTTTAGAGGAATTTTTGCAGCACACACAAGTAATACCTCAGGGTTAGCAAAACAAACCTGCACATCAGTGTTTGTGAGGCAGCAAGCCTTCTTTTTTGGCCATTTCATATATCGCAATTGACATTAATACTTTAGCATCAGGGGTCAAACGCCAAAGTGTCTCATAAGGAACCACATGCACTGTAATCAGCTCACCATCTTCCCTAAGCCCAGTCTCTTTTCCTTGCAGCTGTTTAATTACATCTGCACTTACGCTTCCTCTGTAAAGAAGTAAACTAAGTTCCTCATCACATCCACCCTACCATCACAAACAACAAGCATCAAACATACAAAAGGATTGATACTGTAAGAACGTCCATTTAGCGGGTTACTAAGATTATACCGGCGAGGGGATAACTTTGTATCCAGTGGAAGGTTCTAGAAAAGATGTGAGATCAACCATGTCATCTAGGTGTAATTCAATACCAGTCTCTTCTTGGACCTCACGCAAAGCTGTACCAAATATATCACCCACGTTCTCATCCAACATTCCAGCTGGCAGCTCCAAAATTGGCCTCCCAACTGGCACCCTAACCTTGAAGTTGAACATAGTTACAGAAAAGTTTCCCATCAGCCTGATAAAAATCACAATTCGATAACTAAACAATGCAAAATCATACATAGTAGAACCTGCTCGGTAAGCACAGAGTAAGTTTTCCCTTCTGATTCCAGGAGGATTAAAACAGCTACCGCTGGGCCTCTTGCAAAAACAATACCTGGAACCTAAGCAGGTATTGGCAGTTTAATGCATAAATAGGACAAGAGAATTAAGTTGGCATTAGTAAGCAAACCTTCTTTCCTGTTTCCGTGTCAATGACATCTGCTTGAAATTTGAGAAAGCCTACACGCTTGCCAAACATATCCACCCCCTAATTTACAAGACAAGAAGAGATTAAACATAATGGAGATATCACAGTAAAAGATGTATTTCTTGAAGATAATACCTGAATGAGCACTTGTCTTAAAGACAAAGATCCATCTGCAAGGAGACCTTTCTCACTTTGAATATTCTTTAGCCACTGTTCAAATAAAGAGCAACCAATAGCATTCCTGCAAACTTTAATTGTTAGAATATGAAATGGAATTATCAAGTTTTTCTTTAGAAATCTTGTTTAATTACATTATTTTAGTATTACATGACTCTTCTGTTAGCCTTTTGAAAAGGTTGGAAGCTGTATAAATCTTCATACAACAAAACACTCTCAAGACTTAAAGGTAGTAAGAATCAAAATTTCTAGATCAAAACATGTGATAAAATATGGATGAAGCCATGGAGGGACAGTCCAAGATTTAAGATCTTCAGCCTGAAACTTGTTACGATTACAAAGGTGGCACAAAGCAGCCTGTAGGAGTCGGTTGACATTTTAAGAAAAATTTTACAAGAATATTGAAGTTTTAGTAGTTAGTCATCATGGGATAATAGAAAAAGCAGGATACTTTTCCCTTCAACTCAAAGTTCAAGGAATCATCTTTTCAAAGTTCCCACTTCTACTGTTCCTAGGAGTTTTTTGATTGTGAGTGTTTTGCGCCTTTTCTTAGAGTGGGTTGTACATGGTATGTTTGTCACTACTACTGCTGCTGCTGTAATTTAAGAAAGACTTATGACGTGAAAAGAGAAAGTAAGCTGTCTCATGATAAGCAACATGATTGCTTGAATATCATATGCATGCCAAGAATAATGTCAAGTATGTGATTTGGGTTGAACTGAGAGAGAAAAACAGTGGAAACATGAAAAGTCAATGCAATTAACATTTATTCTTATGATAAAATAGAGGCTGACATGGAATATCAAAGGTAGGACTTTTATAGCAAAATGTCTATATAAAATTCCTAGTTGCTGATTAAGACCACGAGTATTACATCTTTCAGATTTTATATGTATCCCTATATGCTTGTTCCTGCACATCCTCCTACCTGACACTAGTCAAAATGATGTTGACTTTTATGTGTGGATCCATGCCTAGTGTCCATTAACGAAATTTTGTATATATAACTTTAAGGGATATATCACTACTCTTTTTTCCTACTATCGTATACGAACTTTATCAAGCTGGAAATAAAAGGAATAAACAAAAAATAGTACTTCAAAAATCAAAAGTCAACCCTCCATGGTACAATGTTTGTCACTTTAGTAGCAAATTAAATCTTAACATGTTCGAGAATTGTTTCCTAGTGAAATTTGCCAAAAGGAATAATTGGGAGTGGTTTCTTCATGGTACAATGTTTGTTACTCTATGTGTGTCATTGCATGGATCCAAGTTTAATCATGGGTATTAATACAAAGACACCCACTTGGATAAATCGACAGCCCTATACGCTGCGTATGGGTCCATACGCGCGATATAAGGTCAAAAACACTAAATGTGAATCTTCTAATTTAAATTTATATTATTTTGAAATGTTGAATCTTCTAATTTCATATGCTATACTTAAACCCTACTCACCTCATTGTTAGGGCACCGGTTAACCTAAATAACCAATATAACTATATCATCTTCAACGTCAACTAATTTGGTTCCAATCAAAATCGTATGAAAACACAAGTGAAACAATAGCATTAGCTACCGTTTTCAGTAAATTGAACATCTCTAAAACCTACAAGCCAACATCTAGCCATAAGAAATCGACTTTAGACCAAAATACAACCAATTAACGGTGATTAAACGCACGATGTCACATAATCGAAGGAGAAGGCGGAAACACTAGCCTGAAATCGGCATCGGAGACACCAGGGGCTGCAACAACGATCACGGGTTCGGTGGGTTGGCTCGGCAGCTTTATAGTGTGAGTGAGTTGAAACGGGGATGAGGCGGTTGACATATTTGCAGAGATTGTTGTTGTAATTGCTCTGAGGTTTTGAATCGGAGAAGAAGCAGCGAACCTGTTGATGCGGGAGAAAGAGAGCATAGAGACGGACGACGAAAATGAACACAGATCCACCATCGTTACTTTTGCCCTTAACTGCTGACACAGGTTGCAGAAGTTTCAAGAAATAAATAATTATAAATTATATGTATGTTGTCTCAAGTCTCAACAAATAAAATAAAATATTAAGCTATACAAAACATTTATTTATATTTTTAAAACATTTTATTGTATCTATTTCTTTTCATGTATTTATATATATGTATAGAATATATAAAAATTATAAAATATATTGAGTGTATCAATCATATATTTTGGTATTGGGTCTATATAAGTTGCAAATATAAGGCATATGGCGATGAAGATAAAATGGTTATAGAGGCCGTAAAAGAGCCCAGATGCAAGATGGGCCTAGGTAATTCTTTCAATGCGATCTAGTAGGAAGCATCAAACATTCTCTTTGTAATAACGAGATATGTGGAGTGTGGAAAAATATTCGTAAAGTGATGGAAGATGATGAAGATTTAGATATAAACATCATATCTTCTATTAGATGTGAGATTGGTTCAGATGCTAATGTTTTTTTTTTGGATAATTGGACAGGATATGAACCATTAAAGGATGTCTAATGGGATGTATTTTGTGTGGATCCTTACAAAAGGAGTTTGGCGGGAGATCGAGTGGAGGTTGGGCCAGCCGAGAATAAAATGATTTAGAATTAAGAGGATCATGCTTCTTCTAAAATATAAAACCTAAATGACTTAATTAAAAAAAAGCTTTTTAACTTGAGTAGTCTATTTGGAATACTTTAAAATTTTGGTTATAGTTCTCCAAAATTACCCTTTAACAATATAAAGGTAACGCTACACTATTACTCGTTTAGTAAGGTCAGTGTGGACTTCACCGGTCTTGCCACGTGTCACATAATCATTGGTACTTAACTTTTTTTTTTTGTTTCCCTGGAGTTTAGATAGTGTGAAATAATTTACTTTCTCGTATTAACTTTAAAGTTTGAAGTGGTTCAACTTGCTGGGATGTCTACTTAAATGCAATATGTGGTTCAAAAAAAGAAAAGTTAAATGCGATATGGCACGAGCTCAAGATCCACTATGTGCATTTTTTTTGGCTTTTTTATTACTTTCTCAAATTATTTTTATATAAATTCTTTTTTCCTTTTACCTTCTTATATTATTTCATTTAAAATATAATTTCATTTATTAGACCGCACATGTGTAATGTAGTTTATATACGTGTGACAACGTGTTGTTAACCATGTTAGAGTTGTCTAAAAGTCCACCATAGCACACAAGCCTTACATTTAAACTACTTTTTTAAAAATTTATTATGACAAAAAAATAAAATATGTTTTGATCAATTGACGTAAACTTAATTCGTAAATGAGTTGGTCGATTGTAGTATATATTTTAGAATCATATATTTCCCCTACAAACTTTGTCAATTAAATATATACTCAACTTAAAATTTTAAATACATATATCACCTTATAAAACTTAGTTAATTACATATATACTCATATTAAAAGTTTAATTATGTATATCCCCTTTTTAAAACTTAGTTAATTACATATATACCAAAACTAAAAGTTAAATTACATATATCCGCTTTATTAACATAAATATTACATATTTACCCATTTGATTATTTTTATCAAAATAAATTATATAATTAGTACTTCACTCTTGTTATTATTAAATTATAAAATTATGTTTTTTTACTAACTTTCAAGTTTTGATTATTTATAAATATTCCTATACTAATGTTTCATATGTTCTTTTTGGTTTTTTTACCTTTTGACATTAATTTTTCCAGTTTCTATACAAGACACTTCCAGTCTTGTCATGTAACATGATTCGAACATATAATTTTACTCATTTGGCATTGAGAGTAATTCTATTATCACACTCTTGCTTTAACTAATTGGGCTGAAACCGCCTTATCACCATCCACCACCTAATTAGCAGTCGTCATTGGAAGGCGGGAAAACATGAGTGGTGATGAGACAATTCCAACATAATTAATTTGTGATCGTTTCAAGTTAGATTCTAGTAGTTTCGAGCTAGCTTCTAATGATCTTGAGCTACATGAATAGATTTGCGAGAAGGTTCGAGGTATGTTGGTTTTTAAATAAAACTAGTATTAAGGCTTCCGCATTGTGTGGGGGCGTAAAATGTAACATCCATCATTTTCCGAGCTAAAACCCAAACATGAACTTATTTTGTAACTGTCATACGTTATAAATTTTTTTATTAAACTTATTTTGTTTAGTATAATAAATCATATGAATTAGAAGTGGCATCACTTTTCCCACTTCTCTATCCTATTAAATAACCATATTAATTACTAATAATATTATCTATTTATTTTTACATTATAATTATAATTAGCTTTTTAATAAAAATAAGAAAGAGATTTTTTTATTAATGCTATTTCTATAGAGATAGTTTTTATAAAATGATTTTTTTCCAAAAATAAATAAATAAAACTGCGTTTATGTAATATTTCAAAATTAGTTTTTTAAAGTAATTTTTATTAAAAAAAATAATTAAAATAAGGAGTTATAGTAATATTTCAAAATGAAATTTTTCAAAGCATTATTTTAAAACAAAATATTTAATTTATATTTAAAAAAATAAAATAAAATTTTCATATTATTGTTTTATCACTTATAGTTGTTAATCATACATAATTTCAATCATATAATGTCTCAGTCTATTATTCTATAATTAATAATTTTTATTTTATGTATATTTTATTTATTTAACCCGTGTAAAACACGGGGTTACTAAAGCTAGTGAATACCAAAAAGTGAATACAACTCACTAAGCTTAAGGTACAAACCTTAATGCACTACAAACTTGGTAATTAGTATATTATTAATAGACGAAAAAGCAAGATCTAAGACCGGAGAATTACTTGTAATAGAGATACAAGAAAAAATAGGTGTTCCAATTGTGTTGCATGATACGATTGAAAGTGACACATAAGCGAACCGAGAAATGTTACTACAAAAAAGGTAAACATAGCATTAAAAACCAAAAGTTAGTTAAAAAACCAGTTAATAAATTAGTAATATCTAATTTTATAGTTTTAGTAAAACTAAGCCTAAAGTTGTAATATATATGTTATATTTAGTAATTTATATTCAAACGGGTACATATGTAATATTTATGTACATATGTTAAGAGTAATCTTTTTAGAAAATTTTCCAGCATTGTAGTGTCATGTAATTAAAAAATATATAAAATTAAGGATATATAGTATAGCATATATGTTTTATAAAATAAATATTAATTTCAATAGTTGAACAATACATTATTCTCACCCATAATAAACACAATAGAGTAAGTTTCTGCCATATTATTATACATTGATTGCCTCCATAAACGAATCACAACATGATATATCAAGATCCGTTTAAGAAATTTACTTTTGATATGATGATGTTCTGTTAGACAAGATAATTTGATGGTATATCAATAACGTATAAAGCATTATACATAAATAAAAAACCAACAAAGTGAATGTTATGGTCATATAAGAAAATATTAGTGTTAAGGTTTATCATTAATTTTTTTTAAATCAAAGTGTACGTAATATTGTAATGGAATGCAATACAAAATGAGTCAATAATAATGATTGTGTGAGTAATTGAGAAATAAGAGATGTTTTTCATAAAGAATACCCGAATTCTTTGAGCATACGAGAAGTTATTTCGTATCTCAAATATATCTCTTATAGTGAAAGAAGAGTAAATAGAACTAAATTTGACGTGTATATATAACAAAATAATGATATTAGATTATATAATGTAGTTAAATATGATATGATGTTATTAAAATATAAAAGATTTTCAAAATATAAAATTAATAACTCAGAATACACAAACTGATTGTATTATTGGAATTTAAAATTTATAAACTAAATATGCTCCATTTGAATATTCAAATTGTTAGTACCAAATTTTAAATTTTGATTAATTAGTTAGTTATTCTTAGATAAAATATTGGATTAATTACCGAATGAATTTGAAATATAAAGTTTTTGAATTTGGTTTCATTAATTAAAAGTTTAAAATCTAATTTTAGAAATTTTATTTAATTAGACATTAAATACAATTTAAGCAGGATTGTATGATTTCTTTTATAAATCAATATGTTAGTCCCCGTGTAATACACGGGCTGGATAAATAAAATATTAAATAATTATTAATAAAATTTTATGCATTATAAAATCATTCGTAAAGATAAAATATAATTATAATTACGTATAAATATCTACTTTAAGTAAATAAACAATAATGTACTTTTTAAACTTTGTTTTATAAAAAATGTGATTTTTAAATATATTGTTTTAAGAAAATGATTTTTTTAAATTTCATTGTGTTGTATAGTTTATAATTTTTTTAAAATTTTTTTTAATAAATAATAGATTTTTAATTTATTAAATTTTATATTTTTTATTTTAAAAATGATCTGAGTATATTATTAGTATTCAATATATTATTAGTATTATAGAGAAACGAGAAAGTAAGTATAATGAGGTTTACAATTGTTTCATGCTTGTTTTAGTTTTTTTAAATAGATAGATAAGCTAAAAACTCATTAAATAAACAAATTAAATTTTAATGTAAAATAAACATGAATAGTTACATTATAATATTTTAATACAAAATATAATTAAAATTAGAGTAAATTACCATTTTCATCCCTAACGTTTGTTCATTTTAACCACTTGCATCCCTGCGGTTTTAAAATTGTCATCCTCCCCCTGACGTTTCATATTATCTTCATTTGAGTCTATACGTTTTATTTTTATCTCTATTTGAGTTCAAATGAGTAACACTGTTAATGTTTCTGTTAAAATTATTATTAAAATGACGAAACTACCATTAAAATTAAAACACACATAAAAAACCTTGTGGGTCCCATCCATCAACATCATCTTCTTCAAATCACCACCACCACAACCACCCCCATCACCACCACCACAACAGCCCCGTCACCACCGCCACAACCACCCGGTCGCGACCATAACAGCCTCGTAACCACCGCTACAACCTGATTTTGTGGTGATGAAGGGCGGTCTCTGGCAAAGTCCTGGCGGGTCATCGGCAATAACATATAATACGGTAACATCGATTTGGGCGGTAACCCGTCTCCACCGCTCAATCATCGCCACAGGGGCAATGTAGTATGTCGGAGAAGGGGTGCCGGAGCTGGTGTTCGCACCACCACCATCGTCGCTCCGGCGACTTCGCTTTACAGATCTGAGAAAAGACTTGAAATTACTAGATTAAAGTAGTAACTATGAGGCCGTACACCGTCTTCCCCTTTGTCGGTGGCTCCAGCTAGCCGGATCTATGGCCGATGCTGGACCCGAGAGGACCCGATGTCAGCAAACTGGTGGGATGAAGCCCCTAAATGGGTCCCGACCCGGAAGTTCGTTTGGGTATGGGTCCAAAGCCAAAATTCGGGCTGGATCTGAAGGATCCGCTGCTGTGTTGGGAAGAAGATGAGGCACGGTAGGATTTGAGGAGCGGGGGTGGGTGGTCGGAGACGGGTATGTCGAACATTTTGCCGAGTTCGCCGGACTTCTTGACGTCGCCGCCGGTGTAGGGTATGGCTGGAGAGACGATTGTGGGTTGGCGTTCTTGTGGTGTTCGGGTCGACCCGATACGTAAAGGCCATTGCTGAGCTAGTGCGATGGGATTCTGCTACCCATGTTTGAGATATAGTAAAGTGGTGGAGATAAAGAAGAAGAAAAGGGTGATTGTGTGGGTGAATTTGGGTATGAAATTGCAGAAAGATGAAAATTTCTTGATTGAAGAAAGTGGTTTGTAGCAGATCTGATTGTGTGGTTCTTAGGGGCATTTTAGTCTTTTTATAAAAGAATTAACGGAAAAAATAACGGTGTTAGGCTTTTGAATACAAATGGATATAAAAATGAAACGTTAGGGGTCAGATGACAACTTTGAAACCATAAGGATGCAAGTGGTTAAAATGAACAAACGTTAGGGATACAAATGGTAATTACTCTTAAAATTATATTATATGTAATAGTTTAAACAATAAAATAATTATACCATTTTTAAACTCTCTTAAGTAAATATTATCATTTTAAAACATTCATTTTAATACTTTTTATTAAAAAATATTTTTTATTAAAAATCTTGTCTTTTTAAAAAATCTGGTTTGTAATTATTCTGATTGTTATAGTAAGGTGTTTTAAAATATTTCACCTGCTAACAATTTTTTTGAAACACAAAATGATTTAATATTTTGTTTAAAAAATGTTATATAAAACTTTTATTTATATTTTAATTAAAAGATGTGATTTCTAATTTGCTTCACAAAATCTATTTTAAAAAAAGATAGTTTGATTTAGAAAAAGTAAATAAGAGAGACAAACATAACAATTAATAAAATTTGTTTTAAATAAAAGAGAGAAATTTGTATAAGCATTTAATTCCTATATACTCTTTTGGAGGTAAAATTTAGTATGAGAATGTTTAGAAGAAGAACAAGTGACAAAAACATGGGTTAAAAGAAGAAAAAGTGGTAGAAAAAACATTGTTTTATTAGATGTTATAGATATTTCTATTGAAATGACACATAACAATCGTATACTGTGAAGATGTCACGTGACAATGTATTTTCTAAAAGCTTGCCATATGGCCAAATCTCCTTTCTTTTATTATATACTACTTTAGTAAATCCGTATATTATACGGATTGAATAAAAAATATTGAATATAATGAAAGTTTATTAATTAAAAGTTGATATTCTAAAGTAATATATGATTAAATATTTCTTATTATAAATAAAATAAAAATTTTATTTTCAAAACAAACGTTTTTAAAAAATATCATACTTAAAAACTTTCTTCTTATAACTCTCGATTTTAATTATTTTTTTATAAAATTTTAATTTTTAAAAGCACCAGTTATAAAATATTTTGTATTTTTAAGAAAGTTTGATGTTCTAAAGAGTTTTCTAATTGTAAATTATTTCCTTAGAAATAACATTAGTAAAAAAACCTATTGCATAATTTATTAAAAACTATTTTAATTTTAAAATTAAATAATATTATTAGTAATTACTGTGATTATTAAATAAGAGAGAGAAATGGAGAAAAATTGATAAGAAGAAATATGGTGTTGACATGTGTCACTCCTAAATAACATTTTATAAAGTGAGAAAATAATGAATTTTTTTAATTAAAAGTCGATATTCTAAAGTAATATATGATTGAAATCTTTCTTATTATAAATAAAATAAAAATTTTATTTTCAAAACAAACGTTTTTAAAAAATATCATACTTAAAAACTTTCTTCTTATAACTTTCAATTTCAATTATTTTTTGTTTATAAAGTTTTACATTTTAAAAGCACCAATTAAAAAATATTTTGTATTTTTCAGAAGTTTGATGTTCTAATTTTTTTCTAATTTTAAATTATTTCCTTAGAAATAACATTAGTTAAAAGATCTATTGCTTAATTTATTAAAAACGATTTTAATTTAAAAATAAATAAATAATATTATTAGATTAATGTGATTAAAATAGAAGAGAGAAACGAGAATAAATTGATGATAAGAAATATGATGTTGAAAGCGATCAAAAAGTTCTTTGGGCTCGGGTAATTAAGGCCATCCATTTTCAACCTCGTAAGCCAGCTGCAATTCTAGTAAAGTCGTGTATCAACAGGGTTTGGAAAGGCATCACAGTATTAGTAAAGAATACACGAAGGAGAATGTGGAGCTAGGAATTTAATGAAGGCTTCGATTGGTAATGGTTAAATATTTCTTTCTAGCTCGACAATTGATGTGATTATGGCCCTCTTAGAGATTTGCTTCCTGACTTATTTGCTATTAAGTCCTATAAAATGTGTAAAGTAAGCGAGAAGTTACATTTAGGGGCTTTGGTTCCCCTTGCTAACTGGAAATGGAAGTGATACCCATATTTAAGTTCTGAACTTCTGCAATTACAAGCCTTAAATGAGATGATTGCTGAGATACAAACACACAGTGGATAATTGGCTATGGTTGGGCGATGAACAAGCGTGTTTTCGGTGAAATATGTCAGGTCTTTAATTGAGTTTAATCTTATTTCAAATGATAATATTATGCATGAATAGACCCACTGGGTTCCTCAGAAGGTTAATTGTTTTGCATGGAGGCTAAGACTTGATAGAATTCCATCCAAGGAGTGCTTAATGGTAAGAGGGATCTCGCTGCATTCTCCAAACTATGTTTTATGTGATGATCATTGTGAGTCTGCAGCCCATCTGTTCTTGAGATGCTTGTTTGCAAAGCAGGTAAGGGGCTGATTTCTGGTTGGTGCGATAATATCTCGATAGATATCGATAAAATTTCCGACCTTCTTGCGTTTCCATTCTCTTTGGCAATTTCTTCTAAACAAAAACAATTGTTATACACAGTTTTTTTGGCAACTTTATGGTTCATATGGAAGACTAGAAACGAGAAGTTATTTAAAGGCAAGTCTTCTTCGGTGTTGAAGACGGTGGAGGAGATTATTTATTTTTCTTTTGAATGGATTAAACAGAGAATGGATTTGAGAGGATTTGAGAGAATTAGTATGACACAAGTGGTGTAACTTTTCTTTTTCTAATTTTCCGGTGTAACCTGAATTTGGTGTGGATGTTTGAGCATCTTGCTAGCATCTGATTTGTTTCTTTAATAAAAAGCCTGCGATTCAAAAAAATATGTGTCCCTCCTAGATACCTTTTTATTAGAGTAGGGAGATTGAAATGAGATGAGATTGATTAAGTTTATTGGGGAAAATTTGGAACTCTTTGTATAATTTATGATGTTGCATACGACGCCACCACAATACGTAACAGGTAAAAAGAAACAAACAAGTGCCTTAGTTTCAATTTTGGCAATATCAAGTGTGAGACACTAGCTAAAATTTTGACAAACAAAGAATTTTACACTAGTTTATTTAAGTAAAAAATCGTTCAACTTTGCATCCATTTCAACACGCACTTACACAAAGTTACCTTTAGAGCCTTAATAAGGGCAAGATCGTTGGGCAACTATTAAAAACAACGCTTCAATTTTAAATATGTCTATAAATCTTTAGTGTTTCTATTTTTGTTTTTTCCCTTTTTTATAGGTTGTATATATTTGTTTTTGAAATAATTGGTGAAGGTAAAGGGTTGCAATGGTAAATGCTGAGGAGACTGAGGGTTAGATTGCTATATTGATTCATATTGTGGTGGTACGGTCTTATTATGGATTGCTACATTGATTCATATATTTTGAGGGTTGGATTGCTATATTGATCCATATATATAAGTACTTGTTACTATATTGAGGGTGTCTCACATGAGCTAGTACGGTCTCATTATGAGTCATTAGAGTGTTAACTATATTGATCCATATATATAAGTACTATTGGACTCACTAACCGGTTTGAGACACACTCACTCAAGAATGTTGCAGGAGACAATCAGCTCATGGTTCGAAGCGAAACCAAGAAATAAGATTTGAACTACTATCTCTATCCCGCAATCGCATTATACTCGCACCCTGACTTGACATTCCTTAATCTTCACCTCAAGCTAACACCCCAAGATGTTTACGTAGTGAGGATCGAACCTATTGGAGATCCTAAATCACATACTCCTAGGTCACCTTGAGGCTTGAGGTGGTTTATTGATATAAAGTTTTTCATTCTTCCTCTAGGCTTCATATTCTAGCCTTTGGTTTCTTTCTTATAATTGTTTTGTTTTTCGTTGTATGTATTCGTTGTGTCATATGCTTTCTGGTTAGAAAATATATGTAGGAATAAAATCTTTATACCTTTATACTTTTTTATGACATCAAAGCAACAAATCGCTCTTGTCTACAATACTTTTCATACTATATACATGTTTAACTATTAGTCTAGAGGATACATCAAAATCATACGTGAAGTTTTGAATGCTAACATTCAATTCTACAACAGTTCAGTCTACTCTTTTGCTTGAATTGAAAGAATGCATAGTGTTGATAAAGTTGGCAACCTTAAACCAAAATAGAAAGTATGTATCAAAAGTCATGTCGTCTTAGACATAAAGTGATACAACCATAAATCGACTCGGTTTGAATATGATATTCTTTTCGATTGGTATCTCTATACATACTCCATGACGAAGTAAACTAGTTAACCTTGTGTTAGTATGTTTGATTGAGGTATGTGTGATATAGGCATATATAGTGAAGGTTATGGTCTCACAAGTTGAAATTAAATAAGAATAGATTCGAACCAATCAATGATGCTTTACTTCTCATATATATATTCCAGCCTTTATGACACAAATCTTTGGACTATATCTTCTAGACTACATATGCTTTATTTTGTTTTATATGTATCTATCATGTCATGTACTTTTTTATTTTATATATACAGAAAATATATATAAAGAAATAAATCCCTTTACCTTTATATTTCTTTCATAAATTCAATTGACATGCTTTTCTAGCATATATTTTCAGTTATTCACTTTTAAACATGGTTACAATTTTTTATCAACAGCGATTATTCTCAAAATCTCCACATCAAGTTTACTCACACGTGTGGACATAAGAAAGCGGGTAATTCCAGTAAAACCATTGGTTAAATAATTAATTAGTATTATGATACACTAAAACTCTAAAAGTAAACAAAGTAATATGTCTGGAGTCAGAGTCTGAAGGCTCTGACCGACAATTAGAGTTCTATTTACCCACACTTTCTTTAGATCTAATAATAAATGTTTCAATTAATCTAACGCCTCATATTGTTTTTTATCCTAACCCTTAATTATAGACCGTCCGATCAGATCCAATATTGCATATTCATGTTACGTCCCTCAAGTTTGTGGCTGTTTACAGTAACGCTATAATATATTAACACATTTCAAAAATTGACTTTCCTTTCTAATTATTGTTGTCTTAAGCACATATTTGGTCAAACTTTATATAGTTGTCTTGTAGTTATTAGTTTTACAAACATTATTAAGAGTAACAGTGAGCTATTCTAATTTTTAATTCAATATTCTATAGTATGAGTTTTTATCATTATATCAAAATAATTAGTCTGATATTATTTTAAATTAATATCAAATGATGTAAATTTTGTCCTTAAACTCATATTTAACAACAATCAGACCAAGAAACATCTACTTATTTATATGTTTGGTTGAGTCCTTTCAAATCCCTTCTACTGGTTGTTATGGGGTAACCAAGCGCTAGTAAACCAGATTCATGGTTGAACCAAATTATAAACAAGTTTTTCTTATATGTATATCTTTTTACTTTCAAATCTTACTGGTTCATTACTACACCAGCCTTGCTATTTCCTTAACATTCATATTTTATTAACATTAATGTAAAATATTAATATGCCTCAACCTATGTAAATTGTAAAACAAAAGCCTCAATTTCTTTAATATGAATTTCCTTACACACTAATTCGGATATCCAACATCTAAAATACATAATTGTAATATATGAAATAAATAGTACTTCTGTAAATATGGATTCTTTAAAAAAAATTTAGACTGAAAAAGAAAGACAAATTGTATTTTAATAAATCAAACTACAATTTATTAGTCGATAATAATCTAAACTTTTATTTTTGTTGTCAATGACAATCTTAGTAGTATAATATTAATTGATTTACACTTTATTTTCTCTCGTTTTCATTAGATTTCGATATATGTCTTCCATTTTCATTTACAAACACCATCGTAAACAAAATCAAGCGTAAACAAATGAATTATTATCGGTTAAAAAAATAATATAAAAATTTAAATTATTACAATCCAATTTGTAAAATAAAATCAAACATAAAAGTAAAAAAACCTCAAGTTTTTGATTTATTTTTTATTTTACACCATAAACTGCTATAACTTCCAAACTCCAGGGTGTGTATTGAAACCATCATCAGTCTTATCACAGTCATCATCATCTTCACACACTCACATCCCCTTGATCCAATCCAAAACCACACACACACACACACACACACACACACACACACACACAAAAAACACCTCCACTGTGTGTCAACCTCACCTCACCACCGCCAATGGTGGAGGCACACTCATGGACCACTCGCCGGAGCAGCAACCCCAGGCTCGAAACCTCCGTCGACATCCCCACCACTCCCACCGCCGACCTCCGCCACGGCTCCGCCAACACCATCTTCTCCGCCACTTCACTCGTCTCTCCGGCGATCCTCACCGCCCTCATCATCGCCTCATGGTACCTCTCCAACATCGGCGTTCTTCTCCTCAACAAGTACCTCCTCAGCTTCTACGGGTACAAGTATCCCATCTTCCTCACAATGCTTCACATGATCTCATGTACTTTATACAGCTTAATCGCAATCCGCTGGTTCCAAATCGTACCGTTTCAACACATTCAATCGCGAAAACAGTTTCTCAAAATCTTCGCATTATCCGCCATTTTTTGCTTTTCAGTTGTTTGTGGAAACACCTCACTTAGATACCTACCTGTGTCGTTTAATCAAGCGATTGGAGCCACAACACCGTTTTTCACTGCGATTTTCGCGTTTTTGATCACCTGTAAGAAGGAATCAGCTGAAGTATACCTAGCGTTAATGCCTGTTGTTTTCGGTATCGTTTTAGCGAGTAACAGTGAACCGTTGTTTCACTTATTTGGATTTCTGATGTGCGTTGGATCCACCGCCGGTAGAGCGTTGAAATCGGTGGTGCAAGGGTTGCTATTAACCTCCGATTCGGAGAAATTGCACTCGATGAATCTGTTGTTGTATATGGCTCCAATGGCAGCGATGATATTGTTACCGTTTACATTGTATATAGAAGGTAACGTGCTCTCGAAGACAGTGGAGAAAGCTAGTAGTGATTCGTTTATGGTGTTGTTGTTGATCGGAAACGCTACGGTGGCGTATTTGGTGAATCTGACCAACTTTTTGGTGACGAAGCACACGAGTGCGTTGACGTTGCAGGTGCTCGGAAACGCTAAGGCCGCCGTAGCTGCGGTGGTGTCGGTGTTGATCTTCAGGAATCCGGTGACGGTGATGGGGATCTCAGGGTTTGCTGTGACGATAATGGGAGTGGTGCTTTACAGTGAGGCGAAGAGGAGGTTGAAAGTTACAGCTCATTGACAGCATAAAGGGGTCATTAATCATTAATTACACGGTGCGAATTCTCTGTTCCTTTGTTCTTCATTCTGATTCTGATTCTTTTTAGATTTCGATTGTTTGAAGTTTGAGTATGATCTGAAATGAATTGGGGTGAGGATGAATTGAAGAAGATAATAAGAGTTGATTGGATCGTAAGATGCAATCAATTGGGTGGGGAAAATGGAAATATGTGTTTTGTTTCTGATTCTTTTGCAAAATTGATGCTTCATTGCATACTTGTTGTTGTTGTTGATACTGTTTGTAATACCACTTACATGAAAAGTTCTTCAAGTTATATAATTTTGTTGTTCTTTTCAGAAGATCAATTACCAATTACCTGATTTAGTTTTGAAATCATCTGTTTTATCATGTGATTCATTGACTTGTGTGGTTCAATACTTCAATGATTGTGTTTCTTGATATGGATTTGGGTATTGTTGTTTATAATTAGCAGCTTGTGAATGCTTTTGTTTTGAGTGTGTTCTAATGCAAGTTTACTTGTAATCATATATCAGAATATAATAATAGTATTACATTGACTGTTAGGAGAGACTGATTTTTTCCTTAGAGATTAAGTTATTATTAGTTTAGTTTTGCAGCAAATTTGGTACATAATTTCCTAGAATTAAGGTCTTAATTGGCATGCTATATATCTAGGAATGTGGTTATAAATTGTGTGATAATAACCTCACATGGGACCCACAAAAATTTGAGTATCGTTTGGTGGATGATAGATGCCAAATCTTTATCTTCCACTAATGATGGTTAGCTTTTGTTCAAGGTATCTATAGTTAAAGTGCAGGGTAGGATATGTTCATGTAATGGATAGGGTTCTGGGCTTCTGCCTTTATAAGGGTTGTCTTTTACGCACACCACCTGCTCTATCTGATTTTAGGCTTAAACGGCCGTTTGAATTTCACTACACGCTTGTTTGAAAGCTAAAGAGGACATAACTCGTAGACAGTCGTGTGATGAAAATTCAAACGACTGTTTAAAAGATATGATGACTATGGGATTTGAATCCCTGTAAATGATCGTTTGACAGCTCAAACTACCGTCGGAAAATGGTGTGATATTAGAATGTTGAGGGAACGTGGGTATAGCATACTAGTGGCCCCCTTTAAAGGGGGTAGGGGACACTTTTATTTAAGAAAATTCATGACATACGTAGAGAAATGAAACAAGAATAATAAGGTTTTGGCTTGACGAATCACACTTATTTAATATATGTTATGTTCGGGTTGACAAGTCCAACCTATTTAATAAATATTATGCCCGGATTGACTTATCTAACCTATTTAATAAACCGGTGGTGTTTGTATGTATAAAATGATAAAATGTTTAAAATCAAAATAAGAAATAATAAAAAAATATACTTTATATACTTAAAATTTAGCTTGTCCAACCCGATTACAACTTTATTACAACATATAAACCATTAATGCTTTGTTTAGCATATATATAACTTGATTACAACTTATCAACCTGTATAGAAAAATTAATAACATGGGTCATATTTGAGTTATATGGTTTTACGATGTACTAGTTAGAGCTTTGACATGAATAACTATACATGTCGACATTAGGTTCAAGCCGACACTATTGATGCATGGATTAATGTATAAATGAAAACAAATCAAAGTAACCAATCAGAACCATTTTGATATGTGATTGATGACATCAAATATCTGCAAATTGCATAAAGATGTTGCTTTCCTGACCTAAGATGGTTTGATGAAAGGCCAAATTACATGGTCCCTCAGCCAGCATGTGATATGCACGTGACCCACATGGAGACATGCCCTTCTTTGCTTTTAAGTTATTGTAGTAGTTGCTCTTTCTTAACTTCTCTCACTGTCCCAACATCCAATTTATTGAGTTAGTTGACTACCCTAAAATAACATCTACCTAAACCATATTAACATGGATGACAAATCCAAAATTTTAGTTTTTTAGTTACTAATTTAAACAGATGCATTATCTTTTATTATGATGAAACAGATTGTATAAACTCAGAATTGTAACTTGGTTATGTAAAGTAGAAAATAAATCAATAACACTGAAACCAGTGTCGGTCTTGGATGTATTGTAATAACACTTGTACTTTTAAATTGATGTATCTTATGAACCGTTACGTAATGACGTGATGAACCCTTTGAAATGGACAGCAAACTGATGATTCTAAATATGTGACGTTTTATATGCTATAATTAATCCAACATGTTACTTATGATGGGTTGGTAACGTTACTCTTTTTTAAGAGTTGTGACAATTGTTGTCATGTTTCTAGTTTTCAGTAAACAATTTGAAGCTTTTTTAGATTCTTTTTTATTTTTAACAGCAAACCTCATCTACATTTTAATAGGACTTTGACTATCGAAAGTGACGTTAAATTTGAGAGAAAGCTAATAAGTGATAAAATTTTAATTTGGGCACTATGTGTGAGAGGCAAAGCTGGCATCTTTTAAATTATTTGATCCATATATTGAATTATTTCATGACAATCTTTACACCCTCACTATCATTGAAGGGCGGAACGTGTGACACTTATGATTTTATTAAAGTGTTAAACGTAGCCTTTGAATTTTCAATTGCCTCTTCATCAAGGTCTAGTTGCAAGTGTCATAAAAAGATCAAACAACCATATGGGTTGTTAAAAAAATCTAGTTTTTATTGTATTTGAAACGCTCGTTGGGTGGTAGACAAAATAATCGGAGGATTCCTTTAACGATATTCATACATAAACAATCGGACTAACAACGTACAAGCTAGATTGAACCATAATAACTATTTTTTTTGCCAACCTACACGAATTATGTGTGTTGAAGGTTTCCAAAAATCACACATTTGGCGGTTTTCGGAAATTTCCTCTCATATGCCATGAAATAGACTCTTGTCAGTACATATACTACTTGAAACGTTTAAGGTGTCAATATCCCCTCTTAATTGATTTGAGAATTTAGAAGGAAGTTTCTTAGGCCCTTGTCATCCTAATTTTCATTTTTTTCATCTCTTGTTATGTTTGATGTTCAATGATTTAAAAAGCCTAAATTGATAATCTATAAAGTATGTAAGTAAACTAGAGAAAAGGCTATTCATATGTGATGCTCATTAAATGCGTTTTCAATTCCTTAATTGTGCATGCCATCTTCTCTGAAATTAGGGGATTTTAGAGAATGCTGGTTTGTCCAATCAACCCCGAACTCTCGTAGTCACATATGTTAATCATAGAACCCGAAAATGATCTCATTTAATTAACAAGAGTGATTCAATCAAACCTATTATGTATAGATACGCACTTGTAAAACGATTATCTCATCTAGTTTATCATCACTAATCTATAGTCTCATGCCTTAGTTGATTAATTAAAATTTAATAACCTAAGAAAAAATATATCAAACTTCAGAATATCTAACATGTCATATAAACATACTCACATAAGCCGATGATAATAATCAATAAAAGAAAGTACATATATTATCAAAAACAAAGAGTTCAAAGGCTCAATAAAATCAATGTAGTTCGTAAGAAATGTCAAACCGACGAGTCCAAAGAATGATAAAATTCATCTACCTATATGATCACAAAAGTTTATTCCAACATATCTGAAAACGAATGTCTTAATCTAAACACCCTTAAATCCATAAGAAAACAAAAGATAGATTCGAAACCGAGCACGAATCAAGGCTATAAGATATCAAACGCATTCCTTCCCAAGTTTCTACCACCACACCTGTTTTTAATATAAATAAAGTAAATTACACGGATAGTTCTTGGGGTTTGCACATATTGCAAGTTTAGTTTCTCATTTTAAAAAATTACAGATGCAAGCCTGAACTATGTACGATATGCACACCGGCAGTTCCCGACGCTAAGTGAAGTTAAGTTTCTCTGTTAAGTCAATATAAAATTACTAATATATCCCTAAATCTAAAATATAATAATTTTCAAATAAACCTTACTTACCCCCAACCAAACCCCACCCACAACACCTAACCCCATATCTCCATCTTGTTCTTCCATCTTCATCATCATCTTCTTCCATATTTATTTTCATCTTCATCACCATCATCATCACTATATGAAAAATCAAACATCACCACTGGTCAAAATATCTCTCTCTCCCCCTCCTATTTCCTTTTCTCGCTCTTTAGATCTAATGAACTAGGTTCTTATTGTGTTCAATGGTAGCCACATGTGTTTTTCTGATTGGCGGTGGTGGGTTGAGGGAGTAAGCAACAACAGTGGTGGTGGGTCATACGGAATAGGTAGTGACAGTGATAATTATTGGAAGGATGGTGTAGCGACGGTGGTGGTGGGTTGAGGGTGCTGCAATGATGACGATGGTAGGTTTAGGGTGTTGCGGCAACGATGGTGGTAGGTTGAGGGTGTTGCGTCGACGATGGTTGTGGGTTAAGGGTGGGGGCGGCTATGGTAGTGGGTTGAGGGTGAAGGTATCGGTGATGGTGATGGGTTGAGATTAGGGGAGACCATGATGATGGGTTGAGGTTAGGGGTGATTGTGGTGGTAGGTTAAAGGTGGGGGTGGCTAGGTTAAAGGTGGGGGTGGCTAGGTTAAAGGTGGGGGTGGCTATGGTAGTGGGTTGAGGGTGAAGGTATCGATGATGGTTATGGGTTGAGATTAGGGGAGACTATGGTGATGGGTTGAGGTTAGGGGCGACTGTGGTGGTGGGTGAGAGAGCAAACGACGATGGTGGTTGTAGGTAAGGGTGCGGCAACAATGATGGTGGTTTAAGGGTAGCAGTGGGTGTTGAATGTAGAGAACCACAATGTGGAGAAGAAGATAAAAAAAGGGTTATTTGGTTTTTTTAAAAAAACTAACAGAGTAAGTTAACTTCAATTAATGTCAGGGACTGCCAGTGTGTATATCATGTATAGTTCAGGCTCAAATTTGTAAATTTTAAAAAAATAAAAACTAAACTTGTAATACGTGCAAACCGCATTAACTATACTTGTAATTCGTGCAAACCACATTAACTCTACTTGTAATTTACTCTAAAAATAACTTAAGTTTTCGGCTTTTCTTTCGCGGTTTGCATTCATAATGGGCCTTATCATCTATTTCTTGCGTGGGCTTCTAATTGATTTAAAAGTTCACGTTCATATCACCAGTTCCATTTAGTATGGGCCCACGTCAATTTCTTTGCTGTCTACGTTTTCTTCAATTGTTTGGGCTTTAATATTATAATTGATGTGCGTTAATAATGTATTAATTAATTATTCCCAACATACTCCACGTTGGATTCCGAAAGCCCTTCACATTCCAATTTTTTTGTTAAATTTACAAATAAAATTCTATGTTCGCCTGCAACAAGTGAAATGAAAGATAGTATTAACTAGTATTGAGCCTTTCGTGATGTGATGGGAGCATAAAACATAGCAAATAGCATAAATGTCATACACCGCCAACGACTATCAACACCGGAAAAGTTAAACGGAAAATAAACGTAAAAACGTTAAACTACGTACGTGACACGTAAAAAGTTAAAAAATAAGTAAGTCGATCTAGGACCCGCAAGTTATGATGGGTATGTTAAATGGAAGAAAATAAGCATAACAATGTTGAGCCTCAAGGACACGTTATGACTTGTTAACTCTAAAAAAATAGACCGTTAATTGAAAAATATGTAAAAATAATAAGGGTTAAATTGTGAAATATATAAAAATATTGGGTTTAAAAACAAATATTAAAAGAAAATATGTACAACCTTTTATGCGCATTGTACAACAATTAATGCATACCACCCAACACTTAAAACTTAGGGGTTGTTTGATTTTAGCTGACCGGCTGACCTAGCTGACTGGCTGACTCGGTCAGCGGTCAGCGTGTTTGATATGGCTATGTTGTGTTCTAACCGAGTCTATGGGTTCTGACCCAGACCCTGAATTAAAACATGCTGACCAAGCTGACCAAGAAAAGGGGGTGTTGCCCCTCGTATCACCGACGTCCACTCCGGCAACGACGACTACGATTACGAAGAAGCTAACTCCAAATCGAAGATGTTCTACGATGATAGCGAGACGGTGGAGGACTCGTTGTGACGGAGAAAGGACAAGGAGACGTGTATAGATCTGAGAGAGAGGTGGAGATGGAGACGCTAATGAACGAGGTTGAGAGAGAGGTTTCGGAGGAAGTTGTTGATAGGCGGCGCCGGTGGCAGAGGGGCGGAGGCGGTTGTTGTAGGACGGTGGCCAGAGTAACGCTGCGGGAGGTGGTGGCTTCGTATGAGCGGTGATGGAGAAGATGAAGGTGGAGGTGAAGAACAAAGAGAAAAGAGGCGAAGATGTAGGTGATTGTGATAACTTGGTTTTTTGTCTTTGGCAATGGTTTTGTGCTTGTATACCATATATTTTATTTTTTAATATTTTTAAATAAACTGTAAATAAGTATAGTGTGTATGTTATTTGGTGTTTAGATGTACTTCTTTAGTATAAAGTTGTATAATAAAATATTTGATTGCTTAAGCGTTTGGTAAATTCAGGTGATTTTTTAAACTGATAAGTTAAATGACCAAAGCATTATGGGGATTTGGTAAATTCGGTAGAGTCAGTCAGATACTATCAAACGGATAATTTCAGTCAGATGCAGATTCGGTCAGAACTTCTTACTGGGTCAGCTTCTGACTCGGTCAGATCTTACTCAGTACGCGCAATCAAACAACCCCTTAGTTGATTAAGGGACAACTTAATATACAACTTTTATTGCTCATGGTACATTACAATGCATCAACCAAGTTGATAATTAGTATTATATATAAGCTAACCAGATTACAATTAATAATGTTTTGTCAAGTTACATCAAAATAGAAGGTAGACGGGCAACAAGCTGCGCCGCCACCCCTTTCTGAATAGCAAATCCTAACCTTTCAAAAACAAATCCTTGCCTCCCCGGGGTTGAGCAATGGTTGTCTATGACCCGTTGGACCCTGGTTAAAAAGTTGATAGCTTCTGGCGCTAGGGAGCCAAATGTATCAAAGGCAAAGGGAGCCAAATGTATTATATTAACTAAAAAATATAATATTATTAATTGGATAAACGATTAATTAGCACATAATAGTAAATAAGATACTTAAAAACAAATTAAAATGTAAAAGAAATATTTGTGTAATCTTTACGACTATATAATACATAAAGGATTGGTAAACATGTAATTTGCCTAAATTTGTAAGACGCGCCTTTTGGTATCTTCTCCCATGTTGTCTGCCACCTCAACCTTCGCTTCCCCTTCGACTCCCTTCAACCGACGCTCAACATCTTCAATTAATGGCGTCCCTTCATTCACTCGTCAGTTTCCCTTCCTCATCAAGAAACAACAATCGATGAAAAATCTTTAGATTAGGGTTCTATTTGAACTTCATTCCTCTAATTTGAAATGAAATAAAGAATATTTCTGTAATTTGGTTAATTCCAGGGACCTAAGCATGAAGCAACATACGTTAACGCTATTGAAAGAGATTAAGTAAGCATTGATATCGCTAGAGAGGATTAAAAGGTGGTGATCTTGGTTGTACTAGAATATGGCCACAATACAAATACATTCTTTATCCCTCTTTTGTTTATGTTCTGCTGCCAATTAGGTTGTTTTTGGGATTAATTATTATGTCTTTCTGCTTCTATACTTCACTTTTGTGATGCAAATTATTCAATACAAATACATTCATGTTGTTTTATTTATTTATGTTTTGCATGCTTCTAATCTATTGTTCAGCATTGTATTGAACCAAATTCTTTTCCCCTTAAAACTTAAAACCTAATAAATAACACTTTCTAACAACCTTTTGATATATCAGGCTTACCAACCAATAGCGAATAAGAAATGTTAAAAAGTGGTCTCAAACACCTGCTGAATGTACATAAATTACTCACTGGAGTTTGTTTGCTCATTACATGGTTGTAACATAGGTAATAAGGTTGCTGCAATTGATGTAATGTATTCCAAAAGTGGTTCATGCTTATAACGGGTTGTAGTGCCCAAGCAAAATACACTCTTGCTCTTAGCATTTGTTATTATGTAGTAACAAAATTCATCATAAATACATGTAATCTAAATAACGTAAAACTAGATGTTTAAAAAAACAATATAATCATTTATTAAAGAGAAATTTAAGCCCAGTTGGCATTTTATTTTATGATTTTATGTTCTCTTAGGAGACTAAATGAACATGAACAATCTGGCTTTGATCAAAAGTATATAGTTTGGTGCCTATGCCACTTCTTATGTAATTGCCTATATCATACTTGTGAGAAAAGATGGTAGATGTTAGAATGGTCATAAATGTAACTTCATCATTTAAGATATGTTCAACCTTAAAAGTTTTTATCTTAGTAGATAGTTGACGATTTTATGTAGTTATGCTTATAGGTTTACCTAAAGAGTTTGCTTTTGAATAATTATTGTTTTATTATATCTTTTCATTAATGATAGTTGTTATAATGACAGTGATCCATCGTAGATATTAACAACTGCTCCTTGTGAATTATTTTACAATGTATTTTAGTTTATTTGAAGTTATTAACTTTACGATTAACTTTACTAATGGTAAGTTGTATATGTTAGAGATTTGTTATCAACCAATCCTTGTTAGAGGTTGTTTTTTTAGATTACAAACCTGCTTCTTCTACTGTAGTAAGTTATGAAGCTAATTAAGTTGTTTTTCCATTGAATCTACATGTTTTGAGTTTGATTCTGCTCTCAAACTTGAATGCTTATGATTTTGATGCAGTAACACATTTTAAAAGGTATAGTTTAAGGTTGATTTCACAACAATAACAATTGGTTGCTATTGGATACTAAATGAGTATTGGAGTTTCCCAGGTATGAGAAGTAGCTTTTTCAAAACCTACTTAAACTGCAGCCATGTCTACCTGACTCATTTACATGGTTTTTTTACATAAATTTATAACAGACTAGATTTGTCCAAATCTTTAAACTTAACAGTTAGCAACTTCACAAAATCTTCTAAATTATGCTGCTCATGCATTGGCACATGAAAGCTGAAACGAGTAAAAAGTTTCCCAAGATCGTCAGCTGCAGCCTGATGGCTTTATGCAGTTTTACTCGATCATCAAATCTAAAACCTGGCCTATTATCCACCCAAATGCAATATGACTGATCTAGCTCAAGTTTGAATTGTATAAACCCTTACAACTAAGCAACTTTTTTATTTTATCCAAATATCTTTTATGTACTGGTAGCCTGGAAATTTCAACTCATTTACATACCATTTTAGATAAATTTATAACAGATTAAACGGCTCGAAGTCCGCGACTAACTCTCAATTTAAAGTAGTCCCTAGGAACAAACTATATAGTGACTCACATTTAATATTCCACTTAAAACTTTTGCTAAGAATAATCACTTCTTTACTATTATTATTAAATGCATGATTTATACAATAGTTACCAAGAATACCGAAACCATGCATAGTAAAGTGTGTTGCAAGAAGTTAGCTCTTTTGCATCAAAACTCAACGCGAAGCATGTGGTTCTTTTACTTTGGAGATGAAACAGAACCTGAATGGACCCAATACATAAGTGAACATGTTTTAAACAGCCAACTCTAAGTGTAAAAAAAAAACAGTAGCTTACATGATTAAATAAATGCTACCAAAAAAAAGCTATTTTGACTTATATTGTAACGAACAAATCTCAATCTTTAACGACTATCAACTACTGAATGCTCAAAATGAAAAACCATCTATGTCTATACTCATCAGGTTATGAATAAGAAATACAAATTAAACTCAGCAATGGCTAACCAAGTATCTTCCAACCCCGCATATTACCAAGGTTTTGGAAAACAAGATAGGGCATTTGATTTACTTTAATGATTCGGGTTCTGTGATCAAATTCTTTGTTTAATCAACTAATGTGAATGTGGAGTTTTGGTGATGCCAAAGACACAGCAAACTCCGTACTAATTGTATTGATTATCTATTAGTTATCATCCTGCTCTGTTTGCTTTTATTAGGAGACTTAGTTGTTTCTTATCTGCTTTATCTTGCTTTGTGGATTTTTAATAATTCATCAATTAAGATCTGCTAATTGGCTGCAGGTTTAAGAATTCTTGAGATTGGAGAGGTCCATCGGGTCATATGGCGTATTTTAAATATTTAACTTCTTTCTACTTGAATTTACCTGAATTATTCAATTAAAATGTTTTGTTAACCAATATATGTTTATTCAAATGTGATTGTATTTGGGTTTCTAATTTTCAATATAATGTTGTTTATAAATTCGTATGGATTCTTTGTTATAGGATTTTTTATTATGTTATATGCTTTATGGTTATGTTATGTTAGGTGTGCTATCTTCCATTCATTTGCATGTCCTTTTTCCTATTCATAGGTATAACTGTTGAACGCTTAGATGAAGATTTTTATGAGCTAAAACTTCTTATTACAATACTATGTTTATATATATTTTTCATAAATCGTTGCTTCGTACTATCGTACGCTCTTTGCACACTAGTTATATCTAAATAGTTCTTTCATGAGGCATGGGGGTAATATATCAATAATGTTTCAGACAAATTAAAAAAGAGTCTCGATTACGCCCGTCGCATTGCGCGGGTAAACCCACTTTATGTATAATATAGAGCATATCTGATGCAGTCGGAAACATAGAGATAGATAATTGAGCCTGTTGATTCAACAAGAATACCACGAACATTCTTCTAACTATCGTTAATTCACAAATAATACCGATAATCAGGGTTTACACTATCACACACTGTGATAGAGAGAAAAAAAAAACAGATTTTTCATAAACTTCAATAATTCTTTATCCCATATCTTACAAATATATAAAGAAACAAAACCAAATTTGAATGGGCCACAAAACATAAAGGGCTAAAAACTGAGCCAAATGCAAAGTCCAACAAAATGTAAAAATAAGACAAAAACTAAAATAACTCCTAAAATAAGCCGTTTTTGGACTGAAACGATGACCCAGCGGTTTGTGAAAACATGCTCCTCGGTCCAACGGTCGTTTTGACTGGTCCCGGGCCTGAAGCGGAGACTTCTAGCCCAAGTTATGCCCATTTCAGTGAAGCCCCTTTTGATAAGCGATCTTGGGCCTCCAAAAAGGCTAAAACTTGCTCATCCACACTTGCCCCACATCATTCCCACCTGGGTAGACAAAATTCGCCCTCGAATTCCCAACTGCCTTATCATCAGAAGAATCACCATGATATGGCAGCAAATGTTTCACATTAAACACATCAGAACATCGAATATGGCTAGGCAACTTTAGTCGATAGGCATTAGGATTTATCTTCTGCACGATCTCAACAGGACCAATCTTTTTGGCAGACAACTTGTTGTACTCCCCCACTGAAAAACGATCTTTAGTTAGCACAACCCAAACAAAGTCACCTTCTTTAAAATCAACATGCCTTCGTTTTTGATCAACAGCTTTCTTGTACTTGGCATTCGCTTGGGTCAAGTTATGATGAACAACTTTATGAACTTCATGCAACCCCTCCACAAAATCTTAAACCTTTTTGGAAATCGAGCCAGATGCAGGAAGTGACATTAAATCAAGTGGGCCTCGAGGTTGAGAAGAATAAACCACCTGAAATGGACTAAACCCGATACTTCGATTAATAGCATGATTGTGAGCAAATTCGGCTTGGTAGAGTTTCTGGTCCCATACTTTCACATGATCACCAACTAGACATCGCAACAAATTACTAAGTGAACGGTTTACAACTTCAGTTTGGCCATCCGTTTGTGGATGATAAGCACTACTGAAACTGAGTTGAGTATTCACCATCCTCCGTAGACTGTGCCAAAAGTGACTCAAAAATCGGGTATCCCGATCAAAAACAATATAAGAAGGCAATCCATGTAAGCGATACACATCACGAAAGAAAAGTTGTGCCACATTTACAGCATCAGTTGTCTTCTTATAGGGAATAAAATGAGCCATCTTAGAAAACCTATCAATAACAACAAAGATAGAGTCGTTACCCCTTTGTGTACGCGGCAACCCCAACACAAAATCCATGCTAATATCAACCCATGGCTGCAAAGGAACCGAAAATGGCATGTAGAGGCCCGCGTTACTAGCTGTGCCCTTAGAAACTTGACAAATACGATACCTCTTAACATAACGATCCACTTCTTTCCTCATGGTAGGCCAGAATAAGAAGTTTGTACCAACTGTAGAGTACGATCACGACCAACGTGCCCTTCCCCATGCAACTCTTTAATAATCTGTAAACGCAGACTAGAATTAGGAATACATAGTTGATTCCCTTTGAACAGAAAACCATCTTGTACAAGAAAATTTGACTTCAGTCCAGTCTGCACATCCTGCATAATAATTGAAAAATATGGATCAATGGCTAACTGCTCACGAATGACATCTAATCCCGGCACATCAACCCTCATAGACACAAGCAGATTACTCCTCCTACTTAGGGCATCAGCAAGTCGATTCAAAACTCCAGTCTTGTGGTTAACAACAAAAGTAAACTTTTCAAGAAATGCTAACCAACGCCCGTGCTTATGTGACACCTTGTCTTGTGTACGAATATGCCTTAAAGAATCATGATCAGTGAACAAAACAAACTCGTTGTGAAGTAGATAGTGACGCCAATGCTTTACAGCTTGGACCACTGCATAAAACTCCAAATAATAAGTACTGTACCTCAATTTTGGTCTTGTCAATTTCTCACTAAAGTAAGCAACAGGTCGGCCACCTTGACTAAGCACCCCACCAATCCCGACCTTTGATGCATTAGTATGAAGTTCAAATACTTGAGAAAAATCGGGCAATACCAGGATATGTGTAGTGGTGAGCTTGGCTTTTATAACCTGAAAAGCAAGCTCGACCTCTTTGGTCCATACAAACGTCTTCCCCTTCATACAGTCTATCACTGGAGCCATAATAGAACTGAAATGTGGAATGAATCTTCTATAGAAAGAAGCAAGCCCATGAAAACTACGAACTTCAGTAATGGTAGTAGGAGTTGGCCAATTAGCAATAGCTGCTACTTTAGATTCATCCACTTGTATTCCCCGCCAGAAACAACATACCCCAAAAGCAGAACTTTAGGGGTCATAAAAACACGCTTTTTTGATGCTGTATAGAAACTATCCCTGCGAAGTAAGGACAAAACTTGCCTAACATGCATGAGATGCTCACTAGAAGAAGCACTATAAATAAGAATATCATCAAAATATACAACCACAAACTTCCCTATAAAAGGTCTGAGCAACTGATTCATCACATGCATAAAAGTGCTTGGTGCGTTTGACAAACCAAAAGGCATTACCAACCATTCATACAATCTTTCACGAGTTTTGAAGGCAGTTTTCCATTCATCACTAGGCCTAAGATGAATATGGTAATACCCACTCTTCAAATCCAACTTTGTGAAAATGGTAGCACCACTAATCTGATCAAGCAAATTATCAAGTCTAGGTATAGGGAACCTATACCTCACAGTAATCTTGTTGATAGCTCGACTGTCAACACACATGCGCCAAGTGCCATCTTTCTTTGGAGTCAACAAAGCAGGAACAACACAAGGGCTCATACTTTCACGAACATGGCCCTTAGATATCAACTCCTCAACCTGTCTTCGCAACTCCTCATGCTCTGCTGGGCTCATCCTGTAATGTGGCCTGTTCGGCAACTATGATCCAGGTTCTAGATCAATATGATGTTGGATGTCACGCAAAGGCGGTAAACCATCAGGCAATTCAGTGGGAAAAACATCAGAAAATTCTTCAAGTAGAGGAACCATAACATCAGGAACATCAGCACCCTCAACCACTTCTTTACCTATCAGTAAAAAATCATCATCCCCATCCTCCAGCTCGTTCTCAAAATGAGAAAGAGTCAACAAAGTAGCAGTAGGTTTGGAAGCCACTTCTTTGGGTTTAGTGGGTAACAATGTTATCTTCACGTTATCAAACAAGAAACTATAAGTATTAAACCGCCCATTGTGTTCTATGTTGCGATCATATTCCCAAGGCCTACCCAACAGCAAATGGCACGCATCCATGGGAACCACATCACAATAGACTTCGTCCTTGAATGTTTTACCAACAGAAAAAGGAACAAGGGTATGCTTGGTTACTGGCACCTCATCTTCCTTCTTAAGCCATTGGAGCTTATAAGGTTTAGGATGGTTCTCTGTTTTCAAGCTCAACTTTCTAACAGATTTTTCAGAAACTTCAATAATTCTTTCCCCCATCTCTTACAAATATATAAAGAAACAAAGCCAAATTCGAATGGGCGACAAAACATAAAGGGCCAAAAACTGGGCCAAATGCAAAATGATGTGGGCCCAAGTGTGGATGAGCAAGCTTTAGCATTTTTGGAGGCCCAAGATCGCTTATCAAAAGGGGCTTCACTGAAATGGGCATAACTTGGGCTAGAAGTCTCCGCTTCAGGCCCGGGACCAGTCAAAATGACCGTTGGACCGAGGAGCACGTTTTCACAAACGCCGTAGGCGGTTTAGGTCATTGTTTCGGCCCAAAAACGGTTTATTCTAGGAGTTATTTTAATTTTTGTCTTATTTTTATATTTTGTTGGACTTTGCATTTGGCCCAATTTTTGGCCCTTTATGTTTTGTGGCCCATTCGAATTTGGTTTTGTTTCTTTATATGTTTGTAAGAGATGGGGGAAAGAATTATTGAAGTTTATGAAAAATTTGTTTTTTTCTCTCTATCACAATGTGTGTTAGTGTAAACCCTGATTATCGGTATTCTTTGTGAATCAACGATAGTTAGAAGAATTGTTCCTGGTATTCTTGTTGAATCAAAAGGCTCAATTATCTATCTCTCTGTTTTCGACTGCATCAGTACCAACAAGTCTACCAAATTCAAATTCGTATGTACTTTGCTGATGACACTTCTTCACATTCTAGTATTTCTCGTATATATGTTTAATACTCTAATGTAACTTGGTTCTAAGCAATTACATGGGAATTCTCAGAAAATCTCTATAGATTTCTCGATGTTGACAAAACCCAATATTAACAACTAATTTCTTTATCAAAGTGGCATCCTTTGCCACTTTTAATTGTGTAATATAGTCAAACTCTGTTATAGGTTGTACAATGGTCTTTTACTTGGAACATTTTTAGGTAACTTTCACTCTATTAAGAATCGATACACATCTTGACTGTAATTGAGAATAATGTTGATCTTTTCTGTAAGTTAGCATCACATTTATAGTGAGCTTCTCTTCAATCCCACTATATATCAAGAACATATCATTAGTTTTTCATACGTGCTTCAAGACCTTAATAACTATACAATGGCTCTCTCTAGGATTTTATTGATACCTACCGGTCATGCTCAAAACATATTATACATCACATAATATGGCACACTTGATCATCTAAATGTTGAATAACCTTGTTAATATTAACACTTTGACTAAGCCAATAAGCTAGTTATCTATCTTTATAGATCTTTATTATTAGAATTATGTGACTTCATCAACATCTTTTATCAAAATCACTTTTCAAGTCAACACTTGACATCTTTCAAGTTGGAACATGATTATTTAACTAAGTAATTAAAAATAGTGTTATACATAGTTACTTATTATAAGAATCACTATTTATAATTACCTTTAGTAATATCGCTTATATCAAACTTCTATATATGTAATTTTAGTATTTATAATCATATCTTATTAGGATTCTCATAAATTTACAACCAGGGTGTAGTTAACTTCACAATAATATGCCTTCTCGAATAACTATCCAGACTGTAACATCCGCTCATTTTCAAACTAGAAACACAAACCCGAACCCATTTGAGTCAATCTTGTAAATAAAATTCATCATTTAGTCATTTTATATATTTTTATGTTCCAAATATAATAAATGTGTCACTTCATCAATTTAATTTAATCTTATAATTTATAAAATAAATTTTGTGAATTTGAAAGGTTATTATATTTATAAGATCTTAAGTATTCAATCAAATAAATAATAAAATTTCAAAGTTTTTATGAGATTTATAAAGTTTATAAAGATTTTATAAGAAAATAAGTTGATTAAATTAAAATTAAGGTTTTAATAAATTAAAAGTTTAAATTGTAATTATTCTTTTATCTATTTATTTTATTTAATCTTATATTTAGTTCAAATTTCAATCATAACTCCCTTTTGAAAGACTTGTAACTCACCATGAACATCATTCATAACCCCTCCTAACCTCAACTATAAAAACAAACTTTAGGCTTCACTTTTAGTTTGCTCAATCTCCAAAAATCTCACTCACATATATTTCTTTCATCCATTGGTTTTGATAAATTTCAAGGATATTTTTTACAAGAATTTTCTAATGCTAAGATAATCTCATATTGCTTTTATATTATACATTTTTATATTATTTCAATTATTCTAACATCCAATTGTTCTCATGACTTTATGTTTTTACTTTAATCTTTCTTCTACTAAAACTCTTTTAATTTTAATATTTATCATTTGATCATTAACATTCTAACATTCACTAACCTTATAACAATCACTAACATTCCTAAATCAAACTAAGTACACGCTAACGTAAACAAAGAATCCCGTTTGCATATGGACGGCTATGCCGCTGCATTCGGTTATTCCATAAGATTATTTCTCTAAATGATGGCTATGTCAAAGTCTTGAAATATTTTTATAACTCAAATTAAGTCTAATATACCTGTAGGACCGTTAGGAAGGATGCAATGCACTTTTACAACACAACAACACAAGTGAGGAGAGTTCTTTAGAACACTTAACAAATCAAATGGAGAACTAGAAAAAAACCAGTTTATATAAGAGCTAAGAAACACAAGTAATAAAGAGACAGAACTAGAACACGAGTAATTGGTTTTCAAGGATGATGTATATTTCTCTCTAGTTCCTTACAAGTGTTTGCAAAGCAATGATAACAAGATACAGGGACCAAAGATACTTATACTACAACCTACAACCGGCCATACTTTGAAGGCCAGCTGGATACATGATCTAAACAACAACAAAATCAATGTAGAGTCAAAAGACTGATTGCCTTTTGACTAGTGACTATGACATGTCATAGCTCATATCCTAATATATTACAAAAAGGATAAAGGTACATAAAGTAGAAAGTACAGACTCAAGACCTTAATATACAATTACAAAAAACATGGACCTTTCACCAACTTATGTAAAGTTGGTGTCTAATCAGAGTTATAACGGAAAGGTGATCCAACTTTATGATAAAGGTACATCAGATAATAACATGTGTTAAAAAGTCTTCGAAAAAAATCTGTCTTCAAGAGTTGGCTTCGAAAGACTATGTTTTTGAAGCTTCGGAAGACTTCATGTTTGGCTTCGAAAGATATTGGTATTGGCTTCGGAAGATTTCACACTTAGAATGTTTTCTAAGGAAAAGTGTGAAACTTTCGAAGCATTCTACTTCAGTACTCTTGTGCATGCATGCAGGAGAGACTTTGGATGTTTTGGGTTGCATCAGCCTTATATGAAACCTTACAAACTCCCCCTAGACTGATGCTACCAAAACACTTGAAGACTTCAGATATCAACAGTCCTCATCATGATGATGACCATCCCTTTCTTCATAAGATGATCAGGATCACTCAAACTCTAATAATGTCTTCTCAGGTTAAAGAGATCATGCAGAGGTAGATTGAACATGTCTTGCCATGTGTAGACATCTTCAACACCTTGATCTCTAATGACATGCCATCTTTCTGGATTTGTAGTGTATGTCCAGGACAAGATGGGTCTTCCTGATGCTAGAGGAGCTATTTGAATTGGAGTTGATGTAGCATCCTCTTGTTGCACATTCTCAGGATGTTCTGACTCATCCTGAGGTTTGGAGATGGATGCCTCCTTCTTCTTCTTCTTCTTTGGCTTTGGTTTAGAGGCCATCCTTTTTCTC
This sequence comes from Flaveria trinervia, assembly GCA_025506515.1. Lineage (NCBI taxonomy): Eukaryota > Viridiplantae > Streptophyta > Magnoliopsida > Asterales > Asteraceae > Flaveria > Flaveria trinervia. Next base: position 94,492,405 of record CM046443.1, read on the forward strand.
CTTTTTGAATCTTTTAACTGAGAAGACTGACCTGCAACACCTTCTTGACCTTTTTTGTCTTTCTCAGTTGGGTCTTCCTCTCTCACAGGTTCAGATTGAGAGGGAACAAAACCCTGCTGTGGATCAGAAGTAGAAGCTTGTTGATGCTCAGTAGGAGGTTTAGGTTATGTTGTCTCAAATGGTTCAACCTTAACCTTCACTTCTTGAGGGACCTGACTTGGTATGGAGTGTAAGTCAATTAGTTCTGCTCTTTGAATATTCTGCTTAATCACCCTTATATGCTCATCCATAGTGGATATAGACATGGGGACAAGTCTCCTTCCGGAGAATCCATATAGCTTCAAAAAATTCATCATCCTCTGCTTATCAATAGACTTTTTCATACTTTTCTGGATGATGGCTCTTGACTTTGTAGCTTCTTCTCTTAACCTCTTTGTAGAGAATATGTATAGAGGCTGAAGCAACCAAAGTCTTTCTGCATGCATGCTACATAAGTAATGAAGAAGAATGCTTCGGAAGTTTCACACATGAAATAGAAATATTCTAAGTGTGAAATCTTCCGAAGCCAAGACCAATATCTTCCGAAGCCAAAGATGAAGTCTTCCGAAGCTTCAGAGACAAAGTCTTCCGAAGCTCAACTCTTGAAGACATATTTCTTCCGAAGACTTTTAACTACATGCTTTATCTGATGTTCTTTTTCATAAAGCTGGACCCCTTTCCGCTGCAACTTTGTAAAGTCACCAACTTACATGAGTTGGTGAAAAGGTCCATGCTTTTGGTAACTGTACATTGAGGTCTTGAGTTTGTAACTTTCTACTTCATGTACTTTATCCTTTTTGTGATAGATAAGGATGTGAGCTATGGCATGTCATAGTCACTAGTCAAAAGGCAATCTGTATTTTGACTCTACAATTGATTTTGTTTTGTGTCTAGTCAATTGTATTCAGCTCTCTTTCATAGTATAGCCGGCTGTAGGATGTAGTATAAGTATCTCATGTTTTTGTAACTTTCTTTTATGATTTATAACACTTGTAATAGAACATTAAGAAGGTAATATACTACAATCTTGAAAACCATACTCTTGTGTATTTTGCTCTTGTGTTCTGTCTCTTAATTACTTGTGTTCTTAGTGTCTTTACTTGTGGTTAATCCCGTTCACTGTTTGATAAATTTTAGTTATTCTCCTCTTTGTGTTGTTGTGTTGTAAGTGACCCCCTTCACCGGTCCTGCACTCTTCTTTGTGATTTTTCTTTCTTGGTTACTTCAAGTTTAAGCTGTTTGAGATACTAGAACTCAATGTATTCAATGATAGGGGAAGAAGTACATCTGCCTAATAGAGACTTATGGCACTCAGGTAGTTGATCATTCTGATCCTATCAGTTTCTTTGTCTAGCTGAGGTTCTTGTGGAGCCACATCCTCTTGTACGTGACTTTCTTGAACTGGGGAGAGAGTAGGCACATGCTCGTAGAGTTTTTTCTGTCTTCTTTCTTCTTTGATTTGAAGAAGTAATTTTGCATCCTTTCTTTTCTTTGAAAATTCCATGTCAGCCAATCATTTAATTCATCTAAGGGGAGAGAGATGATATTATCAATATCATAGTACCTAGTTTGTAAATTCCATGTCAGCCAATTCATTTAATTCATCATCCTGAGTGTTTGGCCTGGGACAACCCTAATAGCAGCTTCCATGAATCTAGCAGACCCAGTAGAAAACCTTTATCTCCTTAGCTTCCTTTTCCTCTCTCTCTCCTCCTTCTCAATCTCCTCAGAAGTTATTTTTCTTATCTCTTTGTCACTCACAGACCTTTGTGACTCAGGGTGGAGAGATATTTGGCCTTCATTGCTTGGTGTAGCTACCAAACTTTGGCCAGAGAGAGGTTGTGATGCATCTTCACCAGTAGGTGTTTCACTGAGGGAATGAATTGCTAAAGTAGTTATGGATGTGACAGGATTCTCAGGCTCTACCACTAGGCCTTCAGTCATGGTTTCCCCTTCGAAGCTAATCTTAGGGTCTGTCTCAACATCCAGTTGACCAATAGTATTACCTGACTGCCTTTGTCTCCTTCTAAATCTAAACTTTTTAGAAATTCTGTCTTGTATCATTTGAGTAAGCTTGTCAGCTTGTCTAAATTGGCTTGGGTTGACAAGTGGCATGCTGATAAGGTCAAGACCTTCATAGTAGTTCAAGGTTTGAAAGTTAAAGAATTATTGTTGCCCTTGAACTCTTTGAAGAATGAGGGCTCTTATGTTGGCATCATACATCCACCCTATAATGTAGTTAGAAGTTCCTTGAGGTGGAGATGACACTATCCTTGGTATCCCTTCTTCAAAAAGACTCTGAATGAAATAGTCTATAGAGTCCACATCAATGTGAACTTAAGGAAGTTATTGAGTATGGATAGTTGCAAGTGAGGATGGTGAGTCCTCAATATCAATACTCTGTGAGGAACTCCCAGGTTTTGTGTTTGTGATGACTTTCTACCCCTTTTTAGTTGCATCACCCACTTGCATAGGTGAGTTAGAGGTTAGACCAACCACATTCATAGGTTCTTGCTTTCTCAGTTGAGCTCTTCTTAAAGGTCTCCCAACTAGTTTTTCCTTAAGATAAGATATCTTAAGGTGCTGATCATTGACCTCGTTTTGTAAGGTAGTCACTTGAGATTCAAGGTGACTAACCATGGAGACTAGATAGGTGCATGTTTTTGATAATTTTTGCATTTTTAGTCTCAGATTCCCCTCATCTTCATCAGAATAATCATTAGGGGATGAGAGAATTGGACCAAAATGTTCTCTCTCACCATCAGCTTGGAGTTCTTGGCTGCTGGTTTTCCTCTTCTCAATGACAACTTCAGTTGAAGTGTTAATGCGCTAAGTTGCCATGGTTGAGGTCTTAATTATGTAATCACTTGCTGAAGTGAGAGACTCTTTCATATGGATATCCTGAACTAGTTTAGAAGTATCCACCTTAGTGACAGGTGACTAATTTGGGCTAGATATAGGTGAGTCAGGTGCACTCATCTCTCTTTGAGTCGGGGAGGAATAGAGAGACTCGTGATACTCACTGAAACCTAAGTCTTCATCAGTATAGAAGTCAAGGTTGGAAATTGGTTGGTTTAAGTCTAAAGGTTAGGGATGGTAGCTATCCCCTGAAGGTTTTTCATCTAAGTGTAGAGACTCAGAATGAAAGCTTAAGGCTATTGGGCTTGTGAGCTAATCAGTCTAAGCATGAGGAACCTCAGGAGTGATAGTTGAAGGGATGGGAGTGGTTTGCTCCTCAAGAGAAGTGAGAGCTCCAGATTCTACTTCTTCCTATATGTATAGTGATATGGGGGTCTGCACAGACTGAATAGCTTATGCAGGGGTTCATTTGGATCTTCTGTGGTAAGTGAGGGTGATTTGTGGCTGTTTTGGTGGGATGTAGAAGGTGTGGTTTAACACTGGCTTGTGTTGCCAGGTTGTCACCTTGAGCAATGAGCTCTAACATTTTTGGGACCAGGGCTGTTTCTACCCCAAAGAAGCCAACAGTTGGTTTCTTTAAGATTTTAAAGATGTCGGGTTTCATCTGTCCCATTTTAAGAATATTATCTATTTCTCTCAACTATGAGCCCATTTCACAGTTGAGAATGTGTTGAATATATCTAGGAAACATATAATACTCTAAGGAGTCTAAGTTAGCAAGCAGGTTTGTATAGACAAATTGAGAATACCTGAACTTGACCCCCTGAACCATCCCATGCACTATGAAGGAGAGATCTTCAGGACTCTGGTCCTAACCCCCATGCTTATGGATAAGCTGTGAATGACCACATGTAGTAAGTACTTCCACTAGGATGAGACATTTCCTTTCCTGAAGGTTTTTACAGAGAAATCCCTTTCATAGACCATCTGCTGGAAGGACTGGTTAACAACTTTTTGGGAAAGAGTAACTCACCTTCCTCATCATCCAACTGTAGATGAGTATTTATGATGGCTGGAGTGATGAAGATTGTCCTCCCCTACACCGTAGCAGACAATGCCTTCTCCCCATCTAGAACAAACTCTTGACAGGTTTTCCAGAAATCAAGCAAATGATCCTAAAAAAGAACATGATCGATGGTAAGGGAGGTGGAATAGTTAGACAAAGCCAAGAATTGGCAAACCTCTAAGAAGTGTGGATCTTTCTCAGAGTTTAACAGAGCAACCTGATTGTGCTGCCTATGTAACTACATGGAGAAATCGGGATCATTTCTTCTATTAAGGTTGGCCATTTAAGAAAGCTTAATGGTGAAGCAAAGAAAGAATGAAGACGGTTGCAGAGAGAATTTTGGGAATATAGGTTTGGAGGAAAGATGAAGATGATAGAAAGAGGGGAAAACCGTTGGGTTTATATGACCAGGATTTAAGACAAAGTTAATGAAAGAGGATAAACTTTGAAATCTGGATGTCGGTCCCACCTCTGAAAAAGAACTTTTCTTTTTGGTCAAAAAATAGTTTTCTTGGAATTCAAAAATCTTCCGAAGGTAAATTGTCTTCGGAAGTTTTAATGAAAAAACTTCCGAAGTCAAAGTGACTTCGGAAGAATTTTCTGAGAGTTTTTGAAAATTTTGCTTCGGACGAAAATTAAGACTTAAAAGTTTTATTCAAATAAGAATAAAGCTTCAAGAGTTAATTTGCTTCGGAAGAAAATTGTCCTTGAAAACATGTAAGTGCCTTGGATAAAATTTTAAGCTTCGAAAGAGATTTCCGACATTTCTTTCGAAGGCAATTTACTTATGCAGTTATTTGTTTTGAAGGCATAAGTTTCTTCCGAAGATAAAATTATATCTTCCGAAAGAAAAAGACCAAGATTTTGAAAAATTCTAAGGAAAGTTCTTCTAGAAAGATTTTTATCCAAAGAAAACAAGAGTTATGAAGATGATAGAATAGACAACTTAGGACACACATGTTTTAGAAATAATATGATTAAGTTTTAAGAAAAGCTACTCAAAGTTAATCATCCCAGTAGCTGATATAAGATACTTGAATCTTTGTTCATCAAAAGCTTTGGTGAACAAATCAACATATTGTTCATTTGTGTTAACCTTGACTAATTTGATTAATCCATTTTCAAAATTATCTCTAATTAAATGATACTGATATTGATGTGTTTTGTCCTAGAGTGCTGCACTGGATTTTTCAGTGATAGGGATAGCACTATTGTTGTCTATGTGAATGGGAGTCTCCTTGAAGTTTAATCCATAGTCAAGCATATGATTTTGAATCCAAAGCATTTGAGCACAGAAGCTTGCTAAAACAATGTATTCAGCTTTAGCAGTTGATGCAAAGACACATGATTGTTTCTTGTATTACCATGAGACAACCCTTTCACCAAGAAACTGACATCCCCTAGATGTAGACTTTGCAGTCATATTGCAGCCACCATAATCAGTGTCTGTATATACATATAAATTGAAGTTAGAATTCTTGGGATACCAGAGGCCAAGTGTTGAGGCACCTTTGAGGTATCTTAGAATTCTTTTGGCAGTGATAAGATGTGACATCTTGGGGTTGGCTTGATATCTTACACAAATACATGTAGCAAACATGATATCAGGCCTGCTAGCTGTAAGATACATAAGAGACCTAATCATAGCCCTGTAAAGGTGTTCATCCACACACTCCCCCTCAAGATTAGGTCCAAAGGAGTGGTTTCTTGCTATGGGTGTAACACCCGGTTATTTATTATTTTGAAGCCGACGAATGAAAAAAAAGAAATAAAGTTCAAAGTCGAGGGACCAAACTTGCCAACGAGAGAAAGTTGGGTATGTGGTGATATTTGTAGGGAGAGGGCAGCCATTACCCTCTCCCCACACTCACATTTTCAGCCAAAAGAAAGAGGAGAAGGGAGAAAGAAGAGAAAAATGGAGAAAAGTTGATTCGAGTGAGCAAAATCGTTAAGAAGCGAGTCAAATCGAAGCTCTTCTCGTTGTGGTCATTTGTGTGAGTTCTAGGACCCCTCTTTTATATGTTTTTGAATGATTTGGGGCTGGAACACATCTGAAATTGGGTTTTTGAGTGTGTATGTGTTTGACCCGTTTGTGTTTGTGTGTGTGTGTATGATTCATTTGGGTCTTGTGTTTGAGCTTGTGTGTGCTTGAATGGTGTTGTGGTATGCATTCCTAAGGTTTAGGATGGTTGATTTGGGGTTAGGATGAGTTTAGATGAGCTTGGAGGTCAAACATGGAAGATTAGGTTCGGGTTGAACTGCATTCTGCTTCAGCTAGGGCTATGCGACCGAATGGAGGCCATACGGCCGAATGAGGTGCGATTGAGGTTCATTCACACGATTGATGTTCATTCGCACGATTGAGGGTTCATTCGCACAATTGGAGGGCCAGTCGCATGGGGAGTCATGCGACTGAGGGTCCAGTCGCATAAGTGCTCATCCGTATTAGTTTCATTCGTATGAGGTCCATTTGCATTAGTTCCATTCTCATAGGTGTTCATCCACATTGGTGTCCATCCGCATGAGGTCATTCGCATGGGTGTTCATCCGTATTGGTGTTCATCCGCATGAGGTCCATTCGCATTAGTTCCATACACATGGGTGTTCATCCACATTGGTGTCCATCCGCATGAGGTCATTCGCATGGGTGTTCATCCGCATTGGTGTTCATTCGCATGAGGTCCATTCGCATGATGTTCAGTCGCATGGAGGCCATGCGACTGAAGGGTGTCCATACGCCCGAATAGGGCTGTTGCACCCGAGGAAAGTATAGTTTAATGACTGACTTTTGGGGGAAAGTGCAGATGTAAGTTTTGATATGGAAGTTCCCATAAGTTCATGTAAGATTACTTTTGAGGTCTTAGAGTTTATGTTGGGCATGATGATGATGTTGCATGTTTATGCATGATGTATGTTATGTATAATGTTGCCCTGTATGATGATGATGACTGTGTATGTTAATGCTCCTTAGTATGATGTATGTTTATCTTTCCGTGACTTTACAACGTATATTAATGAATGAGATGAAGTATTATGTAACAGAAAGTGAAAGATAAAGAGAAGAGGAACATGATGAATGCATGCATTAATGAATGATGAAAGTAATGAAAGTCTTGCAAGCATTGTATGTCGGGGCACACCATCAAAAGGTGTTAGCCCAACGGTGTGCGGGTTCGCTATCCCGGGAGGATGCACATTGGGGTCCTTCTTTGTGATTGACCTTTTGTATGAAACCATTGTTGCTTGCTTAGGTACTGTGACCAGAGGTGCTGGGCACCATGGATGAAGGTCTATTATAGGCTTAGGTCCAGTACCATGAGCATGAAAGGCATAACACATGACAATGGTATACCTGAACTTTACCTTAGGTACTTTGGCCAGAGGTGCTGTGCACCGTGAATGAAGGTCTATGATAGGCTTAGGCCCAGTATCATGAGCATGAAGGGTAAAGTTCATGGTGATGACGAAAGGAAAATATTTAATGATGAACGAACGAATGAAAGTAAGAATGAACGAATGAACGGAAGTTAATGAACGACGAAGATAATAACTATTATCTACGTGTACGTATGATGTATGATCGAATGAAAGTAATAAACGGTTTTGATGAAAGAAAAATATGTTTGATTATAAAACTAGAACTCACTCAGCAACACTGACTTTTATGTGTTTCCAGTTGGCCGGCAATGATTGCTGATGATGGCACGTGTCGGCTACTCGACATTTGGATGACATTCTTTTGTTAATGTTTTTGCATTGTAATGCGAACGAATGATGTTTTGAAATGAACACTTGTATTAACTTGCAAAAACATTCGTATTGATATGAAAAGTTATTTTTATGTTTCCGCTGCAAGGTTTTATGAATGATTAAATGTAAATTATATGTTTTATGTGCAATGATTTACCAGCTGTAAGCGTCCCGTGAACGGGGCCCTACAATGGATGTCTTAGCAATCTTATAATCAGTCATGTTGAACCTTTTGAGTATGTCCTGAACATACTTTTACTGACTTATGAAGATGCCATCTTCAACTTGCTTCACTTGAATTCCTAGAAAGAAATTGAGTTCCCACATGACACTCAATTCAAATCTGTCCTTCATAAGTTTCTCAAAGTCTTTGCAGAGCCTTAGGTTAGTTGAACCAAGTTGATGTTATCTACGTATACTTGAACTAGCATCAAGTCATTTCCTTGTCCTTTGATGAAGAGAGTTCATCTATAGTACCCCTTCTGTATCCATGCTTGCAGATATACTGAGATAGAGTCTCATACCACTTCCTTGGTGCTTGGTGCAGCCCATAAAGAGCTTTATCAAGCTTGCAGACATAATCAGGATGATCAGGATTTGCAAAAGCATGTGGTTGTTTGACATACACCTCTTCATCAATTTCCCCATAGAGAAAAGCACACTTGACATCAAGTTGATAGACCTTGAAGTTTTTGGATGCAACAAAAGCCAAGAATATCCTAATAGCTTCCAGCCTTGCTATAGGAGCAAAATATTAGTATAGTCAATTCCTTCTTCTTATGTGTACCCTTGAACAACTAGTCTAGCTTTATTATTGATGACAATTCCTCTATCATCTTTCTTATTCCTAAACACCCATTTGGTACCTATAGTAGTCTTCCCATAAAGAAGAGGACATAGGTTCCAAACCTTTTTCCTTTTGAATTGAAGCAGCTCCTCTGCATAGCTTCAACCTAACTTCATCCTTTAGAGCCTCATCAATCTTCTTGGGCTCTATCTGAGATAAGAAACAAGAGTGAAGACAAACATTTTCTTCATGGGTTTGTCCTCTTGTTTTTACCCATGTGTCAACATTTCTAATGATATTCGTGGTAGGATGAGACTTGTGGATCCTTAGCTGAGGGAGAGATCTAAATTAGAGAAATTTAGATCTGGCATTGATGTTTCTCCCACCACATCAACACACTTATCAAGAGAGACGTGATCCAGAAAGTGTGTGTCATCATTGATGTTGTCTTCTATGGAGTGGTTGTCAGTATCAAGAAATTCTTGATCACTATCACCACCACCATTGTCTTCTACAATTGAAGCTTCTTTATTTGGTTGTGGAGCATCTGAGATAGAATTTGAAGGTATTTTAGATGTATCAGCTGAATTTGTCATTGTTGTGCTGATAAAAACTTAATTTGTAGAGTTAGTTATAACTAGAGTTGAAGATATATAGCTTGAAGGTCTTCTCAACACAAATCTTGGATCAGGATCACCTGTAGGTAGTATGTCTGTAGATCCTGAAACTTGCTCACAAGATTTGTTAAAACAGTTGGTAACTAAATCAAGGTCAAACAAACAATCCGAACCAAAACCCCTTCACACTGGGAGTGTGCTCATTGAAAGTCACATTGGCTGTTGTATACTCTATAAGCCTTAGCTTGGGAAGAGCATCCAATGAAGTGTCCATCATTTGATTTCTCAGCAAACCTAGAAATTTGATCTTTGGTATTCAAGATGGTGCAAGGACATCCAAATGACCTGAGAAAATCAATGAAAGGTTTCTTCTTGTGCCAAAGTTCATAAGGAGTCCTACCATAAGTCTTAACCACTAAAACTCTGTTTTGCACATAGCAGGCAATGTTGACTGCTGATGGGTGCGGATAGTATATATATTTTGATAAAGATTTTATGCACAGATTCGGTTTTAATTGGTTATTACAAATACTAAACTACACACACAAAAGGCAAGTGTACCTGTCGTGAGGTAATATAGTGTTGGTAAGAACCGAGTATCAATCCGTGGACACACCTAACCTACTCAAAAAACTTGACGTTTGACTATCAGATTTGGTTTTTGTTATAAAAATGATAAGTTGCATTGGAAAGATTTTTTTAGGGTTTAGAGATAATGATAAAAATAAAGTAACTAAGATTTGAAGCGTTTGGATTGAAAACCAGGGAATAAAAGTTATCATCCTATTAGACTCCACTTATGTAACCGTGATGAATTGGTGGTGTGATTTAAAGATATGGATTAATGTAATTATGTTAATGTTTATAAAGATGAGCTGGCGCGATTTCTCGTCTATCCTGCTGCCGTAGTGACCAGGATCACGTCAGGTTGAGTTTTATTGCTTAGATCAAAACCCTAGTAATGTAGGTAAATCTTTTGTGACCAATTTGACATATGATTTCTGAAAACATAACTTAATGTTAAAAAGAGAGTTGATCAAGTTCCTTCCTAACATACCATTAATTTTAGAAAACCATAACAATTACTGAAGATTTCTCAAACTAATAAAAGGGAACCCGCAAATGATCAGAAAGTTAAAGTGATATGATTTCTAATAACCATTTCTAGTTCATTAGCCATGGATTTATTATGAAGACCAGTTTTGTGAATGAAAGTTAATCATACGGTTTTTCAACCTTGTATGACAATCACAATCACAAATCATAAATTTATAACTTCCCGTTCAAATGTAGATGCTACCCATCAATAGTTTTTCCAAGACCATCATAACATTAACATAATATTTATCACACCATTAGTTCATCACAAATTACATAAGTTTCATCTGATTAGGATGATAAAAAAAGTTTAGCTCATAATGAGCTTGAACATAACAATAGATAACATAGAAGATAGATATGTAATCAAAGGTGAAATGGAACAATCAAACCGATAATCCACAATGGATGACATTTAGACGATCTCGAGCTTCTTCCAAGTGTTGTATGCACCTTCCGAGCCTCCAAATGACCTTGAAGTCTTGATTCCTGAGAGAGTTCTGTAGAGTAACTCTCCCACCAAAGCTTGCCAAAAATGGTGAGCTTAGACTTCTATTTATAGGCTTTCTGGAGTGTTTAAGCACAGCCCCGTGCCTAAAAGGCACGACCCCATGCTAGTACAATGCTTACGAAAGTTGGTCGGCTCGTACATGCAGGTTGTGTCGGGCACAACCCCGTGTTGGAGGTGGGGCACAGCCACGTGTCTACTTTTAGGGGACAATACTTTTTGTCTTGTCAAATATCCAAGCACGGGGGTGTGCTAATTTAGCACAAGGGTGTGTTTCTGGCAAGGCATGGGGGCGTGCTTAATGAGGCATGACCCCATGCTTGGATTCCAAAGCTCGAATTAATTTAATATCTTGTTAAATAAGCTTCTTTTGTCCATCTTGCCCTTTTAAACACTTGAAAACACAATTTAACATTTTTAAGTACATTTCATCATTTTAAGGAAGATATTAAGGAATAATTGATGTGCTTTTGATGGACAGTTTAGAGTCAGACAACATAGTTCTTGCAGCTTCAATAAGTGTCTTGTTTCTCCTCTCAACAACACCATTTTACTAAGGAGTCCTGGGAGCACTATATTGTCTTGTAATACCCTTTTCATTACAAAATGTATCAAGGATTTGGTTCTTAAACTCAGTTCCATGATCACATCTTATGGTTTTGACCTTGTGATCACATTGATTCTTAATCTTTAAGATGAAATTCTTTAGAATCTTAGGAGTCTCATCCTTAGTTCTAATGAAGAAGACCCAAGTGAGTCATGTAAAGTCATCTGTGATCACTAAACAGTAAGAGATCCTTCCTAGACTCATTACACTGGTGGGGACAAAGAGATCCATATGTAACAAATGTAGGGGAGTAGTGATGGAGTTTCTTTCCTTTGGTTTGTGAGATACTTGTGTTGCTTCCCTTTCAGGCATGCCACACAATGGTCATCACTTGTAAACTCTTTCTTTGGCATTCCAGTTACCAATCATTCTTAATAAGTTTATTTATGTTTTAAAGTTTACATGACACATTCTTTTATGCCAAAGGAAAGACTCATCATTATTTGCCTTAGATAGAAAACATGAAACTTCTCCTAAGGGAGATGTTTCTTGCAAATCCATCTTGTACATGTTCCCTATCCTTGGGGCTCTGAGCAGGATATGCTCATGAGGAATGACCACCCCGGGCTTAAGAACAATGCACTCATGCTCAGTAAAGAGTATGTTATGACTCTGATCACAAAATTAAGATACACTCAGAAGATTGTATTCAAGCTCCTTGACAAAGTTTACCTTCTCAATGCTGAGCTTACCATTTGTGACCTTGCCCCTTACAGAAATGTAACCACCTTCATCTCCTCCAAAAGCAACTGGCCCTCCATCAATTCTTTCAAAATTTTGCAGTAGTGACCTATTACCTGTGATGTGCCTGGAACAACCACTATCAATGATCCAAATATTTTTGTTTGTTTTGAGCTATTTCTACACAAAGAAAATAATTAGTTACATTTGGAAACCCAATCCTTATTCGTCTTGGGCTCATCAAAAGAAGTAAAAGGTAATGAAATAGTAATAGATTCTATAGTTGTGCTTTGATGATCTATTGCTGTTGTTGATGGAGAACTCTCGGTCATTTGGCCTTTCTTTGTCTTCCACACCACCTTCGGAAGTTTGGACTTGACCTTCAAAAAAGCATTTGTGGCTTGGAAGTTCTTATGACTGGACCTTCGAAAGATCCTGCTAGCACTGCAGCAGACTTCAGTGCTTCGGAAGTATTCCTTTCTTCCGAGACCAAATTTTCTTCCGAGACCAAATTTTCTTCCGATCGAAGGCAATTTTTCACTTGCCTTCTTTTTTCATCTTGGAGCTTCTGAAGGACACAAATTTTCCTTTCGAAGCTTTCTTCTTCTTTTCCAGACTCTTAGAAGTTTCTTTCTTTGTGATGTGGAGAGTACTCTTTGGATTGTAGATACAATCTTTAGCAAGATGAGAGGTACTACCACACATAACATAATCCATTTTCTTCTTTCTAGGAGTTTTCTTCTGAGAACAAGGCTGAACTTGATCACTTTCAATCTCCATCTTCATTTTTTAGATGATGTGACAATTCTTGTAGGGTTAGAACTACCTTTGGAGCTTGATAGTTCATGTTGTACAGTAGCGGTGCACAACTTATCAGCCTTCTTCATGGTGATGGGATGACTTGGACATGAACTAGAACTCTTGTTGTTGGAGTTCAACTTTGTGTCCTCAGTTTTAACCACTTCAAATCCTGCAGAAACAAAGACTTGTTTCTATGCAAAGCTGAAAGTGGCCTTGATCTCCTGAGCCTTCCTTGCTTTTCTTTTGCTCTTTCTGATCAAGTTCTTTCTCTTGGACTTGGTCATCCCAACATATTTACTCTTCTCACAGGGATGATGATCCTTCTTAGAATGTTCTTCTTCACTCCTCTCAGAGCCATTCTTCATCATCTCCTCTTCAGTCAAGGGGTCTATAAGGGAAAGCTCATTTCCACAAGTTCCAACCCTAAGTGATCTTACAGACAAGATTGTATTTGGAGGAGCTATCTCACAAGATCCTAGTCCCTACTTATTCTGATAACACACACTTTTGCATGAAAGGATGAGGATATCATGTTCTTGAAGGTCTCTTCTTCAAAAACACATTTTTTTGCCCTGGCTTTGCTGATCACAAGCTCAGCCTGGGATTCAGTCAACTTAGTTATGTGATCCTTAATCTGAGTCCTATAATTGGTGTGCTCATGTTTAAGAACTGAAATGGTTTTCTCTAAGTCCTCTATCTTTAACTTATAATCATTTTCAGCCTTTTTGTAATCAGATTTTAAGATATTCAAGGACTCAAGATCAAATCTTATCTCTAAGTTGTAGGACGAATGCAAAGATGTTCCAATACCTTGGATTCATCGTGGTCCGTCATGAGTGCTTGATTTGGAGATGCATCTTCCACCTAAAAGCTCAAGTGCGCCAAAGCCTCATTCTTCAACAACAACTGCAGCTTGTTGTTTTAGCTTCTCATTCTAGGGAACTCTCTCAGTATAGTTTGGTTTGGATTGAGTCTGGCCACCATTTGCTCTTGGTGCCTTGCACTCTCTATAAAAGTGTCCCATCTGGTTACAGTTGTAACACTTTACCTTACTTTTATCCAGCCCAAACATTCCACTGGCTGCATTGCTAGGAAACTTCCTTCTTGTACTCTTATAGAACTTTTTGGCTCTGTGATTTAGAAGAGCCATATGCTGAACTATCTTCATATACTCCAGATCATCTAGATGGATACAGTCCAAGTCTTCAAGGATGAAGGTAAAGTTGCCTGAGGATTCATCAGTAGAGACAAAATCATGAGAAGAACTTGTCTCTTGGAAGGACTTCCTTGAGTGTAATTTTCTCTTGGAGTCTTTGGGAAAGTGATGAATGGACCCTTTTTTGAGTTGTCAGGGTAGCATATAAGATAATGTTGAGGTTCTATGCTATCCCTTTCAGTCACATGAAGGGCTAAACCCATTTGATTGCTAGAGCTACTAGATGAATTTTGCATGTTCATCTCCAACTGGTATCCACTGAGAATAACATAAAACTCTGTCAGAGTAAGAGTCTTAAGATTCTTAGTCCTCTTGATAACTACACAGTAATGCATCCATTGTCTATGAAAAGAGGACATGAACTTCCTTACAATGTCCCTATTCTCAAGAGTTACTCCAACATCCATTAGAGTATCCACAATCTCAACATCATGAAGTATTATTGAGTCATGGTCTCACCTACTTTGAAGGTAAAGTTTTCAAACTACTGTTTGAGGAGATCTTTCTTGTTCTCTTTGGCTTCAGTTGAGCCTTCATACATAAGCTTCAGTGCTTCCCATAGTTGCTTTGTAGTCCTGCACTTCTTAAAGCCTCTATAGATTGAGTTTCGAAGAGTAGTTTGAAGGGCTGTCATGGCTTTTTGATCAATCTCTATTCTCTTCCTGTCTTCATCAGAGAATTCAGCCACATCCTTAGGAATCATACCACCACCAGTAGCAGATGGGATGCTTGGTATGTAAGGTCCTTCAACGACAGAGTCCCACATCCTGGAGTCTTGAGACTTGATAAAGCCTTTCATTCTTTGACACCAAGTATCAAAGCCTTCAAGAGTGATTAGTGGAGACTTTGTCATGGTTCCAGTTTTCATGTCAGCTTTAGAGATAGCTGCCATTTGAGATGTTAAGTATTTAGTGTGTGTGAGGGATCTTAAGATGGTGAGATCTTGTTAGGACCTGGTATTCGACTAAAATACCTAGAGATCACGTGTATACCAGATCAAATAGTTCGGAATCCTATTTGATTGGCAATCCAATCAGTGAGAACACACGAAGAATCAATCAAGGATTGAAACTAACGTTAGAAATCGATAAGGAATCGATCTAATGTGTTCTATGAACTTGGAGAACGATTTGGAAGGTTTCTGGACGGCTAGGGTTCGTCTGGAATCGTACTTGATCGAGTGTCCCTGTTTTTCACGAATTGAGTTGTATTTATAGGTTGGCACTATTCAATCGTGCGACTGAACCATTAGTTTGGTTCAGTCGTGCGATTGAACCATGCGGTTGGTTCATTCGTGCGACTGAGTGTTCAGTCGTGCGACTGAGCCAATCTTATGTTACAGTCGTACGACTGATCCAGTCTCCTGGTTCAGTCGTGCGACTGAGTCAATCGTGTGAAGTTCTTCATGTGTATGGTTCATTCGCATGAGCCATTCGCATGGGAACTTCATTAAGTTAAGTTTGAATGTTTTAGTTAATTAATATAATATTATATGTAATCATTCAAGTAATCATAAACCCAATCAATTCATTCACGACTTATTAATGAACTATTAACATTATAACCAATAGACTATCAATATCAGTTCATTAATCATACCAAACAAGATCTATTACATCACATATCACGATCTAGGGACATACATGTATCAACAAACTCCCCCTTGGACCTAGATCTCTCTAATGTCTTGTTTTCTTCATTACCTTCTCATATTTCTTGTACTTGTCCTCTTGTGTGACTCCCGCGTGAATATCAAACACGAAGCAAAGTCGTATAACATTTTGGAACTGGAGGGCTTGTACAATGTCTTGTGTGTCATAGAACAGTGGCCACTTGTATAATGTATAGACATCATTAGCAGACAAGTTAGTTAGCCACATTGGGTCGAATACCCTGACAGTATCCATTTGATCCCCTTTGTTCAGAACTATGACAGCTTCACAGTTCTCCAATCATAGTACCACCATTTGAAGTGTGGAGTGAAGTCCTGTGGCATTTCCCTGAGAGGGATTTTCGACATAGTGCGAGGAGGACTCCACTTCAACACAATCTTAGGTTTTCCAGTAATGGCATCCATCTCAGACCTTCTAATATACCTTGTAGGTTGTTGAGGTCTGAAGTTAATCCACCTGGTGTGGTACTCTTTCTTTAGGGCAGCCTCAAACCAGCCTGACATTTTTCTCGGGTCAGCATACAACAACTTCAATTTGGCCAGCTGGTTGAGCTCAAATCCTGGTAGAGTCTTTAGATCATGTGGAAATCTAAAGTACTCTATGCCCTTTTCCCTCTTAACGGCATAAACGTTAAGATCATCAAAATATGCCCATGCTATAATCCTGCCTGACACCGTATGATGTTTCTTGACGCTGTAGAACTTGGTGTAGGCATCCCTCTTCGGTGCAGCACGTTGGGCTCTGACTTCTTTAAAACATTCAGCCCATTCAGCCTTTCGAATGTATACGTCATCGTTTGAGGCTTGGGCTGTTCCTTCGGTCTTTCCTGCTTCCTGCTCCATCTTGTCTAGTACCTCAAACATATCACTGACTAGGGACTCACCCAGATTGGGGACCACATTACCCTCGTTGTCAGCGTACTGAGGGTACTCTTCAGCAGCAATATCTTCAACCTCAACTTCATCAACGTCATGTAGTTCGTCGTCACTGGTTGAATCAACTGTTGGAGCATCCTTGACAATGTCATCAGGGTTGAGTCTGAACATCTCTGCCAGTTGCTCGTTAGATAGGTCATGAATTATTTCACCTTCTTCAGGGGTATAACTCACTGACCTTCTGACAATCCCTTGCAGATCAAGAATCATTGTGAGTTGAGACTTGACCTGTTGAAGGGGAGCAATATCAACTCATCTCTGTGGTACTTTGGATCTGTTTGATTTACACATTTCACACTCAAATCATTAGTAATATATCAAACAAAATGCATTAACTTAATATAAACATTTAGTACATGGTTTTTCAATACAGAATACAAAAGTAATTAAATACAAACATCCACTATTTACTTTTATCCTGAATGCTAGTCTCTTCATGTGAAGTGCAGAAGCAGAAGCTGACTGATCTTGTCTGTTCTTTGTTCTCTTCTCTTGCCCGGGAGCTGAGACAGATTCAGCTGCTTCTCCTTCTTCAGTCTCTTCATCTGCACACCACTCTTCGGTTTTCTCTCTTCATCAGAATCACTGTCATCATCATCATCATCATCATCATCTTCATTATCTCTGTCTCCATCCTTTATCTTTAGAGGTCCCCCTTTGATCCTTTCAATTTTAGCAAAATGGTCCTCTTAGCTTTTTCCAATCCTCTATTTGCTTACCTGCTGCGACACTTTGCGCTCGGAGTTGGTCCAACTGAGTGTTCTGAGCAGCCAATTGCTGGCCTGCTCCTCAATTACTCGATCCTGCTCTGCAATTTTATGCGATTGTGCAGCAGTCAGGTCGGTAAGCTGGCGCATCTGAGTGGTCTTTTCCTCATCAGCCGCTAGCAATCGCAATACCATTCTATTTAAAGCTGACATCTGTTCCTCTACCCCGATTGGAGGTAGAGGAGATCTATAGGTGTGTGTGGGGTAGGCTGAGGGCTCGGTTTGGTGGCTAGTGGTGGTGGTGGAGGTGGTGAATATCGGGTCAGGTCTGGATGATAGTGGTGGTTAGTGTGGGGTGAATGATGTAGTGGTGGCTGGGGTCTGGCTTGTGGTGGTCGGTATGGTGGTGTCTGTTGTCGCTGTGGGGAAAGGTATGGTGGATGGTGTTCCTGAGAAGAGGTGGTAGTGGTGGAAGGTATGGTGGATGTGGTAGTGATAAAGGTTACCCTATGCTTCTTCTTTTTCTGGCCATGGGGTTGAGCCATCCGTATTCTCCTCGTTCCCTTCGAGGTGGATGCTCCCCCTACAATCCCGCCTGAGGACCCCGGAGCATAAGTTGGATCAGTTTCTGTATCTCCGAGCCTCTCGGTTGTTCACCAACACCCTCAACCATGTTCTGTGGGAACAACTTTCCTTCCCACAGTTCGGGTCAGCAGCTCCTCATCAGATTCAACCTCATCTTCATCGTGAAGAACAAAATCTTGATGAAATCCTGCTGACTCAGTTACTTCAGCAGATGAGACAGACACATGGGGAACAGAGTCAGACACAGTGCCTCTGGGTGGAATAGCAACATCCCCACTGTCATCCTCATCTGAGTCAAGAGTGGTAGGACTATCTGTTCCACCTCAGAGTCACTATCCTCGTGACGCCACTTCCTCCTTTCCGGCACTACATAGTCTTCTCTGGCAAGATGACCGAACAACCTCCTGACCGGAGGCTTCACTTGGCTTTCCCCCGTATACTTTCATCCTTCCCAGGGTGGTGTCATCCATGACCTCCAATACCACCGAATCCTCCTGTTCTTTTGGCAGGGAAGGAAGCTTCTGATCTATTATCATTTGCATAAACGTGGGTACATACAAAGGCTTCCTTTCCTTTCCCCTCGATGTTTTCCACCAGATAGGTGAAGATCATCTTAGAGAAGCTGGATGGATGGTTCAGCACCAACGCAACGTATGCGTTTTGCATTTGATCCGATATCTCATCAAACCCACCTTTTCTTGAAGCCATGCACTTGAGCAGCACGTGTGCAAGGTACTTAAACTGAGGACAGAGGTTAATCTTGTTGAGTACCCCTGAATTGATGTCCCCAGAGTATTTTGCTCTGAGAAAACATCCTCTGACAGTGAGGGGGTGTAGACGGGTTGGGCAGTCACCGTCATCCCCCAATTGAAGTACAACCCGTAGTCTTCCTCAGAAACTGTAATATCCTTGCCAAATATGGAACTCCTTATGCAGTGAGGATCCGATGATCTATCAACTGTAGCGCCTTCCTAGAAGGCTTGTTGAATGGATCGGTATGGGGTGCAAGGGGTAGAGATGGCATGCGCAATCCGTGATCTTAGTAGAAACATGATAATGCCAGAGAATTCTGCAGCATTTCTGGATGTTAAGTCCAGATGAGCACATATATTATGCTTAGTGCTCATTGTCCATCTACTCGCCATCTGTTACACAAAGATAGTAAACATTAGTACCATTTAATAAGAAAGTCATGAACTCATTAAGCTTGAAGACATCTTTTTGTCATGCGATTGAAGTTGTGCGACTGAGTTCAACAGTGCGATTGAACCGTGCGAAAGGGGTTCAGTCGTACGATTGAATGGTCCGAATGGGGTTCAGTCGTGCGATTGACCCCATACGTATCTCAGTGTGTGCGATTGGGGTTCTACGCATATACCTTCATGCGGTTACCTCAGTCATGCGACTGAACTTCATACGCATGGTTCAGCCATGCGTATGGGCAGTTTGGCCCTCAGTCGTGCGACTGAAGTTCATCTTGCTATCCATTCGCATGAAGACCCACTGTGCGATTCACATTTTCAGTTTCACCAATCTTTTGTTTTAAACCTCTATATCAAGTTCATTTGAGTCGCCATCTCGTCACTAATGACCTAGCAAACTTGATTTTAACGTTTAGCTTAGTTTATGTAGGTTATTAGGGCATTTTTCAGTCCGATGAAGGTTTCATTCGAATAACCCAATTTGGACTTAAAATCTTCTGATTTCTACAAGATTGAACGGCAATGTACCTTGATTCTTGTCAATCGAAAGTCAGAAGATGAATTGCAATGTGAATATTGTCTCTAGAGATTTTGGCAGAGTAACGGTAAAGAGATCGATTTGGGGTGCGATTGGGAGTGATGAGTGAGATGCGATCGACTGAGGCCCTTTAAATACTGACCCTAATTTCAATCGGCCGACTGGCCTCATTCGCACAGTTCATTCGGGCGACTGAGGTTCAGTCGTGCGATTGGTCCAGTCGGTTGCTTTCAGTGGCTGACTGAGTCTCAGTCGGTCGACTGACTCATTCGGTCTCCTTTATTCGCCTCTCAATTAACCGACTAAGTCTCAGTCGGTTGACTGACTCATTCGCACCCTGTCATCCGGTCGAATGGCTCAGTTTCATGTCCAGTCGTGCGAATGGGATCCATTCGCATGGTTGGTCCATATTCATGGTCCAATCGTGCGAATGGAATCCATTCGCATGGTTGGTCCATACTCATGGTCCAATGGTGCGAATGGGATCCATTCGGTAGATTCTTGCCATTTTTGAACATTTTATTCCTTTTGAAATAGACATTATAAGCTCTTAACCAATTCAGTCACTTTAGACGTGACTTTTTAGACTTTGAAACACCTGTGGCCATCTCCGACATGACCCTTTTAGGTAAGTTAATTTCCTTCTGATTTCCCTGATGTAGTCCGACTGACACACAAATTAAAAGATAAATATAGAAACTTAAACTAAACTACACAACTAAAGTTTATTTTTGGACTTTTTGTGAGAGATAAAAACCTAAGATGGAATCTAAGGGATTTGGTTAGGAGTAGACAGCTTTAACTTAGATTGATCATATCTGGACCAACTCAATTTTGGAATCATACAGGAATACCAAATCATTTTGGGACTTGTTATTAAAAATCTTTGATGCTTAAATTCTCGGTGTTCATCCAGAGTCGTTAGCAACTTAAGGAAATCATACTGAAACTCTTAGATTTTCACATTGATTTGAACTCTGAGAATGTAGCCACTAAGATTGTCAGTATGTTTGTCCACTTAAATCCATCCACTGACTTTTGACGCAGACTGGTGACTGGTTTAGGTTTATTATTTCAGCTAACATTTGTGGATCCCACACTTATATGGTAATCAACATTCCTCAGAGGTTTTGAGCGTCTACGGGTATTATTACAAGAAGAAACTATTCTTAGAGCTTTCAAAGAGAAGCCTGTCCTCAGGTCAGTGCCATCGCACAGCAGAGAGGCGGCAAACAACAATGAATTCTAGAATATCTAGGTTATGCTTATCCTCAGGTCAGTGCCATCGCACAGCAGAGAGGCACACCCTATCTCCTTGTTAGAGCAGCTTATTTTTATTTGACACAATATGCACCAACAACATAAGTCATTAGCTTTATTGCATTTGTCTTTCATTTTTTCTTGCTTTGCTCTAATTATGGTCATCCGCACACTTTTGTGGCATTTAAATGCTCATTACCCCTTATTGGAATATATTTGATTGTGTTAACCAGTGATAAGATGAAAGCCCACAGTCAGTTGAACAACTTAGTTTGATCTTGAGATCACCAATCAGTCTAATTGTCTATTGTGTTGAATCTACCAACATATCATTTGTGGTCTAGCAGCCTCTAAGTCTACTTTCTCTGTGTCACCTTAGGAGTTGCCAGTTTTCTATCATTTTCCCTTTTATATTGCTTAGACTACACAGACTTATACTTTGAACTTTTGCATCTTTTCAACCTTAAATTTTAAAATCCCTTTTGATTTGTTCCTGTGTACTATCATATTCCAAAGGTATTGAATCGGTATCACAGACACAATCTACCTTATTTCAGCTAGTTACCCCTTCTCCTCATTTTTTTTAATATTAACTTGCTGACATATTCTCCCCCCTAAAATACTAAAATCATTTCGGATTTAATTATTTTTGGATTTTAATAAACAGCAAAATAACATGAGTTTAAATATACAGACAAAAGAAAAGAAAAAAAACGGTAACATAAATAAAATAACTTTAACGAACTACATCGGACTACACATTATTCTCATCAGGAATTACCTCACTTTTCTTTTAACGCCGTTGACCTCTAGCAAGTATTGAAAACGTGGTTTATCAAAGCTTTTGTATAGAGGTCAGCACGTTGAAAATCAGTATTAATTTTAACCACATCTATTAAGGTCTTTTCAAAACAGTCTCTTATGAAGTGGTATTTAATACCGATGTGTTTGGTCTTAGGATGTTGAACCGGATTTTTGGTTACTGCAATTGCAGCTGAGTTATCAACAAAAATAGGAGTAGACGAGAATTTCAAACCGTAATCCCGCATTTGCTGTTGAATCCAATGATTTGAGACAACAACTTGCAGCAGCAACATATTCGGCTTCACAGGTTGACAATGCAACCGATGTCTGCTTCTTACACTGCCATGTAACTAATCTTCTCCCAAAGAATTGACACCCTGCTGATGTAGACTTGTAGTTCATTTTGCAGCCTCCATAGTCCGAGTCACTATACGCTGTGAGCTCAAAATCGTCATCATGAGGATACCACAACCCCAGTGTGGGTGTACCCTTTAGATAGCGAAGATCCTTTTGACCCCGATCAGATGATTGACCTTAGGTTTAGCCTGATATCTGGAACATAAACATATAATACATGATATCAGGTCTTGAGGCAGCGAGATACATGGAGATCCAATCATTCCTCGGTACATAGTGGCATCTACAAGATCTCCATTCTCATCAGGTGCTAATCATGATTCGTAGCAAGTGGAGTCCCCAGCAGCAGAAGCATTCTCCATGTCAAAGCGACTGAGAATGTCTCCTACATACTTGGTCTGATGTAGAAAGATCCCATTAGGTGTTTTGATCCACCTGTAACCCGAGAAAGAGCTTCATCTCCCCCATCGCACTCATCTCAAACTCTTTCTTCATCACTGCTTCAAACTCTTTGCATAACTCTTGTTCTTTGACCCAAAGATTATGACATCAACATATATCTGTACAAGCAGTAGGTCACCATCCTTTTCTTTAATAAACAGTGTACAGTCAATGACTCCCCTACGAAAGCCGTGTTTCACAAGATGAGTCGAGAGTTTCTCATACCAAGCTCGAGGAGCTTGATGAAGCCCATATACCCTTGTCGAGCTTGTAAACTCTATCCCGATGATAAGGGTCTTCAAATCCCTCGGGTTGACTTACATAGACTGTTTCCCTGATTTCCCCATGAAGGAATGCACTCTTCACATCTAATTGGTAGACTTTAATCTTCATGTACGAGGCATAGGCAAGGAAGATACGAATAGCTTCCATCCGTGCCACGGGTGCAAACACCTCATTATAGTCAATCCCCTCGACTTGGCGAAAACCTTGAACCACCAGTCGAGCTTTGTTCCTGATAATGACTCCTTGGTCATCCTTCTTACATTTTAGTACCCATTTGGTGCCAATGACTTTAGCACCTTTAGGTCTATCACCAGAGTCCTACACCTAACTTCTTAAACTGCAGAAGTTCTTTTTGCATGGCACTCACCCACGCCTCATCATTTAGTGCTTCACTGACATATTTTGGCTCACCTGCGAGACAAAACATCGATAAGCACCATCATGAATGTACCCTTCTCCATAACTGAGGCGTATCAGCTGAGTATAGCTGATTTCGGGTTTGTACTCCTGATCGGACATCTCCATAACATTGTCAAGGGGATGATAGACGTTTAGTCGTGATCCTGGAGTAGTCGGCACAGTCACCTCCGACCCAAGATTGTGAACATTTTGGTCTGCATCTGAGGAGGTTGGAGTTTGAGGTTCCGAAGTCGAGGGTGGCATCACTTGTGGATGCTTGTGGACTTTCAGGACTGGAACCTGTTCCTCCTGACTGTTCTGGTCATCTGCTTCAGTTTCATCTTCAGAGGAGGAGTCACTTTCATCGACTACCCCTTCTGACTGAGTAGATGACTCTCCCTGTGTGCTGGATGGAGTATTTAGAATATCATACATCATCCTAGTAGCTAACTCATCCTCCGAGGGAGAGGATGTTGAAGGATTTGAAGAATCCATCATAATCGAAGAAGTATGCAGGTCCTTTGCCTGTAGGTGGTGTGGTATATCTCTGAACGTCGACATTACACCACACTTCTACAAGACCCATTGAGTTATTGTAAACTTGCTTGTTCGGTATGTTGTATCCTAGAAAAATTCCTTCAACTGCCTTCTCACTGAATTTTCCTTCTTGTGTCTTCTTCAGAAGTGTACACGGTGCGCCAAAAGGTTCAAGATACTCCAAATTCGGTTTGCGTCTTTGAAGTAGCTCATAACATGTCTTTCCGTGGCGCTTGACTATTAGGACTCGATTCAGTGTATAGCACGCATTTGCCACTGCCTCGTTCCAGAATTGGATAGACAGTTTCGAGTCTGCCAGCATAGTCCGGCTGTCTCTATCAACTCCTGTTCTTTCTCTCAGCAACGCCATTCATCTGAGGTGTGTAGGCAGAAGTGAATTGATGCACAATTCCCTTTTCCTTGCAGTATGCCTCCATCCCTTGATTCTTGAATTCTGTCCCGTTGTCTGAGCGTATTTGTCAAACTTTTAGCTTGTAGAGTGATTCCAGTGTGGTTACTAATTCCTTGAATATCTCCAAAGTTTCTGATTTTGATTTAAGAAACATTACCCAAGTGAACCTTGAGTAGTCATCAGTGACCACATAATAGTACACGTCGCCTGCAATGCTCCTTGTACTAACTAGACCGAACAGATCCATATGAAGAAGCTCAAGAGGAAGTTCTTTATTGAATGAACTTTCTTTTCCTTATGAGACTTCTTTGTCTGTTTCCCTTTCTTGCAAGCTACACACAAGTCAGGAAGTTGGAAGTTCTTGACATTCACTCCTCTAACTAAATCTTCTGAATCAAATGATTCATCTTCCTTTGACTAATGTGTCCCATTCTCCGATGCCAGGAGATGGAATCCTTCTCAGTAGCTTTAGATAAGAAACACTGAACCTCATGATCCGTTGTGGCAGCTGTTGACAGATCCAAGACATAAGGTCTTTATATCTTGAAGCAGTCATCAGAACTTGGTCCTCTGGGATCATATATTCTTTCTTCAGCACGTAACACTTCTGGTTATCGAAGATGACTTTAAATCCTTTATCACAGATTTGGGAAATAGAAAGTAAGTTGTTCTGAAGTTGTTGAACGTAGTTCACTTTATCAAACTTAACTTTCTGATTTCCCACTTCTCCTGAGCAGTGATATAGCCTCCTTTGTTTCCTGCAAAGGAAACATGCCCTCCTTTTATTTGTTTGACGTTAGATAAAGGGCTCTATTTCCTGTCATGTGCCTGGATGCTCTGCTGTCTATAATCCACATGTTAGTCTTAGCACTATATCGAACACCCTGCACATACAAAGTAAATGAATCAGTTTAGGTTAGGAACCCAAGCTTTGACTGTCTTGGGTTTCCCAGAGGCATCATACATCATAAACTCCACCCATTGACCCTTAGAAGGTGAGGGTAGCTCAGGTTCCTTCTTGTTATCAGTATCAGACACGAGGGTTGACTTTTCTTTCCATAAGCCAGATTTGTGCAATGCCTGTTTATGATAAACAGTCGTCTGGCTTACAGGTTGGACTTTAGGTTCACTAGCTCTTCTAGGTGGAGTTAGAGAACTCCGCTTAGAAGACCTAGGTCTAGAGTCCAGAAGATCAATCTTCTTCCTAGGTGTCTGATAGAAATGACAGTAGGAAGCAATGTGTCCACATTCTCCACAGTTGTAGCATGACCTGCTATCAACTTCATGAGTAGACTTTCTTGGTGGAGAAGTGCGTGACACTCTAGTAACATCAATCACTTTATTTTTTGACTCTTGGATGTTTGATGTTTTCTCTGGTGTAACAAAATTTACTGATTTAACCTGTTTTACTTTTTGGTTAACTGGTTTTTGACTTGAAGCATGTGAAAAAGTAACATTTGAAGTCATTTTAGGTTCTGATTTGACTTTGTTTGACCCTGACTTAAATTAACTTTTTCAAATTCATTTTCCAGGTTAACACAAGGCAATTTACCCTTTGCCTTTGAAGTGGAGTTCTTTTGTTTCTGACCAGATTCAGTAGATGAACATGAGGTGTCTGGATCAGTAACAAGAGGAGTAGTCACCACATGATCCTTGATGGGGTATTATTTACTGGTCTAGACTTAGTGTTCATCAAGGTCTCAGGTGGTGGTGGAACCACTTTGTAGCCTAATCCCTCCCCGTTATTCCTTTCTCTTACTAAGTGTGGACTATATGTGAAGAGCTAGTCCAACTATGCAGGATCTGTTTTAATGAATTAACTTCGACTTCTAGAACTGCCTTTGCTTTTTAGTTTCTTCTAGGGAGTTTAGATAGTACCTAATGTCGTTTGCTTGATTAAAAGCCACTACTTCGGTTCCCTAAGTTGTTTAGTCAATAGATCTATCTTTTCTTTATAACAATGCTCATTTTGTTTTAGTACTCTATTTGCCTCAGTGCACAGACGTAAATATTTTACTAAGTTATCATTATGATCTAATAACCTAGCAAATTTTTCATCTATGCTATTCCTAAACGTGTCACAATCAGAACAAGCATGGTTATTAAAAATTTGGTCAGTGGTACTTACATGAGTTGGTTCAGAAGAGTTAGCCATCAGTGCCGCATCAGATGATTCTGGTTCTGTCGACTCTGGATTTTCTGTCTCTGATGTGGAAACTTCCTTATTTGGCTTGTAACTGACCTCGGCTGCAGTTGTTTCTTCACTATGTGACATTGCAATCTCAACTGCTATATCACCTTCACTCGCAGAATCATCGTCAATATCCTCAACACTGGCAATGTTAGATTCTCCTGGTGAGACAAACCTGAAACTCCAATCCTGTCCTTCATCATCATGAGCAGTTAGTGCTTTTGGATCCTTGTTTGATGAAGTAGAACTAGAGGGTTGCTTGTCCTGGCGAGTAAAGGATGAGAATGGGTTCCCATTCCCCGTCTTCTTTGGCTTGACACATTCTCGTTTGAAGTGCCCCTTCTCACCACAGTTAAAGCAGGTCACTTTACTCTTGTCGAAGCCAAAGGTGGTGTCCTTAGTAGCAACCAAGTTCTGTCTAGTCTTTTTCACAAACTTCTTCGCCCTCCGGACAGCACTTGCTAAGGCCCACATTATATCCATTCTTTCAAGCTCCATCTCATCCACCTGCTCGTAGTCCTCATCTGCCAGATGGCAGTTTCCAATCTTCCCAGCAACAAGTCCATCATATGAATGAACCACTGCTGCTAAGAGATCCATATGCTCTCGTGCTACTTCCACGGTCATTACCGAAGTTCTCGATCTTCAGTTTGGTAGCGTTTGCTTCTGATCCAATAGGATGGGTACATGATGACCCAGACGTCTGATCCAGAAGGAGAAACATGTGAGGGACTGACGAGCTAGACACAAAAGCAGTTGGAGGGTGCTCCAGATGTCTTAGCTTGAGCGTGGCGTTGTATAAAGCTGGATTTGTGTGTACGAAGACTTCTGAGCTCTATACTTCATCCTTAGTGCTTCTTCTCACAACTTAAGAATGAAGTCATTTATATCCAGCTTTACAGGATTCCATTCTGTCTCAGGTTAGACACGAATGTAGCCAAATCAGGCAACCCGTCTGCGAAGTTGCTTACCTTTTCTCCATGGTAGTAGCCACTCATGTGTATGCAAATTCGCTCATCAAGTGGTAGAATCTATCTATGACTTCGTCCAAACTTTCATTACCAATTGATGAGAAGTTATCGAATTCCTCTTAACTCCTTTGCCTTGATTGCCTTCAATGATGCATTACACATATCTCTTCTCTAGCGCATCCCACAGTTTCTTGGACTGCTTGTTCTCGGAATACTGGTGGAATATGTCTTTGGGATAGACTGAGTGATCAATGCATAAACTCTTTTCTCTGCATGTACTTTACTTTCTGTGCGTCTGTCATCCCACTTAATGTTAGTTTAACACCATCAGCTCCCACCGGTGTACTCTAGCCTATCTCAATGGCTTCCCACAGATTAGGATCTACTCCATTAAGGTAGATCTCAAACGTTGTTTCCAGTGGGGAAACTCATCTAAAGTCAAAAGCTTTGGTGGTTATTGTGATTCCCCACCTCACTCTCAAGCAGCAACAGATTCTGTTCCTTGGAGTCCTTCCCAGCAGTAAAGGCTGACATCTGATCTCCATGACGAATAAACTTATAATCTAATCAAACAACTTTCACTGATGCGAATGAAGGATGCGAATGAGCTAATCGTGCGTATGAGCTCCGCGATTGGTTCAATCGTGCGAATGAACTGGGTGATTGGTTCAGTCGTGCGAATGAATCTGGTGCGTATGAGCTATGCGAACGAACGGTTCAGTCGGCCGAATGAAGGTGCGACTAGGTCCAATCGTGCGTATGAGCAATGTGAATGGAGTCCAGTCGTCGAGAATGAGTCAACGGGCGACTGAAGCTGCTGTTTGCGAAAATTTCTAGGTTTGACGGGTTTCAGCCGTTTAAAAAATTCGAAATTTCACAAGTTCTAATCGCCTAAGTCCGTTAGAAACAAACGTCGATGAGCAGGGAACTTCCAAGATCACTTTTGATGCCAAAGATTGCGTTTTTAGTGTAAAAACACAAACTTTTATGCAATCTTGATTGAATCAACACGTAATCAAGAGCCAAAAGCTCTGATACCATTTGTTGGACCTGGTATTCGACTGAAATACCTAGAGATCACGTGTATACCAGATCAAATAGCGGAATTCTATTTGATTGGTGATCCAATCAGTGAGAAACACGAAGAATCAATCAAGGATTGAAACTAACGTTAGAAATCGATAAGGAATCGATCTAATGTGTTCTATGAACGTGGAGAAACGATTTGGAAGGTTTCTGGACGGCTAGGGTTCGTCTGGAATTGTACTTGATCGATGTCACCGTTTTTCACGAATTGAGTTGTATTTATAGGTTGGCACTCTTCAATCGTGCGACTGGAACTATTAGTTTGGTTCAGTCGTGCGATTGAACCTGCGGTTGGTTCATTCGTGCGACTGAGTGTTCAGTCGTGCGACTGAGCCAATCTTATGTTACAGTCGTACGACTAATCCAGTCTCCTGGTCAGTCGTGCGACTGAGTCAATCGTGTGAAGTTCTTCATGTGTATGTTCATTCGCATGAGCCATTCGCATGGGAACTTCAGTAAGTTAAGTTTGAATGTTTTAGTTAATTAATATAATATTATATGTAATCATTCAAGTAATCATAAACCCAAACAATTCATTCACGACTCATTAATGAACTATTAAACATTATAAGCACAGACTTCAATATCAGTTCATTAATCATACCAAACAAGATCTATTACATCACATATCACGATCTAGGGACATACATGTATCAACAGGGCTGAAGCTGTAAACACAACTTGCTATGTGTGAGAATAGAGCTTAGTAAATCAAGGTTGATGAAGACTCCATATGAAGTTCTCCATCATTGGCTCCTCTAATTTCATTTTCAAAGCATTTGGGTGTCCTGTTTTATTCTCAACATAAAGGATCAACTCCAAAAATTTGATCCTAAGGTGGATGCAGGGTATTTTGTTGGTTATTCATCTACCTGCAAGGCATACAGAGTCTTCAACTGCAGAACAAAGATAGGTGAAGAGACTTTGCATGTGAAGTTTAATGAATCTCCTATGGACAAGATCCACAAAACCCTGTGGAGTTGTTTGATTTGGACATACTGCAATATGTTCCTTATCAACCTCGAGCTGTTGCAGATCATGTGGATAAATCATTCTCTGCAGCATGTCTTCCACCTGGTGGTATTGATGATGATGATGTGATAATATCAATACTCACCTATTCAAGTTTAGTGACCAACTGCCTGTGTCTGCTAAATGTGATATTCCTGTAGCTTCAGCAGTCCATCCACAACAAATGCTGATGAGATCTCTGATTCCTCTACATCTTTTGAGTTACCATCCAATTCTTGGTTTCAAGAGTCTGCATCAACATCTGCTGCTGTTGAAGGTCCTACAAACACTTGCATAGATCATTGTTTATCAAGAACTGAAGAATCACCCAATGTCTCAAATTATTGGTGATATCAATGCTGGAGTTTCAAAGAAGTCAATTGTTAACTTCTACTTCTATGCTCTCTTCATTAGTCAGCTAGAGCCAAAGAACTATCATGTTGCTTTGAGAGACAATGGATGGGTTGAAGCCATGTAGCTTGAGCTACTTCAGTTCAAAAAACAGCAAGTGTGGGAACTGGTTCCTCTTCCCCAGGTAAGTGTACAATAGGCACTAAAGGGGTGTTTAGGAATAAAACTGATGAAAATGGGTTATTGTTAAGAACAAGGCTAGACTGGTTGTACAGGGGTTTTCACAAAAAGAAGGTATTGATTATGATGAAACCTTGCCCCTGTAGCCAGACTAGAGGCAATTAGATTGTTTTTAGCCTATGCTGCATTCCACAATCTAAAGTTTTTCAAATGGATGTCAAAAGTGCATTTTTATATGGTAAAATAAAGGAAGAAGTTTATGTGTGTCAACCACCAGGTTTTGAGGATAATAAACATCTGAATGCATGTATAAACTTGATAAGGCTCTTTATGGGTTGAAACAAGCTCCTAGAGCCTGGTATGAGACACTTTCCACTTTTCTTCTTAAGAATAATTTCACTAGAGGCTCCATTGATAAAACTTTGTTATTAAGAAGGTGGATCAGCATAAGCTACTTGTTCAGATTTATGTTGATGATATCATTTTTGCATCCTCTGATCCCCAGTTGTGTGATGATTTTACAACATTAATGAAAAAGAGGTTTGAAATGAGTGCAATAGGAGAATTACAATTCTTTCTAGGCTTGCAAATTAAACAAAAGGCTGATAGAACCTTTATTCATCAGTCAAAATATACAAAAGATCTGTTGAATAAGTTTGATTTACAAAACTGTAAGCCCTATTCTACTCCCATGTGCAACACCATACAATTGGATGCAGATCAGAAAGGTAAAGCTGTTGATGAAACACTTTACAGATGTATGATTGGGTCCTTGATGTACTTAACAGCTTCTAGACCAGATATCATGTTTGCTACTTGTGTCTGTGCCAGATTTCAGGCTGCTCCTAAGAGTCTCATTTGATTACAGTCAAGAGGATCTTTAGATATTTGCAAGGTACACAATCTCTAGGTTTATGGTATTCCACTGGACACTCTTTCAAATTAGTTGCTTTTTCAGATAGTGACTATGCAGGGTGCAAGTAACTAGAAAGTCAACTTCTGGTGGTTGTCAATTCCTAGCAACTGTTTGATTTCTTGGCAGAGTAAGAACAAACATCTGTTGCTACATCAACTGCTGAAGCCGAGTACATTGCTGCTGCAAGTTGCACTTCTCAGTACTCTGGCTTCAGAACCAACTTCTGATTATGGCATTACAGAGACTAAGACTCCATTATTAATGGATAGTGCTTCAGCTCTGTGTATTGTCAAAAATCCAGTCCAACACTCTAGGACCAAACATATAGAGATCAGACATCACTTTATTCGGGATTGTTTTGAAAAAGGTCTGATTGATCCTAAGTTTGTGCCTAGTGCTGATGAGCTTGCAGATATTTTTACTAAGCCTTTGGATAGTTCTTCTTTCCAAAACCTTGTGTAAGGCTTGTATGCTGCAGGTATAATAGTGATAACTACTGATGATCTCAGTAAATACGTACTAATGATCATTAGTGACCATATCACATATTGTACTGCTTCTGTTACAACAACTGATAAAGTACAACTACTGATGTAGTTGTAACTACTGATGTTGTCAAAATAGATAAGTACTGATGTCCTATGAAACAACTGAAAACAACAAAAAGGCTGATGAGTAAGTGTTGAGGACAGTATGAAATAGCTGAAAGGCTATGAATTGACGACAACTACTAATGAGAACTCTCTTTTCAGTTGTTTCTACAACTGTTGTTTCATCTTAAACAACTGATGACAAAACATGTCTTCAGTAGTTTCACAATTACTGTGACTAATACCAAGTTATCAGTTGTTTTCAAACATCTGAAGTCAAAACCATGGTCTTCAGTAGTTTTATAACTGCTGAGCCTAAAACCACGACTTTAGCTGTTTCACGTTTGAAAGGGTAATACCATGTCAACAGTCGTTTTAAAACTACTGATGACTAACACCAAACCCTTCAGTCATTTTCTAACCCGTACCCTATAATATCCCCGACCTAATCCTTCAGAGCCTCATCTTCTTCAAACCTAACGTTCATATCTCCAAAACTTCTCTCTCATTATGGCGACCATGCAGCTCAAACCGAGACACAACTGTGTAGCTTACCTCACCAAATCGCCATTCTGGGCTAAGTTCGATAACGCTATTGATCTTATGTCCAGTCACCCTACAAAACGGCCTTTCTTCTCAATCCAATCCTTCATGCCGAATCCCTTAACCAGTTTTGGATGAACGTCACTCTCACCACTGGGAGAACACACAGAGTCTCTCCGGTCGTTCGTCAACAACCACCAAGTGGTCATCACTCCCGATATACTTCGTCAACCCTACACCTAATGATGCCACTTTTCCTACTGGATATCCAAAGGGCACAACTGATTTATCCTTTGCCCACCATGGATATCAGGGAAACCTTAGTGCCTCCACCATACTGAAGAAACATTTCCATGATGCTGAACGTCTCATATTTCACATGGTAAATGTCTGTTTGGCTCCTAAGACTTCTCTTGGGATCAAATGTCTACAAGGTGGCAGCAGGTACTATTCTCTATCCTTGAGCAACAGAACCTAAACTTCTCTGAAATCATTTTTAGGAACTTAAGGACATGGCCTCAAAATCTATTTCTAACCGCTGGATATTATATCCTCGGTTCATTATGGCCATAATAGAGAATCAGCTAAAGGCTGAGGGACTTGTTGGTCTCGGAGTCCCTGCAACGGCTGTATTGCCTGAAGTATACTCCAGACCAAACTCTGACCAAACGTTGAAACAGGCTGCCAGGCTGCGAAAACCCACACAGTTGGAACCCATAGCCACCACCTCCAGAACCAAAGTCCCCACTACACCCCAATCCAAAAAAGCCAAAAAAGGCTACTCAGGGAGATGAGTCCCCTGAGGATGCCCCTGTACCACAACACACAGGAACTACACACTGGTCTAAACCCCCAGTTGTGACACTGACTCACCAGACAACAACAGGTATCCTCTCAACAGGATCCTGTTGCAACCAAAATTAGGGAACCTACACTGCTGGAACCTATCTCCCTTGAGAGGGTTACCATTGAAGCGCACCATTCACCCCGGGTGCAATCTGCTTCCACCCAATCCCCACATGCAACCGCCCCCAAAGTCCTACATTACTTGTTGCACAAGTGCTGACTCGTTGCACTCCTCACCCTCCCCAGATACCAATTACAACTGGGAATACTTCTACCATTGAGGGGGAGGACCAAAGTGCAGTGAGAACCCACAGCATAGGGGTTACAATGTTCCTTCTCCTAGTGTAGCAATGGAGATTGGAACTTCTGGGAGGATGCCACTTCTCCTGCTTCAGCATATGATCAGGTTGTAGTTGGTACCATTACTAAGACCTTACCAGAGGCAACTGTGATGAAGGACAACATCCTGAGGCAGGAAGTCCCAGTTCCAAGACAAAGGGGCACATGCTACAACTGAGCTACACTCAGTGCATGTTCATCCTGATCCTATCAGGAGGTCAGGTGATTCAGTAACTACTGATGATGACCTGGGCTTCTTTTACATGTAATTGCCCAAAACACCATCCTGGAAGAGGAGGTGAGCAGACTCAAAGAGCTGCTTGCCAAAACTTCTAAGGAACAAAGACCATCTGCCTCTACCACCTCACAGATGGCACCTTCATCTGAAGGTCTCCAAACACTGAGCCACTCCCAACAACTCAGCCACCTGCCTCTGCTTCTGGCACTATTTCTCAGGAACAGAACCTCCTAAGCAAATAGTTGCTATCCTTCAAAATTCCCTCCCTCTCATCACACCCATAATCACTGACATAGTGATCAAAGCCATTGATGAGAGGCTTTCCTCAGTAATACAACCATTGATAGAGAGGTTGTGGGCAAACAACTTTCTGCAATCAACCCCTTGCAACCAATGCAACAAAAAGGGGAAGATTAAGTCAGTGAAAGCAAAAAGAAAGAGGAGTACAGAGGAGAAAGAAAGGAGAAAGGAAACAGAAGGGATAGTAGTGGAAAAGGAGTTGGAGTTGAATGCGGAGACGATAAAGAGAAGGAAAAGAGAAAGCCTTGGAGCTACTGATAAAAGAGGCTGATGCCGAACACAGCAGATCAATGGACAACATCATTGATCAGCTGTTTAGGCAAGGCCATGACACCGATAAATGACTCTGAGATTCGACGATAGAGATTGAAGAAATCCAGAATAGAGGCAAGTTATGAAGTGTTAGAAAGAGAAAGGCTTGAGATCATGATTAGATTTATTGCAAAATATCTTGGAAGATCAATGATCGAAATCAAAGCTTGGTCCAGGGACAGTATCTTGGCAATCACCACCAAGATCTGTTCGTTGAAGCATATACTAAGGGACTTGTTATTGAAGCTTTGAATGAAGCGGGTGCTGGGAGCAGGACTGAGCTAGCCAAGCAATCAAAAGCCACACTCACCTCAAAAATGCTAGAACAGCCTGCAACATTCCACACCAAAACCACCAAAAACACAACCCACCAAACCAACTCCCTTATCCTCAAAACCCATAGCCGATGATATACCCTTGAAGAAGAAGAGAAGGTATTGAGGCTAGAAGATGATAAAGAAGATGATGAAGATAGGCTGCCACTCTCAGCTGTGTTCAGTTGCTAAGGCCACAAGTCATCCTCAGCAATTACTCCTGAATTCCAAAGACAAATGGTTAAAGTGAAGCTAGAAGAAGAAGAGCTTCATAAACACATGATGAGGAATTGCTGAAGAGAGTTGACAAAGCTTATGCAGCCCAATCTTCTATCATCAATATGAAGAAACAAGCCTCGGACTTTACACTCTCAAGCACACCTTTCAATATCAAAAGGAAAGAGTGAGGATTTGGCCTGATCCCAGGGTGTCTCACAGAATTCATAAGAAAAAACATACTCAGAGATACATTGGCCAGGTGAAAAAGATCGTAGATGAAGTGATCTCTCTGGTCTTTGTAGTTTCACCCTGGAAATCCTAGAGGACTTCAAGAAAGCCTATAAAGCTAATCTAACCCCTCAGAAGATGCTGGAAAACAAAATAGTGAAAAAGGGGTTAGTTACAAGAGGCTTGAGGAAGTCAGGAAAAATGAGCTCCAGTGGTTCCTAGAGGGTAATCACCGGATGAGTTTGCTTACAGAATAATAACAACTGTGGAGCTAAAGAATGGGAAACAGGCCAAAACCTGTCTGAGTATTATGGGCCGAATCATTGTTTGAAGGAGGTGCTGAAGAGCTAACCATGGAGGAACAAATCACCTTCCTTGAGGCCTACACAAGAGAGTCGTACAGACTCATCATGGGGAAATAGATCTCATGAATGGGGTAACAACTCTGTGTCCAATTCCAAAACAGAGTTCCCATTCATACTTTGCCAAACAAATCTTTGAACTCTTCCCTGGCCGGTGCTTAAAAAGGGTCGCTTCGAGCTGATCTAGAAGACAAAAAGACCAACATTTCTGCCATAATAAGTGGGACAACTCTAATAAGTTTAGAGGTTTGGCTGCATTGGTTCAGGGGGAGTTTGTGGACCCAAAGAACCAATGAGCCTGATCAGAATAACCTCTAAGTCCACAGACATCACAACAAATGCTGAAGACTTGATTAGCTGTTTAACAAAGTCTGAAGACTTGCAACAGCTGAAGAACTAAAGTACTGAAGAACAACAGCTGAAGTTCTAAGTGCTGAAGACCAACAGCTGAAGATTGAAAGTACTGAAGTACACAGTGAAGTTCTAAAGTGCTGAAGACTTCAACAGCTGAAGACTAAAGTACTGAAGTACAACAGCTGAAGTATAAGGACTGAAGACATCGGCTGATGACAACAGCTGAAGCTCAGTACAAGTACTGAAGCATCAGAGTTTGTTACAACAGCTGAAGAAGCATTCTCAGGTTGTGATGGTTTACCTTTCAGTAGTTTTCTTTGTTTCAGTATTTGTAAAACAACTGAAGAGTATGTTCTTCAGTTGTTATAGTTTCAGTAGTTCTTTTCAGAGTTGTAATAATAGTTAACACTTAGCATTTTGTAAGAAGATGTCACGCGTTTGACATCTTCAGTAGTTGGTTAACTATCAGTAGTTTGTAATAAATTCTGTAGATGTCACTATCAAGTGACATCGCGACGTCACATCTCTTATATAAGAGGTGTTGACCTAATTGTAATTGTGACATTCGTTACCACGAAAGCGAATATTGAATGAAATATATTTGCAGAATTCTATCTGTCTATAACCGTTTTTGTTTACATTGAATATTCTTTGTTCTTGTGAAATGGCTAATTCATTGTTAGATTCCGCTGCTATACTCTCTAATCAATCAAACGTAGATCAGATCTTAACACTAACCTACAGGATGGAGTTCTATCAGCACAACCATGTCAAACAGCTATACATCTTAGGTGCCACCAATTCCAACTCGGAGGCACAACACTCAAATGAAGGAGCTTCAAATGTGGAAGAAATAGTGGTGGTGACATGATCAAGAGTTTCTGATAATGACAACCACTCCATTGAAGACAAAAATAATGATGTCCACACTCATTGGATCAAGTCTCTCCTTGATAAGCGTGTTGATGTGGTGGGAGAAACATTAATGCCTGATCTAAATTTCTCTAATCTAGATCTCTCCAAGCAACTTGTTGTGATCCTCAACTAAGGACCACAAGTCTCACCCCATCACATACATCATTGGATATGTTGGGTAAGAACAAGAGGACAAACCCATGATGCAAATATTTATCTTCACCCTTGTTTCGTGTCCCAGATAAAGCCAAACAAAGTTGATGAGGCTTTAGAGGATGGAAGTTGGGTTGAGGCCATACAGGGGAGCTACTTCAATTCAAAAGGCAAAGGTTTGAAACCTATGTCCTCTTCTTCAAGGTAGATTATCATAGGAACTAAATGGGTTTTTAGGAACACGAAGGATGATAGGGGCTTGTTATCAAAAAAAGGCAAGACTAGTTGTCCAAGGTACACAAGAAGAAGAAATTGACTAAACAGATATCTTTGCTCCTATAGCATGATGTGAAGCTGTCAGAATATTCCTAGCTTTTTCCACATCTAATAATTTCAAGGTCTACCAGCTTTATGTCAAGTGTGCTTTTCTATATGGGGTGATTGGTGAAGAGGTGTATGTTAAACAACCACCTGGTCTTCCAGATCTTGATCATCCTGATTATGTTTGCACAATTGATAAAGCTCTTTATGGGCTGCACCAAGCTCCAAGGAAGTGGTATGAGACTCTATCTCTGTCAGCATGGCTACAAAAGGGGTACTATAGATGGAACTCTCTTCATCAAAGGGACAGGGAATGACTTAATGCTAGTTAAAGTATATGTCGATGACATTATCTTTGGGTCAACTAATCCAAAGCTCTGCAAAGACTTTGAGAAGCTAATAAAGAATAGATTTGAACTGCGTTTAATAGGAGAACTCAATTTCTTCTAGGGATTCAGTGAAGCAAGTCGACAGTGGCATCTTCATTATCAGTCAAAAAAGTACTAACAGACATACTTACAAGATTCAATATGACTGACGTAAGATTGCAAAGACACCTATAGCTAGAAAACACTCCCTTGGACTAGACATTGAGGGGAATGTGTATATGAACACCTTTCCGGCTATGGATTGGGTCTCTCATGCTCTTAACTCTAGCGGTCCTATATTGTTTGCCACATGTATTTGTGCAAGATATCACAGCCAACCCCAAGATGTCAAGCTAGTCACCATCAAGAGGATTCTAAGATATCTCAAAGGTGTTGCTACATTAGGCCTTTGGTATCCAAAGAATTTTTACTTCAACTTATATGCTTATACAGATAGTGATTATGATGCCCGCAATATAATTGCAAGGTCTATACCTGGAGGATGTCAATTCCGTGGTGGAAGGATTGTCTCATGATAATGCAAGAAACAATCCTATGTGTATGCATCAACTGCTGAAGCTGAATGCATTGTTGTTGCTAGCTTCTATGCTCAAGTGCTTTGGATTCAGAATTAGATGCTAGACTATGGATTCAACTTTAAAGAGACTCCTATCACATAGACAAAATAGTGTTATCCTTATTACATAGATCATATGAAACACTTAAGAACAAAACACATCAATATCAGGTATTATATTATTAGAGAAATGTTAAAAAGGATTAATCAACCTGGTCAAAGTTACACAAATGAACAATATGCTGATAGTTTCACCAAGCTTTTGATAACAAAGATGTAAATACTTATATAAGTTATTGGGATGATTCTTTGAGTAATTTTTTTAAACTTAATTCATTTTGTTAAAATCGATGTGTCCAGTTATCTATCATCTTCATAGCCTTTTTTTACTTTGGAAAAAAATCTTTTAAAATTTTGTTCTCTTAGATTATTTAGAATTTTGATTATTTTTAATTCAGAAGATATTTCCTTGCCTTCGGAAGAAATTAGTCATCCAAACTATAAATAACTTATCTCAACTTACGTTCGGAAGAAATTTTTTTAATATCTTCCAAAGCATAATAAATTTCAAAGCATAAATAAATATAAGTCTGATATGTTTTTGAAGAACAATTTTCATCCGAAAGCAATTAAGTCTTGAAAGATTTTATTCCTCTTAGAATAAAATCTCTAAGTCTAAATATCTTCGAAGCAAAATTCTCCATAATCTTTGAAATTTCTTCCGAAGCCATTTTAGCTTCGGAAGCTTGTTATCAAAACTCCGAAGAGAAAATACCATCAGAAGATTTTGAATTCTGAGAAAAATACATTTTTGGGCACTTTATTAGAGGTGGGACTGACATTCAGATTTCAAAGTTTATTTATTAACTTTGTTTGAAATCCAATTCATATAAATCTACCCAACGGTTCCCGCTCTTTCACTCTCTTCTACATCTGCAAATTCCTCTTAACCTAAATTCACCCAAAACTGCCTATGTTCTCATCTTCTTTCACCTTTAAGCTTTCTCAAATGGCCAACCTCAACCATAGAAAAAACCCTGATTTCTCCATGCAACTCCACATGCAACACAATCAGGTTTCCCTGTTAGACTCTGAGAAAGACTCTAGTTTCTCAGAGGTTTGTCGTTTTCTTGATCTATCCAACTACTTCACCTCCCTTACCATTTATCCTCCTCTCTATGAGGATCGGCTTTTAGAATTTTAGAAGACTTGTCAAGAGATCATTATGGATAGGGAGAAGGAACTACCTACCATAATGTAGGGGAGGACAATCTCATCACTCTAGCCATCATTAACACACGCCTTCAGCTGGATGATGTAGAAGGTGAATTGTCCTTCCCTAAAGAAGTTGTAAATCATTCTTTTGAGCAGATGGGCTATAAAGGAGATTTCTTTGTAAAAACCTTCAGGAAAGGGAAGGTCTCCTCCCAGTAGAAGTACCTGCTTCATATGGTCATCCACAGCTTATCCAATAAGCATGGGGGATGGGACCAGATTCCTGAAGATCTTTCCTTTAGAGTACATGGAATGGTTAAGGGGGTCAAGTTCAGGTACTCACAGTTTGTGTATACCAATTTACTTGCTAACTTAGACTCCTTAAAATAGTACATGTTCCCTAGATATGTTCAAACATTTTCAACTGCGAATTGGACTCACATTTTAGGGGAACAGGTAATATTGTTAAATTGGGACTGATGAAGCCCAATATCTTTAAGACCATGAAGAAGCCAACTGTTGGCTTCTCTGGGGTAGAAACAACCCTTGCCCTAAAAAAGTTAGAGCTCATTGCTCAAGGTGACAAGCTATGAGCTTGTGCAGGCACCTATATTATCACCCTTACAGGAGGAAGTGAACATTGGAGCTCCAACATCTCCTGAGGAGCAAACCACTTCTATTCTCATCAAGAATCAGTGTTGAGGTCCTGATGCTTAGCCTAATGAGCTTATTAGCTCATCAGCCTAAGCCTTCACTCAAAGTCTCAAAACTCTAGTGAACAACTTCAGGGGACAGTTACCATCCCAACCTCT
This sequence comes from Flaveria trinervia, assembly GCA_025506515.1. NCBI lineage: Eukaryota > Viridiplantae > Streptophyta > Magnoliopsida > Asterales > Asteraceae > Flaveria > Flaveria trinervia. Next base: position 94,532,281 of record CM046443.1, read on the forward strand.
TGATCTAAACTAACCAATACCAACGAAGAATTCTATGATGATGAAGACATAGGATTTAGTGAGTATCATAAGTCTTTGTACTCCTCCTTTACTCAAATAGAGATGAGTACTACAGCCTCTTCCTTGTCTAGCCCACGTCATTCACCATCACTGAGGTGGATCTCCTGAACTGTTCAGGAGATCCATATGGAAGAGGCTCGCACTTTGCAAATGATTACATCATTAAGGATAAACTAAAGTTAGTCACTTGAAATCTCAGGAGACTATCTTACAAAACAGGGTCAATGATCAGTAAATTGAGATCTTTTATCTTAAGGAGAAACTAGCTGGGAGACCTTTAAGATTAGCTCATCCAGGAACACAAGAACTATGGATATGATAGACCTAAATCGTAGCTCACCTATGCAAGTCGGTGATGCTACAAAATAGGGGAGAGAAAGTCTCAACAATCACAGAACTAAAAGTTCTTCGCAGAGTATGGACATTGAGGACTCACCATCCTTACTTGTAGTTGTCCCTACTCAGCTACCTCCTCAAGTTCACATTGATGTGGACTCGCTCATTCAGAGTGTATTTGAGGAGGTAATTCCAAGGGAAATGTCATTCCCACCCCAAGGAGCTTCAAATTACATAATTGGGTGGAGGTACGATTCTAATAAAAGAGCCCTTATACTTCAAAGAGTTCAAGGGCAGCAAGAGATCTTTAATTTTCAAACCTTGAACTACTATGGGGTCTTGATCTAGTATACATGCCACTTGTCAACCCAGTCAGTTCAGGCAAGCTGATAGAATAACTCAAAGAATTCAAGACAAGTTTGCTGACGTATTCAAAGTAAGGAGACAAATGCAAGCAAACAATGTCATTCCAACTAGATATTAAAGTGGACCCTATGATTCTTCAAAGGGAAACCTTGACTGAGGCCCAGTGATAGAACCTGTGAGCACTGTCACAGAACCAACAACTTTAGTATTCCAATCCTTAGTGAAACACCTGCCGTGAAGGTATCTCACACCTTTCTCTGGCCAGAGTTGGCTGTTACACCCAGGCAATGAAGGCTAAAGCTCTCTCCACCATAAATCATAAAGGTCTTTGGGTAACAAAGAGAAAAGGATAATGACTCCTAAGGAGATTAAGGAGGAGGAAGAGGAGAGACAGAGGAAGAGGAAGCTAAGGGGAGAAGGTTCCACTAGGTCCTCAGGCTTCATTAAAGCTGCAATTAGGGCTGCTTCCAGACCAAACACTCAGAATGATGAGTTAAGAGCAGTCAGGATTAACTACTTGCAAATCAGGAACTATGATATAGATGAAATCATCTCCATCCCCTTAGATGAACTGAATGAACTAGCAGACATGAAAGTGTCTAAGGAAATGAATAAGACAGAGGATGCAGATTTGCTCCTCAAGACCAAGGAAGAAAGAAGGGAGAAAAGATTGTAAAGAAGAGGTTGTGGAACTGAATAATCTGAGGTAGATAAGCAGGCTGACAGGCAAAATATGATCAACTACCTGAGTGCCACAAGTCTCTATTAGGGAGCTATATTTCTTCCCTTTTCATATGAGTATATTGAGTTTGAATACCTCAAGCAGCTTGAGCTACAAGTTCAAAAGGAGCAAAAAGATGCTAAGAGGAGGATGAGGGAAGAAATAGCAAAGTCAAGAGCCATCATCCAAAAGAGTCAAAAGAAGTCTATTGATAGGCAGATGATGATATGCTTCTTGAACTTGTATGGATTCTCCGGAAGGAGACTTGGTCCAATGTCTCTATCCACTATAGATGAGCACATTAAAATGATCAAGCAGAAGATAAAAAGAGGAGAGCTAGTTGACTTGCATTCTCCACCAAGTAAAGCTCCTACAGAAATAGAGGTTAAGGTTGAACACTTTGAGCCAACACAACATGGACCTCCTGTTGAACTTAGTAAGCTTCATCATTTAATTCATAACATGGTTCAACTCCCTCTCTTTCTGAACCTGTGAAGGAGGAGGACCCAACTGAGAAGGACAAAATAGAACAACCGGGTGTCAAGGCCAGTCCACTCAGTTGAAGAGAAAGAAAAAGATGGCCAATAAGTCTATATCAAAAAGAAATCAAAGGCATCTATTTCAGGCCTTAAGATGAGTAAGAGCATCCTGAGGATATACAAGAAAAGGCTGCTCAACCTACTCTAACTCAAGTAATCTCTCTAGCATTAGAAAGACACATCTTATCTTGGACCATTGCTACAAATCCAGACAGATGGTATGTCACAAGAGATTAAGGTGGTCAAGATGTCTACTTCTGGGAAGACATGCTTAACCTACCTCTGTATGATCTATTTGACATGAGAAGGTATTTGAGAGAGTCTGAGTGATCTGACCAATTGATGAAGGAAATGAATGGTTATGGTCGGGATGAGGACTATCAATATTGAAGACACTTTATAGTTTTGGTAGCATCAGCCTAAGGGGAGTTGTGTAAGGCTAAATGAAAGGCTGATACGCCCAAAATAGACCAAGTCTTTCCTACATGCATGCACTCAGTGCATAGTAGAAGTTCTTCAAAAGTTTTACACCCTGCATCAGAAATACTCTAAGTGTAAAATCTTTCGAAGCCAAGATCAATATCTTTAAAGCTTCAAAAACAAAGTCTTCCAAAGCTTCAAAGAAAAAGTCTTTGAAGCAAATGGAAGTGAAGACAAATTTCTTTTGAAGACTTTGAAGAACATGCTTCTCTGATGTACTTTACATAAAGTTGACCAACTTTCGCAGAAACTCTGAAGAATGGTCCATGCTTTTTGTAAATACATTGAGGTCTTGAGTCTGTAACTTTATACTTTGTGTACTTTTATCCTTTTTGTAATGTATTAGGATGTGTGCTATGACATATAATAGTCACTAGTCAAAAGGCACATCTGCCTTTTGACTTTACATTGATTTTGTTATCCAGATCAAATGTGTCCAACTGGCCTTCTAAGTATGGCCGGATGTAGGATGTAGTATATAGAGCCTTAAGTCCTTGTAACTTATTTTCTATGCTTTATAACACTTGTAATAAAACTTAAGAAGCAATATTCTGCAATCTTGAAAATCAAACATCTTTGTTGTTCTTAAATTTCTGTCTTTTGTATACTTGTGTTCATCGTATCATAACCAAAGTCACGGTTCCTTATTTGATCTATTAAGTGTTCTAAACTTCTCCTCATTAGAGACTAAGTGTATTGAACATCCCTTAAATGATCGTGTAATACCTTTGCATTTAACTGACAAACTAACAACATTACTAATACAGGTCAAAAATTTTATAAATGTATCTCAGGGTCTGATATGTTAAAAGTTTTTTTTGTGCCAAAAGGTTAAAATGGCCAAAGCACATGGACCAAAATAGTATGTACTCAAAAAAATAATTTATTGATTCATAATTTTAAAACACATCACCATGTCCTCAACTTTTCCTTTTTTATTCGTTTGAATCTTGAATGCTAATGATGTTAGTTTTTCTATTAAATATTTTATAAAAAAGACTAAAATACCCTTAAAAATTTTAAAAATATAATAAAATGGGACCCACCCATATCTTTTTACCTTAAACACATTTTCTTTTCTTGATTCTTCATCTTCACAAACACCCCCTTCCCAACACAACACATCTATCTATCTCGTCTTTTCAACGCCACCACTGGACCACCTATCACCATCACCGGAATAGCCATCACTGCCATAAGAGCCACAATCACCATAACACACACCATTATCTAAAAATATAAAAGATTAATAAAAATTACACATATTGTCTTTTTTAAGTAGAAATAACAAAACAATCACTTATAAATCTAACTATATTATAAGCATGTATATGCTTTAGTAATTGTATTATAAACATCATACTTTATAATTTATTGTGAGAGGTACAAATGAATAAATTATTATTATTATTTTAAATTTAAGTATGAATTTTCATATAGGTGTCTTAATCAATATATAAAATTATCATCCTCTCTTGTTTTCACTTTTATTATAAAATATATGTATAAATATTAAAATTATTAAATTCACAATATGCCCCTAGAAAATATTAGTATTATACTTATTATAAATATGAAGATATATATACTTATATACTTACATATTAAATAAAATAATACTCAATTTAAATAGTATTTAGTTATAAAAATATAACTAGTAAATAAAAGTTTAAATATGAATTTATATTATTATAATAAAATAAAATTCAATAAAGTCTTTTAAATAATATTATATTATTAGATAATGTATAATAATGTGTATTAAAATAATACAATAATTGGAAAAAAGTTTATCAAATGAGGGTAAAAGTGTAACCATTAAATAAACCACTTGTACTCTATACTTAAAATGTTAGATATGTGTCATACACCTCTAATGAATTTACCATCTTATATTTTTAATAATATATTATATAATAGTATACACTACTCTAACCCTGTTTTACACTAGTTGAATTAAAATACTAAATTAATAATTAGAATTAAAATATTTATTTATTATTTTTCTTTCTAAATAAATAATTTTTATAAATAATAATTTTTTTTAAAAATACAATTTTTTTTTTAAAATTGGTATTTTTAAAAAGTCATTTTTAAAAAAATAATCAAATTTAAGAGTTATAATAGATTTTTTTTTGAAATAACATTTTTATACGGTTTGTTTAAAACAAAATATTTATTTTTTTCAATAATATTTAAAAATAATTTAAAAGTTGATATTACTGTTTTATTATATATTATAATATCATTTTTAATTATAAATTTTATTATATTAATATTTTATTTATTTAACTCATGTAATACATAGGTTTACTAAAGCTAGTTACATTATATAACTAGGTTAGTACCCGCGTAATAAACGGATTGAACAAATAAAAGATTAAATAATTATTAATAAAAAATATGCATTATAAAACCATGCTAAAGATAAAATATAATTATAAGTACATATAAATAGCTACTTTAAGAAAATAAATAAGAATATATTTTTCTCAAACTTTTATTTTATAGAAAAATTGTATGTTTTTGATAAAAACAGGTTTTTAAATTATTAAATTATATATTTTTTTAATTCGAAAATGGTATGAGCAATATTATTAGCATTCAATGTTATTATTAATAATATAAAAAATAAGAAAGTAAGTGTAATGAGATCTACAATAGTTTTATGTTTATTTTAGAGTTTTTAAAATTGATAGATAAGCTAAACACTTATTAAGTAAACAGGTTAAATTTTAATGTAAAATATATATGTCAAATAAACATGAATAGTTATAACATACTATTTAATATAAAATATAATTAAAATTATATATAGATAATAGTTCAAGAAATTAGATAGTTTATAAATTTTTAACTCTCTTATGTAAAAAATTTTATTTTTAAACACTCGTTTTAAGTTTTTTTATAAAAATATATTTTTTATAAAAATTTTGTTTTTAAAAAAAATGATTTGTAATCATTCTGTTTGTTTTAATAAGACCGTTTTAAAATATTCACCTGTTTATAATTTTATTTAAAAATAAAATGATTTTAAAATATTTTGTTTAGAAAATGTTTAATGTTTTAGAAAATTTCATATTATATAAAACTTTAGCTTTTTGTTATTTAGATTTTAATTAAGAGTTGTTATTTTTTAATTTCCTTCATAAAATCTATTTTAAAAAAAAACTATTTGATTTTAAAAAAAGAATAGATAGAGAGATAAAATATAACAATTAATAAAGTTTATTTTTAATAAAAAAGATAAATTTATTTGAGTATTAATTATTATAATATCGTTTTAGATGAAAAATTAATGTATGAATGTCTAAAGAAATAACTAATAGTAAAAATATAAATTAAAAGAACGACAAATAAAAAACAAATATTTTTGTTTATTAGAGGGTATAGATAGTATAAAAGTAATAAAACATGTCCCATGTATTCAGGTTCTAAAATCATGGAGGAAACACACGTTGCCGTTGGTCGGCCAGACACCGATTCAATTTAGTATTTAGTATTTAGTATTTAGTATTTAGTATTTAGTATTTAGTATTTAGTATTTAGTATTTAGTATTTAGTATTTAGTATTTAGTATTTAGTATTAGTATTTAGTATTTAGTATTTAGTATTTAGTATTTAGTATTAGTATTTAGTATTTAGTATTTAGTATTTAGTATTAGTATTTAGTATTTAGTATTTAGTATTTAGTATTTAGTATTTAGTATTTAGTATTTAGTATATTTAGTATTTAGTATTTAGTATTTAGTATTTAGTATTTAGTATTTAGTATTTAGTATTAGTATTTAGTATTTAGTATTTAGTATTTAGTATTTAGTATTTAGTATTTAGTATTCAGGTCAACATGAAGACGTAAGCTCACCCCTCCATTCCACAAATTAAAGTCAACAATGGCGGGCTTCACAACAACAACAACTTCTTCAGCCGCACCGCACCAATTCAATTCTCACACCCACCTCCCACACAATAACATTCATCTCGAATTTCATCAATCCATTGATCAAATCACACCATTTCGTTAATGGATACGACCTCTGCAACACCAAATTCAGAGGTCAACATGAAGATTCCACAGTCAACGAAGGAGGCCAAGGTACAGTACAGAGGCGTACGCCGTCGGCCATGGGGAACATACGCCGCCGAGATCCGAGACCCCAAAATCGGCGCTAGGGTTTGGTTGGGTACCTTTGATTCCGCCATTGAAGCTGCAAAAGCTTACGATAAAGCAGCTTTTGAAATACGTGGCCGCAAAGCCAGTCTTAATTTCCCTCTTGAGGTCGGGATTCCGGCGCCCGGAACCCTAATTGAAACTAACGCCGCCGCACGAGGCGGCGGAGAAGAACTAAAGGGACGGTGGCGGTGGTGGAGCCTGTGAAAGGAGAAGATGACGGAGACGGCGGTGGCTTTATTAACGCCATCACGTTATATGAGGGTTTAGGGTTTGTTTTTAGCCCTCAATGTCAATATTGTTTAAGTTTATGATATTAAGGTTACGTTGTTTATGAACCATTGAGAGAGAGAGGTAGCTTTTCAACGATAGTGTTATGTGTTTTATGCTAATCTTAAGTTGGCTTTGTTTTTCTCGTAGGACTTGGCCTCTCACCGCGGTCGGTTCCGGTGGTTCGGTGTCTCCTCCCCTCGGGTCACTGCGGGTAATGGATCTCTACTATACTCTTTTGAATGATATGTGTGTTTTGGTTCACCATTTATAGAATAGATGTTGTTGTCATTTATCTTTGAGAACATGTGATGTTTGTTGGATGCCTAGGAGACACACAATAAGGATAATATTGTTTATAGAGATCCGAATAACTAACCACGTATAATTCAAATATCTAACCACATGTAATTCAAATATCTAACCACATATAATTCAAATCTCTAACCACATATAATTCAAATATCTAACCACATATAATTCAATGGTACCAAGATGTTGGAATGGCATCACTTTCAGTTGAGTGAGGGTGAAAAGTAGTTCGGATTTAAAAGTAGGTTTAGTGTGTGTGAGTTGGTTCTAAGAAAAATATTGATACACTTTCTTTTTCGCTAAATGAGGATTGGTCGGGTTGTATGATGGGTTTTGGTGAAATTAGGTTTGGGTCGGGCTAATCTAAGATTAAGTGTTGTTGCTCGTAGATGGGAGTGAGTAATGAGGATGATGATGACGATGATGGTGCGAAAGAGAAGTTTAAATGGACTGAAGAGTCTCTTTTGGCTCTGTGTGACGTCTTAAACAAATACCTTAAGACGTATGGCCGAAATTCGCCATTCAAATGGGCTGTTCTTCAGTTGGAGTTTGAAAAAGTTAGTCACCACAAATTTAACAGTGTAAAAGCTTTAAAGAACAAGTATGCTGCAATGAAGAGAGATTATAACCTTTGGAAGTCATTAAAAACTGGTGTGCTTGGGAATAGTACAGGCCACCTCAATTGTTCAGATGATTGGTGGGTAAATAAAATTAAGGTAATATTGTTCAACTCTTTCAAATTTTTATAAACTTTTTTATATTATGTTTGAAATGACACTGTTTATCGCGCAGGAAAATCCAGAATTTAAAAGAATTGGGAAAAAACAACCTTCTATACAATTGCAAAAGGCATGGAATCAGTTATTTGAGAATGCAGGGGGAGATTCTTCTGCAGATCCTAATCCTTCTGTTCATCTATACGATTTGAATATTGATGTGGTTGAGGATGATGAGAGTGTGGATGTTTCTTCTGAACGCACACGACACTCTTCGCAGTTAGGAAATATGGAAACTGAAGAGACCGCTTCCTTTTCAAATTTTATAAATGAGGCGAGACGAGAAGAAGAAGATGATGTGGCGCCAAACGAAGGTGACAGATGTAAACAGTGTCAAAAGATTGTTAAAACGAGTATTAAACCTACGCCTATTCCTATGAAGCGTAAAATGACTCCTACTGCTCAACAACGTGCGTTGAAGATAACAAATGTGGACTCTTCTAATGTCGATCAGGTTGGTTGTTCTAGTATTAGCACGTCTATAAGTGTGATCGACCGCATGGTCGATGAAGGATTAATGGCTTCGTGCAGTGAGTTGTGGTGTTTTGCAGTTAGTTTGTGTGAAGATGATGTGAAAAGAGAGATTTTTTTGAATTTGCCGGATAATGTTAGTAGGTTGGCTTGGTTGCAGTATAAGCAAAGTGTAGGCAGTTGAAGTAGTTTTTTTTAAAACTTTGTTTTATGTATCTATTCCTTATTTTGACTCATGACTATGGGTGTTTTAACTGTTTCTTGTAATGGTATATTTATACTTGCACTGTATTGGAACTTGGACTCACAAACCTATGATTGGTGACCGAAATTATATTATGACATTACGTGAATGTAAAAAGAAATTTATGGGTTTGTGGTTGGTCTAAACGGGTCTTGGTCAGTTTCAGGTCAACCTTGCTAATGTAATTAGTTGAACTGTTGTGTTCATGTCAAAACTAAACCCCGTAGGCTTGCTAACTTTTTATAATATGTTTTTTGTAAGATTTTTTAATCTTAATTGTGCTTTTACAAATTATACACTCTTGCGTTTTAATTCTTGATATACAATAACAGATCCTTATTGAATATATTTTTGTCGATTACTCTAACGCTATCGATGTACTTGCATTTAGTAGTGTATGTCTTTTAAATTCAATTTGGTGATTCCTTTCATTGTTCTTTTCAGTTATAGATAGGGTTTCATTATTCTTTCAATTTATAAATGTTTATGTGTGAGTTTGTGTATGAATATGTGGTGGATCTTGATGCTCGTGTGAAATTTCTTGACACATGTTTGATGGTTTTTAATTTTTTAAGAATGATTGTTGAGAATTGATATCTTATTGTTTTGACTTTTGAGAGACAATTTAAAAAATATTAGTCTGTTTTCTTGACAAATGTTGGATGGTTTTTAAGAATTTATTTCGGTTTTCATCATAAATATCCATGTTTATATGCCGGATGTTATCTGTGTTTGATTTTGTTGGTTGTTGTTTGGAATTTGTGGGAGAGATTTATTGTTGGATTTTAGTTGGGGGTGTGAGAATATGTCAAATAACATAGATTTTGATGATTTAAGCCTTAAACCTTGTAGGCTTAAAAACATGATCAAATAGTTAAATAGTCAAATAACGGTTATTAATATACTTGCTAACTTATAACATGGCTTCTCGAATACATTAAGACTCAGAAGGAAATAGGTCAAGCAATAATTTATAGCCACTAGATCAAGTATTATTATTAAGCTCATAAACAAGTGTTTGGGTCTACTCTAAAATAAAATATATATGTAGATTTTGTCACCTCTAGTATGTAAACTTTTATTTTTGTTCTAAATATGTTAAACTTTAATAATACATATAGTTATTTTAAGGATATGGTTTATTTATTTGTAGGCGACATCAAATATATCAAATAACACTTAGTTTGATAATAAAGTAACTTCTTTTAGTTCGAGTAAAAATCATTCTATAATTTAGGATTATTTTGGAAAACTACCGGTTGGAGCTGATGAGAATAAACAAGCAATTTGTACCGGATATCAAAAGTGTATAGTGCTAATCCATTATCAAGGACATCTAACATGAGGAGATATATTTTGAAGTGTTTTGATCTTGATGAACCTAGTCAACCAAAAAAACATGCCCCTCTAAAGCAAGCAATGTATAGAGAGGAACTAGCATATTCGATCATCAAACGTAACTACCCGTTCAGTTATGTTGAACACGAGACCACGAGAGATTTGCATAAGTTCTGTTAGGACCGTGTACGTATGAAGTACTAACGGATTCTATGTGAAACCAGATCAAATACTGTGGAATCCTATTTGATTGGCGATCCAATCAGTGAGAACAATAACCCGATCGATCTAACGATGAAACAAACGTTAAGAATGAGTAGAAATCGATCAAGAACGAACTATGAAGTTGGATTGGGTGTTCTTGACGCTCTGGACGGCTAGGGTATTTATAGGTTTGCAGCTGCCATTCGTACGACGGACCATTAGCATGGTTCAGTCATATGACTGACTCATGCGATTGAGTCATACGCACGACTGAAGGTTCACTCGTGCGACTGAGTCAATCTTATGCCTCAATCATACGACTGATCCAGTCCCTGTTCAGTCGTGCGACTGGTTTATTAGTATGATTCATTCATGCGTATGGTCCACAAGTATGGTCCATTAGCATGAATAATCACCCGACTAATAATCACCCGACTAAGTTGAACATATTTCCCAATCATTATTGACTTAGAATTGTGTACAACAATCTCTAACCTATATATGAAGTTCATACATACGACTTATACTTAACACAATAATAATATGAAATAATCAAAGATAAATAAACATCAAACGCATATCATATTTCATTGAATAATTACATTACACATGTGTAAGAAATGAAAGACTTTTACATTAAGAACATAAACTAGGAACATAATGTATCAACAAACTCCCCCTTGGACCTAGTTTATCCTATTGTCTAACATGCTTTTCTCTAAGTTCTTCTGTCTCTCTTTTGCGATTGCTCTCGTGGCATACAATTGCTCCAATATTAAAACCAAATCAGGCTAAATTTATCAAACTGCAGATGCACCAGAAGCTTAGTTTCAACTTCACGATCATCACCTTCTTCTAGGATCTTTAGTACTTCCTCAACAAGCTTTTGGCTCTGTTGTGGATCAATCTGTTGTTCATAAGCTTGGAGATCTTCCTCTAAAGCCAATACGTTTAGGCTATTTTCTAACATTCTTCACATGATCTTGAAATTTTTGTTCTTTTCTTTTTTGGTGACTCCTGCGTGTATCTCAAATGCAAAGCAGAGTCGTATAACATGTTAGAACTGTAGAGCTTGTACAATATTTATGTGTCATAGACTAGTGGCCACTTGTATAAGGTGTAAACATCATTAGCAGATAAGTTAGTAAACCACATTGGGTCAAGTACCCTGATAGTCTCTATCTTCCCATCTCTGTTCAAAACTATGACCACTTCCCCCGTACTCCAATCATAACACCACCATTTGAAGTATGGAGTGAAGTCCTGAGGCATTTTCCGTAAGGGAATCTTAGACATTGTGCGTGGGGGACTCCACTTCAACACTACTTTAGGTCTTTCAGATATAGGATCAACTTTAGACTTATGAATGAACCTCTTAGGTTGTTGAGGTTTGAAGTTTACCCATCTGGTATGGTATTCTTTCTTCAATTCTTCCTCAAACCATCCTGACATCTTTCTTGGGTTGGCATACAAAAGATCTAAGCATGCCAGTCAGTTGAGCTCAAAACCAGGAAGAGTCTTCAGATCATGTGGATATCTAAAGTACTCAATCCCTTTCTCCCTTTTAACAGCATAGACTTCCAAGTCTTCAAAATATGCCCATGCGATAATCTTGCCTGACACTTTCTGATGTCTCTTGACACTATAAAGTTTGGTGTAGGCATTTTGCTTTGGGGGTGCGTGTTGGGCTTTCATTTCAGCAAAACAAGCTGCCCATTCAGCTTTCTTAATATCAACATTTGCATTTGAAGCTTGGGCTTTACTTTCATCTTTCTCTTTTTCTTTCTCCATCTCCTCTAGCTTATCAAAAGTATCACTGCCAAAAGTTTCACCCAAGTTGGGGATAATGTTGCCCTCAGGGTCAGTGTACTCAGGATAGTGGTCGGCTGTGACATCTTAAATCTCTATTTCATCCACATCCTGTAGCTCCTCATCACTTAAGACATCAACTTCCGAAGCATCTTTGACAATTTCATCTGGATTTAGTCTGAACATATCAGCCAGCTGCTCATCTGTCAGATCATGGATGATCTCTCCTTCTTTAGGGGTATAGCTCACAGACCTTCTTACAATTCCTTGCAAATCAAGAATCATAGTGAGCTGAGTCTTGACTTGCTGAAGGGGAATAACATCATAGTTCTCAGCCTGTTGAGCATCACTTTTTCCCTAATCCTAAGTTTCTTCAGCTGGAGCTGCAAATAACGAGGCTTTTTTGAGCACCTCTCCCTGTAGCTTGACTTGAGGTTGATGCAGATGCATCACCTTCTTGATCATCCTCATCATTATCATCATCTCTTTCATCTTTACTACCACCTCCAACTTCCTCATCATCATCATCTTCTTTTGATTCATCATCAGAAGTCTCATCATCATCATCTCCTTCATCATCACCATTACCTTTGATCTTTAGGGGCACACCCTCTATCCCCTTCAACTTTAGCATAATCCTTTTGTTCTTCTTCTCCAATCCTTCAATCCGTTTTATAGAAGCCATCACCAGATCATTCTGACTCTTTAGTGCATGGTGAGCTCGACCTAATGCTCTCTGGTAAACAATGTTCTTCTCAATGAGCTGAGATATCTGTTTGGCTTGGGCGGTATTGACCGCCATCAGCTGGTTCATCTAATTAGCTCTCAGATCATCTGTCGCTAGAAGCTTTAGCACCGGTCAGCTTAGGCTCGCTAGCTGTTCCTCTAACCCGACAGTGGGTAGAGTAGAGCCAGGTGTAAGTGGGAATTGAGTGGATGTTCCTGCTTGGTGAGTAGTGGGTGTAGTGGTGGATGTGGTGAAGATGAGAGGAGGAATGGAAGTAGCTTGTGGTGGAGTTGTGTTGGGTATTTTGGGTGAGGTGGATGTAGGTGTATGAGGGGTGGTGGGAGTATCGATGGCAGTGGATATGGTAGTGGGTGTGGTGGTGGTTGTGCAGTGGTGGTGGAAGAAGTGATCAATGTAAACCTTGGTCTCTTACTCTTCTTTCCATGGGGTTGAGCCATCCTCTTCTTCCTTAAACCCTTGGCAGTTGTGTTTCCCCCTGGCTAATAGGCTGGTCAGGTGTGTAAGTGGCACCCATGACACCAAGGTCATCACCCGTAGTACCAGCTTGGCATCCACCAACCGCCTCCTTCCCTTTCTCGATAGCCACAACACGGATCCCGACTTGCCTGACTATAGGCTTATCATCTGACTCATCCTCTTCCTCTATCAAAAAGTCCAGGTGGATAGCAGCCTGCTCAGATCCACCTGGAGCAGAAGAAGTACTATGTGGAGGTGGGGAAGATATAGTAGACGAGTCGGTGGCCCTTGATTGACTGGGATCAGCATCTCCACCACCTTGACCATCGTCATGGTCGTCATCATCGTCATCGTCTTCATCAGCAAGGACCATAATGGGCTCCACATCTAATTCATTGTCATCGTGACGCCACTTCTTACGAGAAGGCGCCACATAGTCCTCATTGGCCAGATGCCCAAAAAGTCTCCTGACTGGGGCTTCACTCGGTATACCTTCATCCTACCCAAGGTGGTATCATCCATCACCTCAAGCATCACTGCATCATCTTTTTCCTTAGGCAGCATATGAAGCTTCTCATCTATAATCATTTGTAAGAAACGTGGATACATGCAGAAGCCTTCCTTGCCTTTTGCCTCAATGTTCTCTATCAAGTAGGAAAAGAGCATACGAGAGAAACTGAACAGGTGGTTCAGTACCAGTGCAACGTATGCATTTTGGATTTGGTCGGACATCTCATCTAATCCTCCACGCCTAGAGGCTATACACTTTAGGATCATGTGTGCCAAATACTTGAACTGCAGGCACATGTTGCTCTTGTTCAGCACGCCAACATTGATGTCACCAGCATACTTGATCCTCAGAAAACATCCCCGAACTGTTAGGGGATGCAGCTTGGTTGGGTAGGATCCCTCCTCACCCAAATCTAAGACCCGCCTCAGATCATCTTCAGTAATCTCAATCTCTTGGCTGAAGATGGAGCTCCGAATACAGTGGGGCTCAACGGACCTGTCAACCACGACGCTTTCCCAGAAAGCCTACTATATGGATCTGTAAGGTGTGCATGGGACAGAGATGGCCTTGAAGATCCTCGATCTGCGCAAAAGGAAAAAATCATGGTGAACTCAGAAGCATTTCGGGATGTAGTATCAAGATGAGCACAGATGTTGTGTTTGGTGCTCATAGTTCATCTATCAGCTACATTGCTGCAACACAAGAAACATATACATTAGATTGTTTGTAAGAGATAACAATTGAATTTTGGCAAATTTTGATCAACTGGTTCAATCGTGCGATTAAACCATATGATTGAGTTCAGTCGTACGATTGAGCCCGCGACTGAGCTTAGTCGTATGTTATGCCATGCTGTTGAGTCAATCGTGTGACTGGACCCATACACATGATTCATTCATGCGATTGAATCATGCGCCCGACTCAATCGTGCGACTGAAGTTCATCAGCATGTCCATTCGCATCTTTCACTGTTGAACACCATAGATTTGAATCTTTGTCAAAACGTGACATTACACTTTGTGTTTAGATTCATTTGGACCGTAGAGACTCGAAATAGCACTTAGTTTCATTTAAATTAACATTAGTGTCCATTTAAGTGGTCTTTTTTTAGAGTTTAGTCCCGGTTATTGATTTTAACATTTGCAATCATTTAGGGTTCGATTAAACCATTCATTTGAACTGATTTTAGTTGCAAAGTACCTGTAGATGACTAGGAAAACAGTTAGTATCACAATCACAGGGTAATCACAGTAATCGGAATTTTTAGCAGAGTGTCAGTGGATGGGCGGTTTTTTGAGAGTTTTGATGGTGGTAAAGAATACGATTGACTAACCCCCTTATTTATACTGTTTTGAGTTTCAGTCGTGCGACTAGACCCATATGCATGCTTCAATCGTGCGACTGGGGTTCAGTCATGCGACTGACTCATACTCCTTCAACCAGTCGTACGATTGGTTCATTCTTGTGATCCAATCACATAGATTATCAATACTTATGGTCCAATCGTGTGATTGGTTCATACTTATGGTGCATACGTACAATTGGCTCATACTTATGATTCAATCGTACGATTGGCTCATACTTATGAGTTTGACATCATACACTTCCAAACACTTAACATTTAACCTTTGATATATAACATTATGAACAACGATCATCTCAGACATGACCTTTTTAAATTAACATTATTTGATCACCTCAGACGTGATCCTTTTAATTGAAAAACATTTGATCACCTCAGATGTGATCCTTTTAATTTGTGATTCACAGTGTTCATCTAGTTACATAGTCCGACATTTACGCAAAGTAGAAAACAAAAAAAGAAAAACAACTTTAATAAAAACAAAAGAAGACATATTTTTGTGTTTTTGGTTTAAGGTGGATTGAAACCTTTTTGACATCATCTACATGATTTTTCCTCCTGACCAGAACAACTTTAATTAATTTTATCATCTTTGGAAAGATTCATATGGAATCATACAGGTATATCATAATCATTTGGGACCCTTTTATAAGTACTTTGATACTAGATTCTCAATTGTCTGAGAGTCAATAGCACTTTCAAGAAATCATACTAGAGCTATAAGATGCACACAATGATTTTGACTGTCGAGAGTTGCAGCCACGATGATTGTCAATATATTTGTCCACTTAAATCCATACACAGATTTTTGACTCACATTGGTGATGAGTTAGGTTTCATTATTTCAACAAGAATTTGTGGATCTCACACTTATATGGTAATCAACATTCCTCAAGAGATTTTTGAGCAGTCTACGGGTATTTAACAAGAAGAAACTATTCTAAGAGCTTTCAAATAGATGCCAAGCCTCAGGTCAATGTCATCGCACAGCAGAGAGGCGCAAACAACAATGAATTTTAGAATATTTAGGTTATGCTTATCCTTAGCTTAGTGCCATCGTACAGCAGAGAGGCACACAAACTACCTTCTTGTTAGAGCATATTTTTTCTTTTGCACATTACGCACCAACAACATTAGTCATTAGCTTGATTGCGCTTAACCATTTTTTTCATGTGCTTTGCTCATTTTTATGGTCATCCGCACACATTTGTGGCGTTTATTTTTGCTCATCACCCCTTATTACAAATGTGTTAATTGTGTTAACCAGGGATAAGATAAGAACCCATAGCAAGTTGAACAAATTAGTTTAGATTTGATTCACCAATGAGGTCTACTCGTCTATTGTGTTGAATCCACCGACACATCATATAATGAACTAGCAATCCCTAAGTCTACTTTCTCTGTGTTACCTCAGTAGCATACCAGTGTACTATCATTTTTCCTTAATTTTGCTTAGACTTCTTAGACTTGTAATTTAAATATAGCATTTTGAACATTTAAATCCTTTTGATGTCCCAAACAATGTGTTCCCTGTCTACTATCATTTTTCATAAGTTTTGAATCAAAATCACAGATATGATTTCTTTGCTTTCATCTTATCTGCCCCCCCCCCCTCATTTTTTAAGTAATTAAATACTAAAACTAAACTATTCACCCCTAAAATTCTAAAACCGAAATCTTTTTGTGTTTTTGGATTTTAAAAGACAAGAAAATAATTAAATAAAATTAAAAGATAATAAGAAAAAACTTGTCGGACTAAGAACTCTATTCTTCTTGAATCACATCACTTTTCTTTTTTACGCAATTAACCTCTAAAAGATATAAAAAACGAGGTTTGTCAAACGCTTTTGTGTAGAGGTCGGCCCGTTGAAAATCTCTATTTATTTTAACAACATTGATTAATTTCTTTTCAAAACAGTCACGTATAAAGTGATATTTAATACCGATGTGCTTAGTTTTTGGGTATTGGACCAGATTTTTAGTGACAACAATTGCAACAGAATTATCAACAAAGATAGGGGTGTTAGAAAATTGCAAACCATAGTCTCGCATTTGCTGTTGAATCCAAATGATTTGGGAGCAGCAGCTTGCAGCAGCAACATATTCAGCTTCACATGTTGACAGAGCAACAGATGTCTGTTTCTTACACTGCTAAGTGACTAACCGTCTTCTAAAGAACTGACATCCTGCTGATGTTGACTTGTAATTCATCCTGCAACCATCATAATCCGAGTCACTATACACTGTAAATTCAAAGTCATCATCATGTGAATACCACAACCCGAGTGTTGGAGTACCCTTCAGATAACGAAAGATCCTTTTAACTCCAATTAGATGATTTACTTTCGGTTTAGCCTGATATTTGGAACAGAGACACGTGGCATACATAGTATCAGGACGAGAGGCTGTGAGGTACATTAGAGATCCAATCATTCCTCTGTAGATAGTGGCTTCTACCAGATCACCATAGTCGTCGGGTGCGACATCGTGGTTCGTGGCAAGTGGAGTTCCAGCAACAGTTGCATTCTCCATGTCGAACTGACTAAGAATATCTCTTACATATTTGAACTGATGCAGGAAAATTCCATTTGGTGTCTGATCCACCTGTAACCCAAGAAAGAAATTCATCTCTCCCATGGCACTCATCTCAAACTCGGCTTTCATCACTGATTCAAATTCTTTACACAAATTTTCATTTTTGGAGCTGAAGATTATGTCATCCACATATATCTGTACCAATAGTAAATTACAGTCCTTTTCTTTGATGAACAGCGTGCAGTTTATAAACTCTATCACGATGATAAGGATCTTCAAATCCTTCGGGTTGACTGACGTACACCGTTTCAAGGATTTCACCATGAAGGAATGCACTTTTCACATCCAATTGATAAACTTTGATCTTCATGAAGGATGCATAGGCTAAGAATATACGTATTGCTTCCATCCTTGCCACAGGTGCAAACACTTCATTGTAGTCAATGCCCTAAACTTGTCTAAACCCTTGAACGACAAGCCGAGCCTTGTTTCTGATTATGACCCCTTGGTCATCTTTCTTGCACTTAGTACCCATTTAGTGCCAATCACCTTAGCACCTTTGGGTCTATCCACAAGATTCCATACTCCTAACTTCTTAAACTAAAGGAGTTCCTCTTGCATAGCACTACCCATGCCTTATCATTTAAGGCTTCACTTACATATTTTGGCTCAAACTGAGACACAAAACATCGATAAGCTCCATCGTGAAGATATCTTTTTTCCATGATTATGGCATAATCAGCTGAGTATAACTGATTTCATGTCTGAAATCCCAATAGAATATCCCCGATGACATTATCCAGGGGATGATTCACATTAACTCGAATTCCGGGAGTGGTGGGAAAAACTACCTCATTTTCTATATTTTGAATCCATGGTTCAGTGTCTGTGGTTGTTGGAGTATGAGGTTCAAAAGTGTTAGTGGCATCAAGATCAGATGCTTGTGTACTTTCATTAGTGGGAACCTTTTCCTCCTATTTGTAGTGTCAACTGTTTCATCATCCAAGGAAGAGTCACTTACCTCAAGCTCTCCCCCTGAAAGGCTAGAAGTATCATCTAATGGAGCTGATGATGTCGAGTTGGGTGGAGGAGTGTTCAGAACATCGTACATCATTATAGCAGATAACTCATCATTAGGATGAGAAGGAGGTAGATTGAAGGACTTAAAAAATCTATCATAGTCAAAGAAGAAGGAAGGTCCTTTTCCAGCAGGGGGTGGTGTATCTTTGGACATCAACATTGCACCACACTTGTACCTGACCTGTTGAGTTGTTATAAACTCTCTTGTCTGGTATACTATATCTGAGAAAGATACCTTTTTCTGCCTTCTCACAAAACTTCCCGGTCTAAGTTTTCTTTAACAGCATGCGTGGGGCTCCAAATGGTTCTAGATACTCCAAGTTGGGTTTACATCGCTGGAGTAATTCATAACATGTTTTTCCATGACGTTTGACCACTAAGAATCGATTGAGAGTGTAGCATGCATTAGCCACTGCCTCATTCCAGAATTGAATAAGTAGTTTAGAGTCGGCTAACATTGTCCGTGTTGTCTCTATCAAGCTCCGGTTTTTTCTTTCAGCAACCCCATTCATTTGTGGAGTGTAGGTGGAAGTAAATTGATGTACAATTCCTTTCTCTCTATAGTATGCCTCCATCCACTGATTCTTGAACTCTGTTTCGTTGTCTGATCGAATCTTTCATACTTTCAGTTTGTAGAGTGATTCCAATGTAATGACTAGATGCTTGAATGACTCAAATGTCTCTGACTTGGCTTTCAAAAACATCACCCAAGAGTCTTGAGTAATCATCAGTTACTACAAAGCAGTACAGATCTCCTGCAATGCTCTTTGTGCTTACTGGGCCAAACAGATCCATGTGTAGAAGCTCGAGAGGAATATCGATAGAATTAACTTTCTTTGCCTTGTGAGACTTCTTGGTCTGTTTCCCTTTCTTACATGCTACGCAAAAATCTGGGAGCTGGAAATTCTTAACTGTAACTCTATTCACCAGATCATTCTGAACCAAATTTTTCATCTTCCTAGGATTAATGTGTCCCATTCTCCTATGTTAGGAGACTGAATCCTTCTTTGTTGCCTTTAACAATAAGCATTGGACACTAGACTCAGTTGTGGAGGCTTTTGATAGATCCAAGACATACATATCGTTATATCTTAAAGCTGACATTAGAACTTTATCCTCCTCGATAACATAATCCTTCTTTAACATGTAGCACTTCTTGTTGTGAAACACAACTTTGAATCCTTTATCATAGATCTGGGAGACAGAAAGCAAGTTGTTTTGTAGTTGTTGAACGTAGCTGACCTTGTCAAACTTCACTTTCTCATTTCCCACTTCGCCTTGAGTGGTGATGTAACCTCCTTTATTCCCAGCGAATGATACGTGTTCCCCTTTAATTTGTTTGATGTTGAAAAGGAGAGATGAATTTCCGGTCATGTGCTTGGACGCCCCACTATCAATAATCCATGTATTAGTTGTTAGGATTAGTGATCTACGTTTGATTGATTAGAGAGTATTGCAGCGGAAATCAAACAATGAATTTAATCAATTAACAAGAATACAGTTGATATTCAAAGTAAGAACAAACGATTATAGAAAGAATTCTGCAAATCAAAGATTTCATTCAATACGCGCTTTCGTGGTGGCAAAATGTCACCCATTACAATCAGGTCAATCATCCCTTATATAAGAATGTCGTGGTGGAACATTCCTTATATAGGAGATGTGACGTCTGCTGATGTCATTTGATAGTGACATCTAACAGAATTATTCAAACTACTGAAAGTTAACACAACTACTGAAGATGTCAAAACAGCTGACATCTTCTTACAAAAAAAACTAAGTGTTAACTATCACTACAACTACTGAAAAGAAACTACTGAAACTACAAAGACTGAAGAACATGCTCTTCAGTCGTTTTACAAATACTGAAACAAAAAGAAAACTACTAAAAGGAAACCATCACAACAACTGAAGAATGCTTCTTCGGCTGTTGTAACAAACTCTGAAGGCTTCAGTACTTGTACTTGAACTTCAGCTGTTGTCATCAGCTGATGTCTTCAGTCTTTGTACTTCAGCTGTTGATCTTCAGTACTTTGTTCTTCAGCTGTTGATCTTCAGACTTTGGTCTTCAGGTGTTGAAGTCTTCAGTACTTTAGTCTTCAGCTGTTGAAGTCTTCAGACTTTGTCAAACAGCTGATCAAGTCTTCAGCAGTTGTTGTGATGTCTGTGGGACTTAGAGGTTTTTCTGATCAGGCTCATTGGTTCTTTTGGTCCAACAAACTCCCCCTGAACCAATGCAGCCGAAACCTCTAAACTTATTGAAGATGTCCCACTTATTATGGCAGAAAGATTTGGTTTTTTTGTCTTCTAGATCAGCTCAGAAGTGACCCATATAAGCACAGGCCTGGGAAGAAGTCTCAATGATCTGTTTGGAAAAGGATGAATGGGAACTCTGTCTTGGGAAACTGGACACAGAGCTGTTACCCCATCCATGAGATCTACTTCCCAACAATGAGTCTGTATGACTCCCTTGTATAGGCCTCAAGGAAGGTTATCTGTTCCTCCATGGTAAGTTCTTCAGCTCCTCCTTCAAAAAGTGATTCTGGCCCATAATATTCAGATAGGTATTTGACCTGTTTCCCGTTTTTGAGTTCCACAGTTGTTATTACTCTATAAGCAAATTCATCAGGGTGATTACCCTCTAAGAACAACTGGAGCTCATTCTTTTTAACTTCTTCAAGCCTCTTATATACTAACCCCTTTTTCACCATTTTATTTTCCAGCATCTTTTGTGGGGTCAGGTTAGCTTTATAGGCTTTCTTGAAGTCATCTAGGATTTCCCAGGGTGATACTACAAAGACCAGTGAGATCACTTCATCTACAATCTTCTTCACTTGGCCAATGTATCTCTGTGGAATGTTTTTCTTGTGAATCCTATGAGACACTCTGGGATCAGGCCAAATCCTCACTCTCTCCTTTTGATATTGAAATGTATGTTTAAGAGTGTATAATCTGAGAGCGTGCTTCTTCATGTTGATGATTGAAGATGTGGCAGCATATGCTTTGTCAACTCTCCTCAACAATTCCTCATCATGTTGTTTATGAAGCTCTTCTTCTTCTAGCTTCACTTTCACAATTTGTCTTTGAGTTTCATGAGTAATTGTTGGGAGGTGACTTGTGGCCTTAGGCAATTGAATAATAGCTGAGATTGGCAGCCTATCTTTATCTTCATCATTATCTTCTTTTTCTTCTTCTAGCCTCAGTACCCTTCTCTTCTTCTTCTGGGGTACATCATCGGCTATTGGTTTTGAGGGTAAGGGAATTGGTTTAGTGGGTTGTGGTTGTGGTGGTTTTGGTGTGGGAATGTTGACAGGCTGTTCTAGCATTCTGGATGTGAGGTCGGCTTTAGATTGCTTGACTAGTTCAGTCCTGCTCCCAGCACCAGCTTCATTTAAGGTTTCAATAACCAATCCTTTTGTTTATACTTCAAACGAATAGATCTTGGTGGTTATTGCCAAGATGCTGTCCCTGGACCATGCCTTGATCTCAATCAATGATCTACCCAGATATTTCGCTATGAATCTGATCATGATTTCTAGCCTTTCCCTTTCCAACACATCATAACTTGCCCATCTAGCTTGGATTTCTTCAATCTCTAGTCTTCTGATTTCTGAGTCAAGTTTTTTAGTGTCGTGTACTTGCCTAAACAACTGATCAATGATGTTATCCATTGATCGGTTGTGTTTGGCATCAGCCTTCTTCACCATTGTCTCCAAGTCAGTCTCCTTCTCATTCTTCCTTTTCTTGTATGTGACATGAAAGTCTTTAGTACTTTCAGTCACCTTCTCCATGTCAGCATCCTTCACCTTCTCCTTCTTAGTTTCTTTCCTATCTGTAATCCTCTTTCTTTTTGCTTTCACTGACTGAATCTCCCCCCTTTTGGTTGCATTGGTTGCAAGGGGTTGATTTTCAGAAAGCCTTTTGCTCACAGCATCCTCTATCATGGGTTGTATAACTGAGGGAAGCCTCTCATCAAGGTTTTAAGCACCATATCAGTGATAGTTGATGTGATGAGAGGTAGGGAATGTTGAAAGATAGCAACTATTGCTCAGGGGGGTTCTGTCCCTGAGAAATAGTGCTAGAAGCAGAGGCAGGTGGCTGAGTGTTTTGGAGTGGCTCAGTGTATGGGAAACCTTCAGAGGAAGGTGCCATCTGTGGGTTTTGAGGGTAGATGGTCTTTGATCCTGAGAATTTTGGCAAGCACTCTTTGAGTCTGCTCACCTCATCCTCGAGGATGGTGTTTTGGGCTAAAACATCATAAAAGACCCAGGTCATCATCAGTGTTTACTGAATCACCTGACCTCCTGATAGAATCAGGATGAACATGCTCTGAGTGTAGATCAGGAGTAGCATGTGCCCCTTGGTCATGGTACTGGGGACTTCCTACCCAGGACCATGTCCTTCATCAGCAGTTGCCTCTGGTGAGGTCTTATGAATGTTCCAACTTCAGCCTGATCATATGCTGAAGCAGGAGAATGGCAGCCTCACTAGAAATTCGAATCTCCGTTTCTACACCTGGATATTGAATATGGTACCCCTGTGCTGTGGGGTGTCAGAAGCACTTTGGTCCTCCCCCTTAATGGTTGGGGATATCCCAGTTTTGATTGGTATCTGGGGAGGGGGTGAGGAGTGCAACTGAGTCAGCACTTTGGCAATATGATGGTAGGACTTTGGGGGGCGGCTGCAGTGGGAGAGGGTGTGAAGGCAGTATGCACCTGGGGAGAGTGGTGCGTTTCAATGACCCTCCTCAAGTGAGGAAGTTCCAGATGTATAGGTGCCCCAGAGATGGTTGCTACAGGCTCCTGTTGAGAGGAAACCTGAGCGGTTGAGTGTGAGTGAGTCCTTGTATCCTGGGGGGTTATGACCAGTAGATATAACCTGCGTTTGTGTTGCAGGGGCATCCTCAGGGGACTCATTTCCCTGAGTATCCTTTTTGGCTTTCTTGTGTTTGGGTTTGGTGGGGACAATGGATTTGGAGGTGGTGGCTGTGGTTCCAGCTGCGTGGGTTTTCGCAGTTTGGCAGCCAGTTTGAGTGACTGTCTGAGTTGTGCCTGGAGTATACTTCAGCAATACAGCCGTGGCAGGGACTCCAAGGCCAACAAGTCCCTCAGCTTTCAGCAGGTTTACTATAATGGCTATTAGGAACCAAGGATATAATATCCATCGGTTAGCTATAGGCTGGAGGCATATCCTTGAGTTCAAGAAATAATATTTCAAAAATTTTAGTTTTGTTGGTCAAGGATAGAGAATAATACCTGCTGCCACCTCGTCGATATTTGATCCCAGAAAAGTCTTAGGAGCTAAGCATACATTCACCATATGAAAAATTAGTCGTTTCGCATCATGGAAATGTTTCTTCAGGATGGTAGAGGCACTAAGGTTACCCTGGTATCCATGTTGGCAAATGATAGATCAGTGGTGCCCTTTGGATACCCAGTGGGGAAAGTGGCATCATCCAGTTGTAGGGTTTGGCGAAGGATTTTTGGAGTGATGACCACCTGATGATTGTTGATGAACGACTGGAGAGAGTCGGTGTCATTCTCCCCAGTGATGAGGGTGACGTTCATCCAGAACTGATGGAGGGATTCGGCATGAATGGTAGGATTTAGAAGGAAAGCCGTTTTGTATGGAGAGTTGATCATTAGATCAATGGCATTATCAAACTTTGTCCAGAAGGATGATTTGGTAAGGTAAGTAACACAGTTGTGTCGTGGTTTAAGCTTCATGTTTGCCATTGATGTGAGAGAAGGTTCTGAGTTTTTGAACGTTAGGTTTGAGATGATGAAACTCTGTAAGACAAGGTATTTATAAGGTATGGGTTATAAAGAAAATGAAGGGTTTGGTATGAGTCGTCAGTAGTTTTAAGCGACTGATGACGTGGTATTAACCTTCAGAGGTTGAAACAACTGAAGTCTTGGTTGTAGGCATCAGTAGTTATAAAACTACTGAAGACCATGGTTTTAGCTTCAGATGTTGGAAACAGCTGACGACGTGGTGTTAGTCATCAGTAGTTGTGAAACTACTGAAGACATGGTTTTGTCATCAGTTGTTGTAAACATCTGACGACGTGGTGTTAGTCATCAGTAGTTGTGAAACTACTGAAGACATGGTTTTGTTATCAGTTGTTGTAAACAACTGACGATGTGGTGTTAGTCATCAGTAGTTGTGAAACTACTAAAGACGTGGTTTTGTCATCAGTTGTTTAGATGAAGCAGCAGTTTTAGAAACAACTGAAGAGAAAATTCTCATCAGTAGTTTTCGTCAATTCATAGCTTTTCAGCTGTTTCATACTATCCTCAACACTTACTCATCAGTCTTTTTGGCTATTTTTCAGTTGTTTCATAGGACGTCAGTACTTATCTGTTGGTACTTATATAAGTAGTTATGACTGTATCAGTTCTTGTAACAGAATCAGTACTTATTTGTGATATGGTTACAAATGATCATCAGTACTTATTTACTAAGATCATCAGTAGTTATCACTTATTCTAGCTGCAGCATACCAAGCCTTAACACTAGGTTTTGGAAAGTCGAACTATCCAAAGGCTTAGTAAAAATGTCTGCAAGCTCATCAGCACTAGGCACAAACTTTGGATCAATCAGACCTTTTTCAAAACAGTCCCTAATAAAATGATGTCTGATCTCTATATGTTTGGTCCTAGAGTGTTGGACAGGATTCTTGACAATGCAAAGAGCTAAAGCACTGTCCATTAATAATGGAGTCTTAGTCTCTGTAATGCCATAATCCAAAAGTTGGTTCTGAAGCCAGAGTACCTGAGAAGTACAGCTTGCAGCAGCAATGTACTCTGCTTCAGCAGTGGATGTAGCAACAGATGTTTGTTTCTTACTCTGCCAAGAAATCAAACAGTTGCCTAGGAATTGACATCCACCAGAAGTTGACTTTCTGGTTAACTTACACCCTGCATAGTCACTATCAGAAAAAGCAACCAATTTGCAAGAGTGTCCAGTGGAATACCATAAACCTAGAGATTGTATACCTTGCAGATATCTAAAGATCCTTTTGACTGCAATCAAGTGAGACTCTTTAGGAGCAGCCTGAAATCTTGCACAAACACACGTTGCAAACATGATATCTGGTCTAGAAGCTGTTAAGTACATCAAGGACCCAATCATACATCTGTAAAATGTTTCATCAACAGCTTTACCTTTCTGATCTGCATCCAGTTGTGTGGTGTTGCACATGGGAGTAGAACAGGGCTTACAATTTTGTAAATCAAACTTATTCAAAAGATCTTTTGTATATTTAGACTGATGAATGAAAGTCCCATCAGCCTTTTGTTTGATTTGAAATCCTAGAAAGAACTGTAATTCTCCCATTGCACTCATTTCAAACTTCTTATGCATTAAATTGGTAAAGTCATCACACAACTGGGGATCAGAGGATGCAAAAATAATATCATCAACATAAATTTGAACAAGTAGCTTATGCTGATCCACCTTCTTAATGAATAAAGTTTTGTCTATGGAGCCTCTAGTGAAATTATTTTGAAGAAGAAAATTTGATAATGTCTCATACCAGGCTCTAGGAGCTTGTTTCAACCCATAAAGAGCCTTATCAAGCTTGTATACCCAATCTGGATGTTTATTATCCTCAAAACCTGGTGGTTGACACACATAACCTCTTCTTTTATTTTATCATATAAAAATGCACTTTTAACATCCATTTGAAAAACTTTAAAATTGTGAAATGCAGCATAGGCTAAGAACAATCTAATTGCCTCCAGTCTGGCTACAGGGGCAAAGGTCTCATCATAATCAATACCTTCTTCTTGTGAAAACCCCTGAACAACCAGTCTGGCCTTGTTCTTAACAATAAGCCCATTTTCATTTGTTTTGTTCCTAAACACCCATTTAGTGCCTATTGCACACTTACCTGGGGTAGAGGAACCAGTTCCCACACTTGTTGTTTCTTGAACTGAAGTAGCTCAAGCTGCATGGCTTCCACCCATCCATTGTCTCTCAAAGCAACATGATAGTTCTTTGGCTCTTGCTGAATGATGAAGAGAGCATAGAAGCACAAGTTAGGCAATTGACTTCGGGTTGAGACGCCAGCATTGATACCACCAATGATTTGAGACATGGGGTGATCCTTCAGCTCTGATACCAATTGTTAGGATCAGTGATCTACGTTTGATTGATTAGAGAGTATTGCAACGGAAATCAAACAATGAATTTAGACAATTAACAAGAATACAATTGATATTCAAAGTAAGAACAAACGATTATAGAAAGAATTCTGCAAATCAAAGATTTCATTCAATACGCGCTTTCGTGGTGGCAAAATGTCACCCATTACAATCAGGTCAATCATCCCTTATATAAGAATGTCATGGTGGAACATTCCTTATATAGGAGATGTGACATCTACTGATGTCATTTGATAGTAACATCTAACAGAATTATTCAAACTACTGAAAGTTAACACAACTACTGAAGATGTCAAAACAGCTGACATCTTCTTACAAAAAAACTAAGTGTTAACTATCACTACAACTACTGAAAAGAAACTACTGAAACTACAACGACTGAAGAACATGCTCTTCAATCGTTTTACAAATACTGAAACAAAAAGAAAACTACTGAAAGGAAACCATCACAACAACTGAAGAATGCTTCTTCAGCTGTTGTAACAAACTCTGAAAGCTTCATTACTTGTACTTGAACTTCAGCTGTTGTCATCAGCTGATGTCTTCAGTCTTTGTACTTCAGCTGTTGATCTTCAGTACTTTGTTCTTCAGCTGTTGATCTTCAGACTTTGGTCTTCAGCTGTTGAAGTCTTCAGTACTTTAGTCTTCAGCTGTTGAAGTCTTCAGACTTTGTCAAACACCTGATCAAGTCTTCAGCAGTTGTTATGATGTCTGTGGGACTTAGAGGTTTTTCTGATCAGGCTCATTGGTTCTTTTGGTCCAACATTAGTGATAGCGTTGTAGCGAACACCCTGCACATAGAAAGGAATTGATTAGTTTAGGTTTGGGACCGAAGCCTTAACTGGCTTGGGTGTCCCAAAGATATCACATATCATGAATTCAACCCACTGTCCTTTAGAGGATTTGGGCATATCTTTCTTTTCTTGTTCTCACTATCAGACATATTACTTGATTTTATCTTCCATAAACCAGTTTTGTGTAAGGTCTGTTGTGGTAAACAAACAACTGGCTTATGGTTTGAACTTTAGGTTCACTAATACTCTTAGGTGGGTTATTAGATCTAATTTTAAAAAATCTTGGTTTTTCATCAAAAGTTCAATTTTCTTTTTGGTGTCTGATAATAAGGACAATTAGAAGAGATATGTCCTTATTTTCCACAACTGTAGCATGATCTCCCTTCTATAGATTTAGGAAAATTTTGATGTGGGGTTGAGTTTGGGAGGGGTTTGAAATGTGTCCGGTTGGGTTGATTCACTTCTCTTTTAGATGTTTCACCTTCTTTAACAAAATTAATTGTTTTAACATTTTGAACATCTTTCACTTTCATTTTATTTGGACTTTGATGATTAACACGTTTATGGTTAATTGGATTAGTCATTTTGGGTTCTGAAATAGACATTTGTGAACCTAAACCTAAATTAACCTTTTCAATTTTATCATCCAAATTCTGAAAAGGTTTCTTATCTTTTGATTCCAAGGTAGAATTCTTCTGTTTATTGATAGATTTCACAGGTTTACCCGTAGATTCTGGATCACTAACCAGAGGAGTAGACACCACATGATCCTTTACAGGGTTGTTATTAATTGGTATACATTTAGTGTACAGAAGGATTTCATGTGGTTGTTGTACTACCTTATAACCTAGACCTTCCCCAATGTTCTGTTCTTTCACTAGGTTCTGAACTATGTAAGAAGAACTAGCCAGACTATGCAGTTTTTGTTTTAAAGACTCAACTTCGACTTGCAAAACTACTTTTTCCTTTTTTAGTTTCCTCTAAATAATTTAAATAAAACTTGATGTCATTTGATTGATTTAAGGCAACAACCTCGGTTTCCCTTAGTTGATTCCCCAAAAGTTCTATCTTTTCTTTGAAGCTGCACTTATTTTGTTTTAAAACACGATTTGTTTCAGTGCAGAGTTGTAAATCATTTACTAGATTATCATTATATTCTAATAACCTAGCAAATTTCAAATCAATGCTTTCTCTAAATTTATCACATTCAGTACATGCATGTTTTTCAAATAATTCTTCTTTAGAACATACATGTGTAGAACTAGACGAATCAGCCATCAAAGCTATGTCAGACTCTTCGATAACCGGAGATTCTAAATTTGTAGCTCTAAATTCTTCATCAACCAGATGATCAAAAACATCCATAGCTTCTTCGATATCTGAAAGTTGCTCAACTATGATGTCTCCTTTACTTAAAGATCCATCATCCAATGCATCAACAAAAGCAATGTTTAGATCACCCTTAGAAACAAATCGGAAAGACCAGTCTTGACCTTCATCACCTTGAGCAGTCAAAGCCTTTGTCTCTTTACTTGAAGATGAAGTTCCAATCTTATCCTTGTCTTAACGGTTGAATATAGGAAACGGATTTCCATTTCCCGTTTTCTTTGGCTTTACACACTCACGTTTAAAGTGCCCCTTTTCACCACAGTTGAAGCACGTGACTTTGGTTTTGTCAAATCCAAAAGTCGTATCTTTAGTGGCAACTAGATTTTGCCCTGTATTTTTAACAAACTTCTTTGCTCTTCTGAAAGAACTAGCTAAGGCCCACATTATATCCATTCTTTCTAGCTCTGTTTCATCAACTTTCTCGTAGTCCTTATCAGCAAGATGACAATTTCCAATCTTACCAGCAACTAAACCATCATAAGATTGTACAACGGCCGCTAGAAGGTCCATGTGCTCTTTAGCAACTTCCACTGTGACATTTCCGAGATTCTCGGTCTTCAAGTTTGTAGTATTTGTGTCACACCCCGACCGATGGTGGAATCATCGGGGCAAACGAATGTGAAACGATTATTCATAGCACATGGAACTAAATTAGTTGGAATAATATTAAATAACATTTTTCATTGAACAATACAAGTCAATTAAGTCATTACAATACACAAAAATATAACCAACAACATAAGATGTTTAATTTATCTAAGTCCAACTCCTATATGAGCAAGAAGAGTTCCTCAAGTATCAAACCTAAAACATATTAAAAATAAAAGGTCAACATAATGTTGGTGAGATTTCCATAGTTTTCATACATAAGTATATAAAAGATGGCAATTCATGTCATAAGTTAGAGAGCAAAGTAACTAGGGATGTAAGACAGATGCACAATCAAACCTTGACAGTTTACAAGTCTCAACGTTTACAAGTTTATACGATTAGCTAAGTGTACTTGGATTAACCAAGCAGCCTTGTCAGGCTCATAGATCTATGATGTCGCCAGGCTAGCAATAGTTAATGATTGTACATATAATCGTCAATACATGGTAATTACAAAGATCAACTAACCACAACATATAAGTGAATTGCCAAGAGTTTACAAGAATCAAACGAATTTACAAGTGCAACGATTATAAGGTAACATGTTTCACCCCAAAGTGTGAAAATATGAAAAAAGGGCTATAGAAATACTCACATGGGAAACTCACTAACATTATGTTGACCTTTTATTTTTAACATGTTTTAGGTTTGATACTTGAGGAACTCTTCTTGCTCATATAGGACTTGGACTTAGATAAATTAAACATCTTATGTTGTTGGTTATATTTTTATGTATTGTAATGACTTAATTGACTTGTATCATTCAATAAAAAATGGCATTTAATATTATTCCAACTAATTTAGTTCCATGTTCTATGAACAATCGTTTCATATTCGTCCGCCCTGATGATTCCGTCGTCGGTCAGGGTGTGACAGATTGGTATCAGAGCCATGGTTATAAGGAATTAGGTTATTAGAAATGGAATGACCTAGACTATAACTAAGTACCCTTACACATGAGTCCTCTCATGTATTTTTTTATATGCTTAGATAGAATTTTATGTGCCTTATGTGTTTATACTTGATTATGTGATTATATGCCTTAAGTGTTTATTCTTATACTTTGAATCTTATCAATGCACACACAAACCTTCAATCTTATTCTAAGGCATTATGTTCCTAAATCAAATGGTTCTCAAAATAAGCTTTGAATCGTTGTTCATGGTTTTCAAGTCTTGTCAAAGTCTATGTCCTATAACCTGAAACATGTAATGTTGGAAGAGTGGGATGCCTGTATCCCGAGATGTTCTGTCTAGGCAAGGTATTCATATAAATCCAAATCAACCGATGGATTCGTTTACCTTACCTGGGAACCCTTGGGGTGAGTGTCCGCTTATAGGTACGCATGTATTCATTAAGGTTGTAGTTGACCTAATATTTTGATAAGTCAATGTAATGTTTTGGTTTGTAAACCGAACGTTACATTCGAAACATCTTGTTATT
Organism: Flaveria trinervia; assembly: GCA_025506515.1. Lineage (NCBI taxonomy): Eukaryota > Viridiplantae > Streptophyta > Magnoliopsida > Asterales > Asteraceae > Flaveria > Flaveria trinervia. The sequence goes on from CM046443.1 coordinate 94,563,516, forward strand.
TTGAAACGTTTCATCATTGATTTTGCACCCCTGAAACTTAAAACTCATTACCCATTTTTCTTAATGACCCTTAAAAATCTTTCTAAACGCCTTCCCCTCAAAACCGCACTTATCCTAAAAACCTAGTACAATGATCCCTCATTCTAAACTGAATCCTTAATCATAACAAACACGATTCTCGTATCAACTTTAAGCTAATAAGACTTTGAAACCTCAAAGTCATAAGTAAACAAGAATCGATCATCTAGAAACCCCGTTAAAGTTATTTGCTTGAGAAGCTCTTATGAATTCCATATCCCATCCAAAATCATCTTGAACTTATTTCCCATATAAGTTAAGCCGAGTCCTATATCAATCTCATGTTTGGTGTTTCACTCATGACAAATGATTCATCTTCCGTCTTGAATCGTCTGAAATACAAAAGTTATCAACTAAAAATTCTAAATTAATGACCTTACACACTTTGTCAAGAAACACATGAAATCGTGAAACTTAACAAACTTAAGCATCTCAAAACATCATATTATTCTTGTTGAGTTTAAATGCTTCAAGAGTTCACTTGCAAATATGAAGTGAAATCCAAGTCTCCTCATATCCTTGAAATTAGTCTACTCGTAATTAAATTTCAAAACGAAATTTCTTAAAGTAGGGGAGACTGTAACATCCGCAATATTTTAAGTTAAAACCCAAAACCCGAACTTAATTTGAATTTCCATTATTAAAGTATTTTAATAGTTTTAATAGATTAAATACAACTTTCATTGTGAATTATCTTTTTTATTTAATTATTTAAAATAACTTGTAATAATTTATGGAGATATAAATATTTCTTTTTGTAAAGTTATAAAGTGTTGTTAATCATTTTACAAACAAATAACTAAATGGAAAAAACCTTACTAAAATTTATTAAGTTATAAAATAAATTTTAATAAACTTATAAAGTTTCATTAGTAGTTATAAATTTTTATTATTGAAATTAAATTATTAAATTATAAAGTTTACAAGTTTATAAAAGTTTAATAAATATTTAATTTGATTTATTATTTAAATGAGTTTTTATAAGTCAAGGGTTTAACTAGTAATTTCTGAAACTTAATATAAAAGTCTCATGCATAAAATAACAATAATAGATATTACAGGGACCTAAGTGTAATTATTTTAAAATCACAAACCCACCATCACCCCACTCCCGTATTTCCGGCCTCCACCTCTGGCTGCAAGTCCGGCAGCCTCCAAGGACCCTTCCACACCCAAAACGTGCGATTAAGAACACAATTATACCATATTAACCCTCTCATAACCTGTTTCGAACTCAATGATTGTTTCAATTAGAACCAATACCCTGTTAAGTTTAATCAAATTGAAACCGACACCCGTTTCGGAATAAGAACTCGTCGATCGAACCATTAACCAAACGGAAACAATTTAAGAGAATATGAACATCCCATTCGGTTACCCGAACTCCTCTGAACTCTTAATTTCACTCACAAACACAGACAAACAACCCATTCGATCATCACCTCCGTCCCGAACCTGTAACTTATCCGTTGTCCATCTTTTCGGTTCCATTACTCAAAATTGATAGAGGGGCAATCGATCATCATTATTATAAGAATCTTTCCAACCGTTTAATTGAATCACAACACCAAGAATCATCAAAATCCGAAGCAACAACAGTCGCAATTATATTTCGGTTGTTCTTCACCAAATAAAGTTTGATCAAAGTAATTCCACATATGTAAACACTCGAAATCTTATAAACATCAAAAGCCCTAACATCAAATTTTTATCATAATCATCTTGATGTTTAATTGGAATCTAATTGATTCTAGGGTTTATGTCAAATTTGGGGATTTTGGTAATTAATGTTTTTAAAAATTTTAACTGAGCTTTTAATCACATTCGGGCTTCTGTCCAACTGGTTACAACAGCCATCAATCATCCAAGGGACCCAAGTTCGACCTTGGGTACCCTCATCCCCAGTTTGATTATTAGATTTTTGTTAAATTCTTTTAATTGCATAAAGTCTTAATATATTATTTAGTTAGAATTATAACTACTTTGTTAACTAAAATATTTCAAAAATTATTAAATTAATTTTAAAGATTTTATAAACTTATAACTCATAATTTAATAAACTTTTAAAGAATAAAAAGACTATAAAAATATTATTAAGTCTTTTATATATTACAAATATATTATAACTTGGATTATTGTAAACACTTTAAACAAATTATATAATTATAAAATTATATAATTATACTTTATTCTTATTTTTAAAGTTTTGTATTATAAGACCGTTATAATAAATCATTTAAAAGTTTGAAATTTTATAAAATAATTTTAAAGTTATTTAACTAAGTATTTAATTAATTATCTTATCAAAATTTAAAGAAATAATTACATCAATTATTTCTTTTCACACGTTACCTTTATTAAAATCAATTATTGAATCATTCATTATCAATCTTAATTGGTTTATTTCATCTTTATTAACCCAAAACATAACCACTCCATTATTTTAATTGAAATAACTATAATTCTGAAATAAATCCTAATTCTTATCTACCCTTGAATCATATCTTTATTCTAACCCTAAAACACCAAATCTTAGGCTGAATCGTGAAGGAATCGTTAAAACCATCTTATCTTCTTATTATTATCTTAAGTGCAACTTATAGCACGTGAGTTTTCATGTGAGTATTTCTATGCCCCTTTTTCATATTTTCACACTTTAGGGTGAAACATGTTACCTTATAATCGTTGCACTTGTAAATTCGTTTGATTCTTGTAAACTCTTGGCAATTCACTTATATGTTGTGGTTAGTTGATCTTTGTAATTACCATGTATTAACGATTATATGTACAATCATTAACTGTTGCTAGCCTGGCGACGTCATAGATCTATGGGCCTGACAAGCCTGCTTGGTTAATCCAAGTACACTTAGCTAATCGTATAAATTTGTAAACGTTGAGACTTGTAAATTGTCAAGGCTTGATTGTGCATCTATCTTACATCTCTAGTTACTTTGCTCTCTAACTTATGACATGAATTGTTATCTTTTATATACTTATGTATGAAAACTATGGAAATCTCACTAATATTATGTTGACCTTTTATTTTTAACATGTTTCAAGTTTGATACTTGAGGAACTCTTCTTGCACATATAGGACTTGGACTTAGATAAATTAAACATCTTAAGTTGTTGGTTATATTTTTGTGTATTGTAATGACTTAATTGACTTGTATCGTTCAATGAAAAATGGTATTTAATATTATTCCAACTAATTTAGTTCCATGTGCTATGAACAATCATTTCACATTCGTCCGCCCTGATGATTTCGCCGTCGGTTGGGGTGTGACAATTTGCCTTAGGAACTATGTATTGGGTTCCAGATAACCCTGACGTGTTGGTTCCTAATGCACTGCTTTGGGAAGAAGCAGAAGAGCTAGACACAAATGTCATTTGTAATGGAGCTCCTAAAACAGTCGGAGTTGGAACTGAATTGTATAGTGAAGGATTCTGAACATAGGATCCTTTCTTTGACTTGTATTTCATACGTAGTTCTTCCTCCCTTAACTTCAAGATGAAATCATTTATGTCTAAAGTAGCAAGAATTTTGTTTTGTCTCGGATTTGACAAAAATGTATCCCATTTATCTGGCAGAACATCGGCAAAGCTAGAGACTTTATCTTCTATGGATGTGGTCACGCCATGAGTGTGCAACTCACTCATCAGATGATAGAATTGATCAATGATATCATCCAAGCTCTCATTCCCAATTGAAGAAAAATTGTCAAATTCCTTCTTAAGAGCTTTAGCCTTTAATGCTTTCAGAGTTACATTTCCTTCATATCTCTTTTCCAATACCTCCCATAACTTCTTAGCCTGCTTGTTCTCAGAGAACTGATGAAAGATGTTATTAGGTATAGACTGAGTCAATAAGGCATATACTTTATTTTCAACATTATACAAAATCTTCTGGGCTTTGCTCATTCCTCCTAAGGTCAACTTTTTCCATTAGCACTGACTGGTACCATGTAACCAGTCTCAATGGATGTCCAAAGATTTGGGTCAAATCCATTTAAGTAGATTTCAAACCACTATTTCCATTGTGGGTATTCATCCAACGTTAACAGCTTTGGTGGTTTGTTATGGTTTCCAATCTCATTCTCCAGAAGTAGAAGGTTCTTGATGAGTGAGTCCTTTCCAGCAGTCCTACAGCAAATTGGTCTTCCATTGCTTTAAACTTGGTAAAATTGAAATGGGACAGTTTCACTCGTTTCAATGGGCTAAGCGAATGCGTCACTCGTGCGAATGAAGGATGCAAATGAATTCAATCGTGCAATTGGATTTAGTCATGCGTATAAACAAGGCGATTGGAATCAACCGACTAGAGTTGTTCAGTCATACGAATGAGAGATGCGACTGAGTTCAGTCGTGTGAATGGAGTATAGGAATGAGTTCAATCGTACGAATGGACCAATCGTGCGACTGAAGGCTGCTATGTTTGTAAAATAGAATATTTTGACACTTTGACACAAAATATGAGTTTTCCAGGAACCCTAATTTGCTGTATGACGAAAACCCAAAACTTTAATGCATGCAAATGTAGAAAACACCTTTTAAAGCAAAGTGGTGACTCTTTTGATTGAAAACATGAGTTTTAACACCAAAAACCAATTGAATCCACACAAAATCATGAGCCAAAGCTCTGATACCACTTGTTAGGATTGTGTACGTACGGAGTACTAACGGATTCTGCATCAAACCAGATCAAATAGTGCGAAATCCTATTTGATTGATGATCCAATCAGTGAGAACAATAACCCGATCGATCTAACGATGAAACAAACGTTAAGAATGAGTAGAAATTGATCAAGAATGAACTATGAAGTTGGATTGGGTGTTTTGGATGCTCTTGACAGCTAGGGTTATGTATATTCGAAGTCTCTCTCAAGGTGTTATGTTTTTTCACGAATTAAGTGGTATTTATAGGTTTCCAGCTACCATTCATACAACTAAACCATTAGCATGGTTCAGTTGTGCGACTGACTCATGCGATTGAGTCATATCCACGACTAAAGGTTTAGTCATGCGACTGAGTCAATCTTATGCCTCAATCATACAACTGATCCAGTCCATGGTTTAGTCGTGCGACTGGTTCATTAGTATGATTCATTCATGCATATGGTCCATAAGTATGGTCCATTGGCATGAATAATCACCCGACTAATAATCATCCGACTAAGTTGAAAACATTTCTCAATCATTATTGACTTAGAATTCTGTACAACAATCTCAAACCTATATATGAAGTTCATACATATGACTTATACTTAACACAATAATATATGAAATAATCAAAGATAAATAAACATCAAACGCATATCATATTTCATTAAATAATTACATTACACATATGTAAGAAATGAAAGACTTTTACATTAAGAACATAAACTAGGAACATAATGTATCAACAAGTTCTTACACCATGATACGAATCCCATAACAAAAAACATTGCAAAGTCAGATGTCTTAAAAATTATGATAGAGAGAAAGCAGTTCTTAAAAATGAGTTACCAAAAGTAACAAATAGAATATGTTTGACTTTTGATTTATGAAGGTCTATCATAACATATGGATTTATGACACTGACGGGCCCATTATGTCGACGAGAATTGAGTTTTGAGGTAAAAAGTGTTGAACTTTAGACTTATACCGCCTCTACATAGTGGTTTTATTTTAGCAAACTAGTTGATCAACTTTTTTTGTAGATTCGGGCATTGATAAAAAGATTTTTACTATCACACTAAATAATACCAAGAATAATGATGTTTTAGTATTATATTTAAAAAGTCATTTGCGTCTAAACAACACATTAGTATGTAATGGAGATTTTTCTCATGTGCATTATTATGCATATGTGTCAAATGTTATTGTTCAATCCAAGTTAAAAGTAATTGTTGATACATATATCCCTAGTTTATGTGCTTAATGTAAAAGTCTATCACGGTTTACATATGTGTAATGAGATGATGTAATGATATATGATTTGTGCTTTGATGTTAATGTATCTTTAATTCATATATGAACTTATTATATAGCTTTGAAGTTGTTGTATGATTATTCATGCTAATGGACCATACTTATGGACCATACACATGAATACATCATGCTAATGAACCAGTTGCACGACTGAACCAGGAGACTAGATCAGTTGTACGATTGAGACATGAGAATGACTCAGTCGCACGACTGAACCTTCAGACATGCGTATGAATCAGTCGCATGGGTTAGTCGCACGACTGAACCATGCTAATGGTTCAGTTGCACGAATGAAGACTGCAAACCTATAAATATCACTTAAGTCGTGGAAAAATGATACTTTTGACACTTATATCGTATACACTCATAACCTAGACATCTAGAGCGTCCAGAACGCATATTCCAACTTCATAGTTTGCATCTGATCGTTTTCTATTCAATCTTAATGTTTCTTTAATCGTTAGATCGATCAGGTTTGCGTTCTCACTGATTGGATCGCTAATCAAATAGGATTCCGCACTATTTTTTTAATTTGGTTTCACGCATAATCAGTTAGTACTCCGTACGTACACGGTCCTAACAAGTGGTATGAGAGCTTTGGCTCTTGTTTTTGCGTGTGATTCGATTAGTTTTGGTGTTAAACTCACATTTTTCATTCAGAAAATCATATTCTAAAGCAAAACGGTGTTTTTGACGTTTCCAGGCCTAAAAGTTTACGTTTTTCGGTATACGGCAGATTAGGGTTCTTAAAAATCGTGTTTTTGTGTCAAAGTGTAAAAAATCATCGATTTTGCAAAAACAGCAGCCTTCAATCGCACGATTGGTTCAATCGCACGACTGAACTCTATTGCACACCATATACGCACGATTGAACTCAGTCGCTCCACTCATTCGTACGACTGAACAACTCCATTCGTTTGCCTCCAATCGCCCACTCCATACGTACGACTGAATCCAATCGCACGATTGAGTTCATTCGCTTACTTCAATCGCATTCCTCATCCGCACGAATAAACCACTCCAGTCATTTGAGTCCATTCATCCACTTTAATCGCATGACTGGATCCAATCACATGATTGAATTCATTCGCACTCTTCATTCGCACGAGTGAACCATAGTTATAGTCCATTCGCACGAGTGAACCAGTCTTGTTCTAAAGTTCAAAGTTTATAGAAATGGAAGATCAATTCGTTGCCTTTACTGCTAGAAGGGACTCTCGCATCCAGAACCTTCTGCTTCTTGAAAATGAAATTAGGAATCATAATAAACCACCAAAGCTTATAGCGTTAGATAATTATCCACAATGGAAATAGAGGTTCGAGATCTATCTAAATGGAGTAGATCCCAATCTTTGGGCATCCATTAAGATAGGTTACAGTATGCTAGTCGGTGCTGATGGAGTTAAGCTGACTCTGGGAGGAATGAATGACAGGCAAAAGGTTAAGTACAATGCAGAAAAGAAAATGTATGCCCTGTTGACTCAGTCGATACCGAAATACATATTTCATCAGTTCTCTGAGAACAAGTAGGGGAATAAGTTATGGGAAGCATTAGAGAAGAGATATGATAGGAATGCAACGTTAAAGGCTCTGAAGGCTAAGGCTCTCAGGAAGGAGTTTGATAACTTCTTTTCGATAGGGAATGAGAGCTAGGATGACATTATTGACAGGTTCTACCATTTGATGAGTGAACTGCACACTCATGGTGTAACAACGTCTATGGAAGATAAAGTGTCAAGTTTTGCAGACGATTTGCCGGATAAATGGGATTCATTTGTGTCTAATCTGAGACAGAATGATATTCTTGCAAAGTTGGATATAAATGATTTTATAATGAAGTTAAGAGAGCAAGAACTGAGAATGAAGTACAAGTCACAGAAAGGATCCTATGATCAGAATCCTTCACTTTACAACTCATTTCCCACTCCAACCAGTTCAGGAGCACCACTACAAACAGCATCCGTGTCTAGTTTCACAGCTCCTTCTCAAACCACTACTTCAGGATCCGAAATGTTAGGGTCATCCTGCACCTAATACATAGTGCCTGAAGCAAATACTACAAAGTTAAAGACCAAGAATCTCGGTAATATCACAGTGGAAGTTGCAAAGGAGTACATGGATCTTCTAGCAGCTGTTGTCCATTCCTACGATGGATTAGTTGCCGGGAAGATTGGAATTGCCATCTTGCAGATGAAGATTACGAGCAAGTTGACGAGAATGAGCTAGAAAGAATGGACATCATGTGGGCCTTGGCGAGTGCTGTTAGAAGGGCTAAAAGTATTTGTGAAAAAGACGGAGCAGAATTTAGTAGCCACTAAAGACACAACCTTTGGTTTCGACAAAACCAAAGTCACTTGCTTTAATTGTGATGAAAAGGGGAATTTTAAATATGAATGTGTAAAGCCCAAGAAAATAGGAAATGGAAATCCATTTTCCACCTTCAACCGTCAAGACAAACCCATGACTAGAGCTACCTCTTCAAGCAAAGAGACAAAGGCCTTGACTGCTCAAGGTGATGAAAGGCAAGACTGGACCTTCAGCTTTGTGTCTCCAGGTGGATCAAACATTGCCTGTGTTGAGGGACTGGATGATGGTTCTATGAGTGAATGTGATATCACAGTTGAGCAAGTAATGTCAGATACTAAAGAAGTTGTGAACGTGGTACATCACTTGGTTGAGGAAGAGCTCAGAGCAACAAGTTCAGAATCTCCAGCATCTGAAGAGTCTAACTCTACATTGATGGTTGATTCAACCGTTTTCTCACATGTAAGTACTAAAGACCAACTGTTTGAAAAACATACTTGTGATGAATGTGACAAATTTAGAGAAACCATTGATTTGAAATTTGCTAGGTTATTAGACCACAATGATAACTTAGTAAATGATTTACAACTGTGCACTGAAGCTAATCGTATTTTAAAACAAAATGAGTGCAGTTACAAAGATATAAAGTTTGGGTAAACAACTAAGGGAAACCGAGGTTGTTGCTTTCAATCAAGAAAATGATATAAAGTTTTATTTAAATTCTTTGGAAGAAACAAAGAAAGAAAAAAAAAGCAGTTTTAGAAGTTAAAGTTAATTCTTTAAAACAAAAACTGCATAGTTGGACCAGTTCTTCTCACATAGTTCAACACTTAGTGAAAGAATGAAATAATGGGGAAGGGTTGGGTTACCAAGTAGTTCCACCACCACCTGAGATCCTTTTAAATGCAAATGTAGACCTGTAAATAACAACCTAGTTAAGGATCATGTGGTGTCCACTCCTTTGGTTAGTGATCCGGATTCCACGGGTAAACTAGTGAACTCTATCACTAAACACGAGGAGTCTAATGTGGAATCAAAAGGAAAAATACCTATTGTAATTTGGACGATAAATTTGTAAAGGTAAATGTAAGGTCAGGTTCACATATGTCTACTTCTGAACCCAAAATGACTAAACCAGTTAACCAACCCGTGTTACACGTCAAAGTCCAAATAAACTAAAGGCTAAAGATGTTAAAAATGTTTAAACAATTTATTTTGTTAAAGAAATAGAAACATCTAAACAAGAAGTGATTAAACCTAACCAGACTCATGTTGCACCTGTATCACACTCAACCCCACATAAACAGTTTCCTCAACATGTAGAAGGGAGATCATGCTACAGTTGTGGGAAAAGAGGACATATTTCTTCTCATTGTCCTTATTATCAGATTCCCAAAAAGAAAATTGAACTTTATGATACAAAAAAAATTTCTTCTAAAAGGAGTTCTAATACTCCTCCTAAGAGAACTAATGAACCTAAAGTTCAAACTATAAGCCAGTCGTCTGTTTATCACAAACAGGCCTTACACAAACCTGGCTTATGGAAAGAAAAGTCAAATAAGTTGTATGATAATGAGAACAATAAGAAGAACGATATGCCCTCATCCTCAAGTGGACAGTGGGTTAAGTTTATGATGTGTGTTTCCTCTAGGTCACCCAAGCCAGTTAAAGCTTGGGTCCCAAACCTAAACTGATCATTTCCTTTGAATGTGCAGGGTGTCCACTACAGTGCTATCACAAATACCTGGATTGGTGATAGTGGGGCGTCTAGGCACATGACCAGGAACTTATCTCTCTTTTTCAATGTCAAAAAAATAAAAGGGGGAGATGTATCATTTGCTGGGAATAAAGGAGGATATATCACTGCTCAGGGCGAAGTGGGAAACCAGAAAGTCAAGTTTGATAAGGTCAACTATGTTCAACAACTACAGAACAACTTGCTTTCAGTCTCCCAGATCTGTGACAAAGGCTTCAAAGTTGTATTTGACAACAAGAAGTGTTACGTGCTGAAAAAGGATTACATTATCCCGAAGGACAAAGTCTTAATGTCAGCTTCAAGATATAATGATTTATATGTCTTGGATCTATCAAAAGCCTCCATAACTTATCATAAAGTTCAATGCTTCTTGTCAAAGGCAACAGAGAGGGACTCAATCTCCTGGCATAGGATAATGGGACATATTAATCCAAGGAAGATGAATCAATTGCTACAGAATGATCTAGTTAATGGAGTAAATGTCAAAAACTTCCAGCTTCCAGATTTTTGTGTAGCATGTAAGAAAGGCAAACAGACCAAGAAGTCTCATAAGGCAAAGAAAGTTAATTCCATTGACCTGCCTCTCGAGCTTCTACACATGGATCTATTTGGTCCCGTTAGCACTAAAAGTATTGCTGGTGATTTGTACTGCTATGTAGTCACTGATGATTACTCAAGATTTTCTTGGGTGATGATTCTGAAATCCAAATCAGAGACATTTGAATCCTTCACACATCTGGTAACTACATTGGAATCACTCTATAAGCTGAAGGTAAGACAGATTCGATCAAACAACGGCACAGAGTTCAAGAACCAGTGGATGGAGGAGTTTTGTAAAGAAAAAGGGATTGTACATCAATTTACGTCTGCCTACACACCACATATGAATGGAGTTGTTGAGCGAAAGAATCGGAGCTTGATAGAGACAGCAAGAACGACGCTAGCCGACTCAAAACTGCCTATCCAAATTTGGAACGAGGCAGTGGCCAATGCATGCTACACCCTCAATCGGGTCTTGGTGGTAAAACGTCATGGTAAAACATGTTATGAGTTGCTCCAGTGATGTAAACCTAACCTAGAGTATCTCGAACCATTTGGTGCACCATGTACCCTGCTGAAGAAAACTCAGTCTAGGAAGTTCAGTGAGAAGGCTGAAGAAGGGATCTTTCTCAGATATAATATACCGGACAAGAGAGTTTATAACAACTCAATGGTTTAGGTAGAAGTGTGATGCAAGTTGATGTTCAGAGATACACCACCCCCTCTGCTGGAAAGGGACCTTCATTCTTCTTTGACTATGATGGATTATTTAAGTTCTTCAACATACCTCCCTCCCTTTCTGATGATCACTTAACGACTAGAATGATGTACAATGTCCTAGACACACCGCCACTAGACTCAATAGCATCAACTCCACAAGGTGAATCTTCTAATCCTTTATAGGGAGCACTTGATGTAAGTGATTCCTTCTTTGATGACGAAGAAGTGAAGACTAAACAGGTGGACCAGGAGGAACAGGTTCCTACTACTGAAAGTACACAAGCATCAGATGTTGATGCCTCTGACT
>CM046443.1:94575293-94847793 GCA_025506515.1 Flaveria trinervia
GTAGTATCATCCATTATCTCTAAGGCACTGTGTCATGACTCTCTTTGGCAACTGAGGCAGCTTCTCGTTGAAGACGAGCTGTAAGAATCTGGGTACATACAAACCCCTCTTTCCCTTTACCTCCAAATTTTCCACTAAGTAGGAGAATATCATGCTGGAAAAACTGAAGGGTGTTCAGAACCAGTGCCACGTAGGCATTTTGATCTGGTCTGAGAGGTCGTCAAACCCACCCCTCCTCGATGCAACACACTTGAGGATCACGTGTGCTAAGTACTTGTACTGGGGGCTCAGGTTGCTCTTGTTGAGCACACCTGAGTTGATATCCCCAGTGTACTTTATCCTCAGGAAGCATCCTCTCACTGTCAACGGATGTAGTTTAGTAGGATGATCAGCATCATCCCCGAACTCTAGGACCCTCTAATGTCGGCAGCAGAGATCTCAATATCAGGCCCAGTATAGAGCTCCTAATCAGTTAGGCTCACGAGAGCGGTCCACCAAGGCTTCTCCCAGAATGCCTGATGGAGTGATCTATATGGCGTGCAAGGCGTGGAGATAGCCTATGAATCCGGGACCGTCTCAGAAAGGCTATATGTCGGTAACTCAGCCCCGTTCCTGGTGGTGTGATCCAAATGCACAGATGTTTGTGCTTTGGATTTATGGACCACCTTTCTGCTGCCATTTATCTGAAACACACAAGACATAGAACCCATTATACCTAAGACATTAAAACTTCTTATTCTAAGTGTAAAGTTGAAAGTCATTTTGATTCATTCGTGCGAATGACATGCGACTGAAGTCAGTCTCCTGTTTGAGACATGCGATTGAGTTCAATCAGCTGATTGAGACATGCGATTGTTTCAATCGCTGATTGAGACAGGCGTTGAGTTCATCGCTAATTGAGGCATGCGGTTGAGTTCAATCGCTGATTGAGACATGCAATTGAGTTCAATCTCCGACTGGACTCATTCGGGTGGTTCAGTCGGTGAATGATCCCCGTAAGGTTCAATCGTGCGATTGAGTTCATTCGAACGACCAGTCGCTTGCCCACTGTTCGATCGCCTGTGGGTCGAATCTTGACCAATCTAAGTCATTTAACATGTTTAATGGTCCATTAGCCTCGTCTACTTGTCACTAATAACCTATTAACCTCAATTTTAACATTTTGCTTCATTTACATAGGTGATTAGGTCATTTCACAGTTCGGTTCTTGATTCAATCCAGTGTCGCTATTGTAGTTCGGTAATGCTGATTTTGTAGGATTCAAAGAGTAGTGTACCTGTAAAAACGTCACTCGAATGTAAGAAACTTAACAGCAATGTAATCAGAATCTGTGGCAATTTTGACAGAGTAACGGTAAAGAACACGATTGGGGTGCTATTGGGAGTGATGAGTGAGAGCTATCGACTGAGCCCTTAAATACTGAACCTAGGTTCATTCGGCCGACTGGCCTCATTCGCTCAGTTCATCATGCGACTGAGTCTCAGTCGTACGATTGGCCTAGTCAATCGCATTCAGTCGGCCGCTGAGTCTCAGTCGGTCGACTGACTCATTCGGTCTCCTTCATTCGCCCTTTAGTTGACGACTGAGCCTCAGTCGGTCTACTGTCATTCTCCCCCTTCTATTCGGTCGAATGGATCATTTCATGTCCATTCGGCCGATTGGAAGCCATTCACATAGTTGGTCGATAACCATGATCCACTAGTGCGATGGGTCACACTTTGTGAGTTTACAGTCATTTTGAACATTTACTATTAAGACCCTTTTCACTTTTGATAATAACATTGTAAGCTCTTACCATTCAGTCACTTCAGACGTGACCTTTTAATTTTGAAAAACATGTGGCCATCTCAGACATGACCCTTTTAGGTAAGTTAATTTCCTTCTGATTTCCTGATGTAGTCCGACAGACACACAAATTAAAGATAAACATAGAAACTTAACTAACTACATAACTAAAGTTTATTTTGGGACTTTTTGTGAGAGATAAGCCCTAAGATGGAAATCTAAGGGATTTGTTAGGAGTAGACAACTTCAACTTAGATTGATCATATCTGGACCAACTCAATTTTGGAATCTACAGGAATATCAAATCATTTGGGACTTGTTATTAAAACTCTTTGATGCTTAAATTCTCGGTGTTCATCCAGAGTCTTAGCAACTTAAGGAAATCATACTGAACTCTTAGATTTTCACATTGATTTGAACTCTTGAGAATGTAGCCACTAAGATTGTCAGTATGTTTGTCCACTTAAATCCATACACAGACTTTTGACGCAGACTGGTGACTGATTTAGGTTTAATTATTTCAGCTAACATTTGTGGATCCCACACTTATATGGTAATCAACATTCCTCAGAGGTTTTGAGCGGCTCTACAGGTATTATTACAAGAAGAGACTATTCTTAGAGCTTTCAAAGAGAAGCCTGTCCTCAGGTCATTGCCACCGCACAGCAGAGAGGCAGCAAACAACAATGAATTCTAGAATATCTAGGTTATGCTTATCCTCAGGTCAGTGCCATCGCACAGCAGAGAGGCACACAACCTATCTCCTTGTTAGAGCAGCTTATTTTATTTGACACAATATGCACCAACAACATAAGTCATTAGCTTTATTGCATTTGTCTTTCATTTTTTCTTGCTTTGCTCTAATTATGGTCATCCGCACACTTTTGTGGCATTTAAATGCTCATTACCCCTTATTGGAATATATTTGATTGTGTTAACCAGTGATAAGATGGAAGCCCACAGTCAGTTGAACAACTTAGTTTGATCTTGAGATCACCAATCAGGTCTAATTGTCTATTGTGTTGAGTCTACCAACATATCATTTGTGGTCTAGCAGCCTCTAAGTCTACTTCTTTTTGTGTCACCTTAGGAGTTGCCAGTTTCTATCATCTTCCCTTTTTATGCTTGCTTAGACTACACAGACTTACTTTGAGCTTTTGCATCTTTTCAAAACTTAAAATTTTAAAATCCCTCTTGATTTGTTCCTGTGTACTATCATATTCCAAAGGTATTGAATCGGTATCACAGACACAATCTACCTTATTTCAGCTAGTTACCCCTTCTCCCTCATTAATTTTTTTTTTATGTGTACTTGCTGACCTATTCTCCCTCCCCTAAAATACTAAATCATTTCGGATTTAATTATTTTTGGATTTTAATAAACAACAAAATAACATGAGTTTAAATATAACAAACAAAAAGAAAAAACAGAACATAAAATAAAATAAACTTTAACGAAACTACATCGGACTACACATATTCTCATCAGGAATTACCTCACTTTTCTTTTTAACGCCGTTGACCTCTAGCAAATATTGAAAACGTGGTTTATCAAAGGCTTTAGTATAGAGGTCAGCACGTTGGAAATCAGTATTAATTTTAACCACATCAATTAAGTTTTTTTCAAACAGTCTCTTATGAAGTGGTATTTAATACCGATGTGTTGTCTTAGGATGTTGAACCGGATTTTGGTTACTGCAATTGCAGCAGAGTTATCAACAAAAATAGGAGTAGTGAGAATTTCAAACCGTAATCCCGCATTTGCTGTTGAATCCAAATGATTTGATGAACAGCAACTTGCAGCAGCAACATATTCACTTCACAGGTTGACAATGCAACAAGGTCTGCTTCTTACACTGCCATGTAACTAATCTTCTCCCAAAGAATTGACACCCCGCTAATGTAGACTTGTAGTTCATTTTGCAGCCTCCATAGTCCGAGTACTATACGCTGTGAGCTCAAAATCGTCATCATGAGGATACGACAACCCCAGTGTGGGTGTACCCTTTAGATAGCGAAAATCCTTTTGACCCCGATCAATGATTGACCTTAGGTTTAGCCTGATATCTGGAACATAAACATGTAGCATACATGATATCGGTCTTGAGGCAGTGAGATACATGAGGGATCCAATCATCCCTCAATACATGGTGGCATCTACAAGATCTCCATTCTTATCAGGTGCTATATCATGATTCGTAGCAAGTGGAGTCCCAGCAGCAGAAGCATTCTCCATGTCAAGCGACTGAGAATGTCTCCTACATACTTGGTCTGATGTAAAAGATCCCATTAGGTGTTTGATCCACCTGTAACCCGAGAAAGAACTTCATCTCCCCCATCGCACTCATCTCAAACTCTTTCTTCATCATTGCTTCAAACTCTTTGCATAACTCTTCGTTCTTTGACCCGAAGATTATGTCATCAACATATATCTGTACAAGTAGTAGGTCACCATCTTTTTCTTTAATAAAACAGTGTACAGTCAATGACCCCTGCGAAAGCCGTGTTTCACAAGATGAGTCGAGAGTTTCTCATACCAAGCTCGAGGAGCTTGATGAAGCCCATAAAAGCTTGTCGAGCTTGTAAACTCTATCCCGATGATAAGGGTCTTCAAATCCCTCGGTTGACTTACATAGACTGTTTCCCTGATTTCCCCATGAAGGAATGCACTCTTCACATCTAATTGGTAGACTTTAATCTTCATGTACGATGCATAGGCAAGGAAGATACGAATAGCTTCCATCCTTGCCACGGGTGCAAACACCTCATATAGTCAATCCCCTCGACTTGGCGAAAACCTTGAACCACCAGTCGAGCTTTGTTCCTGATAATGACGCCTTGGTCATCCTTCTTGCATTTTAGTACCCATTTGGTGCCAATGACTTTAGCACCTTTCGGTCTATCAACCAGAGTCCATACACCTAATTCTTAAACTGCAGAAGTTCTTCTTGCATGGCACTCATCCACGCCTCATCATTCAGTGCTTCACTGACTATTTTGGCTCAACCTGCGAAACAAAACACCGATAAGCACCATCATGAATGTAACCTTCTCCATAACTGAGGCGTAATTAGCTGAGTATAGCTGATTTCGGGTTTGTACTCCTGATCGGACATCTCCAATAACATTGTCACGGGATGATAGACGTTTAGTCGTGATCCTGGAGTAGTCGGCACAGTCACCTCCGAACCAAGATTGTGAACATTTTGTTCTGCATCTGAGGAGATTGGAGTTTGAGGTCCGAAGTCGAGGGTGCATCACTTATGGATGCTTGTGGACTTTCAGAACTGGAACCTGGTCCTCCTGACTGTTCTGGTCATCGGCTTCAGTTCCATCTTCAGAGGAGTCACTGTCATCGACTACCCCTTCTGACTGAGTAGATGATTCTCCCTGTGTGCTAGATGGTGTATTTAGAATATCATACATCATCCTAGTAGCTAACTCATCATCCGAGGGAGAGAGAGGGATGTTGAAGGTTTTGAAGAATCCATCATAATCGAGAAGTATGCAGGTCCTTTGCCTGTAGGTGGTGTGGTATATCTCTGAACGTCGACATTACACCACACTTCTACAAGACCCGATGAGTTATTGTAAACTCGCTTGTTCGGTATGTTGTATCCTAGAAAAATTCCTTCAACTACTGCCTTCTCGCTGAATTTTCCTTCTTGTGTCTTCTTCAGAAGTGTACACGGTGCGCCAAAAGGTTCAAGATACTCCAAATCGGTTTGCGTCTTTGAAGTACTCATAACATGTCTTTCCGTGGCGCTTGACTATTAGGACTCGATTCAGTGTATACACGCATTTGCCACTGCCTCATTCCAGAATTGGATGCAGTTTCGAGTCTGCCAGCATAGTCCGGGCTGTCTCTATCAACTCCTGTTCTTTCTCTCAGCAACGCTTCATCTGAGGTGTGTAGGCAGAAGTGAATTGATGCACAATTCCCTTTTCCTTGCAGTATGCCTCCATCCCTTGATTCTTGAATTCTGTCCCGTTGTCTGAGCGTATTTTTCGAACTTTTAGCTTGTAGAGTGATTCCAGTGTGGTTACTAATTCCTTGAATGTCTCCAAAGTTTCTGATTTTGATTTCAGAAACATCACCCAAGTGAACCTTGAGTAGTCATCAGTGACCACATAACAGTACCGTCACCTGCAATGCTCCTTGTACTAACTAGACCAAACAGATCCATGTGAAGAAGCTCAAGAGGAGTTCTATTGAATGAACTTTCTTTTCCTTTGAGCCTTCTTTGTCTGTTGCCTTTCTTGCAAGCTACACAAAAGTCAGGAAGTTGGAAGTTCTTGACATTCACTCCTCTCACTAAATCCTTCTGATCAGATGATTCATCTTCCTTTGACTAATGTGTCCCATTCTCCGATGCCATGAGATTGAATCCTTCTCAGTAGCTTTAGATAAAAAACACTGAACCTCATGATCCGTTGTGCAGCTATTGACAGATCCAAGACATAAAGGTCTTTATATCTTGAAGCAGTCATCAGAACTTGCTCCTCTGGGATCATATATTCTTTCTTCAGCACGTAACACTTCTGGTTGTCGAAGATGACTTTAAATCCTTTATCACAATTTGGGAAACAGAAAGTAAGTTGTTCTGAAGTTGTTGAACGTAGTTCACTTTATCAAACTTAACTTTCTGATTTCCCACTTCTCCCTGAGCTGTGATATAGCCTCCTTGTTTCCTGCAAAGGAAACATGCCCTCCTTTTATTTGTTTGACGTTAGATAAAAGGGCTCTATTTCCTGTCATGTGCCTTGATGCTCCGCTGTCTATAATCCACGTGTTAGTCTCAGCACTATATCGAACACCCTGCACATACAAAGTAAATGAATCAGTTTAGGTTAGGAACCCAAGCTTTGACTGTCTTGGGTTTCCCAGAGGCATCACACATCATAAACTCCACCCATTGACCCTTAGAGGGTGAGGGTAGCTCAGGTTCCTTCTTGTTATCAGTATTAGACACGTAGGTGGACTTTTCTTTCCATAAGCCAGATTGTGCAATGCCTGTTTATGATAAACAGTCATCTGCTTACAGGTTGGACTTTAGGTTCACTAGCTCTTCTAGGTGGAGTTAGAGAACTCCGCTTAGAAGACCTAGGTCTAGAGTCCAGAAGATCAATCTTCTTCCTAGTTGTCTGATAGAAATGACAGTAGGAAGCAATGTGTCCACATTCTCCACAGTTGTAGCATGACCTGCTATCAACTTATGAATAACTTTCTTTGTGGAGAGGTACGTGACACTCTAGTACATCATCACTTTAGTTTTTGACTCTTGTATTTTGATGTTTTCTCTGATTTAACAAAATTTACTGTTTTAACCTGTTTCACTTTTTGGTTAACTGGTTTTTGACTTGAAGCATGTGAAAAGTAGCATTTGAAGCCCTTTTAGGTTCTGATTTGACTTTGTTTGACCCTGACTTTAAGTTAACTTTTTCAAATTCATTTTCCAGATTAACACAAGGCAATTTACCCTTTGCCTTTGAAGTGGCCTCCTTTTGTTTTTGACCATTCAGTAGATGAACATGAGGTGTCTGGATCAGTAACAAGAGGAGTGGTCACCACATGATCCTTGATGGGTTATTATTTACTGGTCTAGACTTAGTGTTCATCAAGGTCTCAGGTGGTGGTGGAACCACTTTGTAGCCTAATCCCTCCCCGTTATTCCTTTCTCTCACTAAGTGTTGAACTATGTGTGAAAAGCTAGTCCAACTATGCAGTTTCTGTTTTAATGAATTAACTTCGACTTCTAGAACTGCCTTTTGTTTCTTCGTGTCTTCTAGGGAGTTTAGATAGTACCTAATTCATTTGCTTGGTTAAAAGCCACTACTTCGGTTTCCCTAAGTTGTTTAGTCAATAGGTCTATCTTTTCTTTATAACTATGCTCATTTTGTTTTAGTACTCTATTAGCCTCAGTGCACAGACGTAAATCTTTTACTAAGTTATCATTATGATCTAATAACCTAGTAAATTTTTCATCTATGCTATTTCTAAAAGTGTCACAATCAGAACAAGCATGGTTTTAAAAATTTGGTCAGTGGTACTTACCTGAGTTGGTTCAGAAGAGTTAGCCACAGTGCAGCATCAGATGATTCTGGTTCTGGTGATTCTGGCTTTTCTGTCTCTGATGTGGAAACTTCCTCAATGGTTTGTAACTGACCTCGGCTGTAGTTGTTTCTTCACTATGTGACATTACTATATCAACTGCTATATCACCTTCACTCGTAGAATCATCATCAATATGAGTAAAGGATGAGAACGGGTTCCCATTCCCCGTCTTCTTGGCTTGACACATTCTCGTTTGAAGTGCCCCCTCACCACAGTTAAAGCAGGTCACTTTACTCTTGTTGAAGCCAAAGGTGGTGTCCTTAGTAGCAACCAAGTTCTGTCCAGTCTTTTTCACAAACTTCTTCGCCCTCCGGACAGACCTTGCTAAGGCCCACATTATATCCATTCTTTCAAGCTCCATCTCATCCACCTGCTCGTAGTCCTCATCTGCCAAATGACAGTTTCCATCTTTCAGGCAACAAGTCCATCATATGAATGAACCACTGCTGCTAAAAATTCCATATGCTCTCGCGCTACTTCCACGGTCACATTACCGAGGTTCTCGATCTTCAGTTTGGTAGTGTTTGCTTCTGATCCAATATGATGGGTACATGATGACCCAGACGTGTCTGATCCAGAAGGAGAAGCATGTGAAGGACCTGACGAGCTAGACACAAAAGCAGTCTGGAGGGGTGCTCCAGATGTCTTAGCTTGAGGCGTTGCGTTGTATAAAGCTGGATTTTGTGTGTACGAAGACTTCTGAGCTCTATACTTCATCCTTAGTGCTTCTTCTCGCAACTTAAGAATGAAGTCATTTATATCCAGCTTTACAAGGATTCCATTCTGTCTCAGGTTAGACACGAATGTAGCCCACTTATCAGGCAACCCGTCTGCAAAGTTGCTTACTTTCTCTTCCATGGTAGTAGCCACTCCATGTGTATGCAATTCGCTCATCAAGTGGTAGAATCTGTCTATGACTTCGTCCAAACTTTCATTACCATTGATGAGAAGTTATCGAATTCCTTCTTTAACTCCTTTGCCTTGATTGCCTTCAATGATGCATTACCATCATATCTCTTCTCTAGCGCATCCCACAGTTTCTTGGACTGCTTGTTCTCTGAATACTGGGGAATATGTCTTTGGGGATAGACTGAGTGATCAATGCATAAACTCTTTTCTCTGCATTGTACTTTACTTTCTGTGCGTCTGTCATCCCGCTTAATGTTAGTTTAACTCCATCAGCTCCCACCGTGTACTATAACCTATCTCAATGGCTTCCCACAGATTAGGATCTACTCCATTAAGTAGATCTCAAAACATTGTTTCCAGTGGGGAAACTCATCTAAAGTCAAAAGCTTTGGTGGTTTATTGTGATTCCCCACCTCACTCTCAAGTAACAGCAGGTTCTGTATCCTTGAGTCCTTCCCAGAAGTAAAGGCTGACATCTGATCTTCCATGACGAATAAACTTATAATCTAATCAAACAAACTTTCACTGATGCGACTGAAGGATGCGAATGAGCTAATCGTGCGTATGAGCTAGCTAACGAATGCGCGAATGGTCCGGCCGTGAGGTGCGACTAGGTCCAATCGTGCGTATGAGCAATGCGAATGGGTCCAGTCGTGCGAATGAGTCACTCGTGCGACTGAAGCTGCCGTTTTGCGAAAATTTCTAGGTTTGACGGGTTTCAGCCGTAAAAATTCAAAATTTCACAAGTTCTAATCACCTAAGTCCGTAGAAACCAAACGTCGATGAGCAGGGAACTTCCAAGATCACTTTTGATGCCAAAGATTGCGTTTTTAGTGTAAAAACACAAACTTTTATGCAATCTTGATTGAATCAACACGTAATCAAGAGCCAATAGCTTTGATACCACTTGTTAGGACCTGGTATTTGATGAAAATACCTAGAGATCAAGTGTAAACCAGATCAAATAGTGCGGAATCCTATTTGATTGGCGATCCAATCAGTGAGAACACACGAAGAATCAATCAAGGATTGAAACTAACGTTAGAAATCGATAAGGAATCGATCTAATGTGTTCTATGAACTTGGAGAACGATTTGGAAGGTTTCTGGACGGCTAGGGTTCGTCTGGAATCGTACTTGATCGAGAGCTACTGTTTTTCACGAATTGAGTTGTATTTATAGGTTGGCACTATTCAATCGTGCGACTGAACCATTAGTTTGGTTCAGTCGTGCGATTGAACCATGCGGTTGGTTCATTCGTGCGACTGAGTGTTCAGTCGTGCGACTAAGCCAATCTTATGTTACAGTCGTACGACTGATCCAGTCTCCTGGTTCAATCGTGCGACTGAGTCAATCGTGTGAAGTTCTTCATGCTTATGGTTCATTCGCATGAGCCATTCGCATGAGAACTTCATTAAGTTAAATTTGAATGTTCTAATTAAATAACATAATATTATATGTAATCATTCAAGTAATCATAAACCCAATCAATTCAGTCATGACTCATTAATGAACTATTAAACATTATAACCAACAGACTATCAATATCAGTTCATTAATCATACCAAACAAGATCTATTACATCACATATCATGATCTAGGGACAAACATGTATCAACATTTATTTATAAAACTACAACTCATTCAGCAACGCTAACTTTGATGGGTTTCCAGTTGGCAGGTAATAGTTGCTGAGGATGGCACGAGGCGGCTACTCAGCTCTTTTGGGATGACATCCATGTTTATAATACTTTTGTGATATATAATGCAACTGGGGTTTTGTGATTGAATTATGATGTATTATTTTACAAAAGTTTTTATAATGAAACGAGATGTCATTTTTGAATGTTTTCACTGTGATATTTGTGTAAAAAAAGTAATTATATGTTTTATGTGCGATGAGAATCCAGCTGTAAGCGTTCCGGGAACGGGGCCTTACAATAACTTATGTAAAATGTTTATGTGAAATGTTTATGTGATTGTTTATTTGAATGGTTTCTTTGCATGATTATCTTAAACCCGAATCTATTCTGGTATACATTGGATTGTTTGTGTTTGTTTATGAACCCAAAATCATTATAGAGTTATTCAATTTAGTTAAACATTCCGAACGACGTGAGTGTTTAATTATAATCGATATTTTTATCACCGATGCCCGCACGCTAAGATTAGAATGACGTGAACTTAGAGTAGCGGGTTGACTCTAATCAATTAACTACGTTTGGTTAAACATTAGATGGAGGGGATGTTCGAACGGCGTGATGTCTAGTAGCGATACAAATCGTTTACATAAATGATTATTGCATCATAATTGTTCATGACCGTAAGCCAGATCAAGTCAAGAAATAACCCTTTTGTTAAAAACTATTTTTATAAAATTTTATTTTTCTTCACATTTTACTAGTTTCGATAAATTTTCGTCATAAAAATACAACTTTGTTTTTTTTGATAGAACCTTAACGCAGTCACACAGGATTTTCTTTGCACTTTTGATGTGGCCATGTCAGCGTGCTGTAATTTCTTCTACTTTTATAATTTTTTTTTCAAATTTTAGTATTTTCCTAAATCCCCCATTTTATTTTGTTTTCACATTAAGTGTACTTGAACTTGAATTGGTTTGATTTAAACTCGATTAACCCGTATCCCTAAGGTCACGAACCTTACTTCCGCTCATATTATTCTTAGTGTGTGTAACGGTAGGTTCACATTATAATATTTTATTTGTTAGATTCGACACCCAACAACTATCAACTTTAGTTAATTAGCGTATGCACCTTTACGATCAATGAAAAGTTAAGTTGGTTTTGTTACGCCTGGATTCTCAATTTATTAAGATGTTTCTACTCGACTTTATCTTACCTAATCTAATAAAATAGTAAATAGGAGGGGCACGTTGCAATATCACATTCATTGTAATTAAAAAAATTTCGTTTCTCTCTACTATTAAATATTATTAATTACTAATAATATTATATAACTCTTTTTTAATAAATAAAAAAAGAAATCTTTTTATTAATGTTATTCTAAAGAAATAAATTTTTATAAAATAATTTTTTTCTAACACATCAAACTCTTTAAGAAAATATAAAATATTTAAAAATTGGTGTTTTTAAAACGTACTCTTTTTCATAAAACCGATAATAGTTAAAATTGAGAGTTAGAATAAGAAGTTTTTAAAAAATAATATTTAAACGGTTGTTTTAAAATAAAATTTTATTTTTCTTCTTTGGAAAAAATAAAAAAAGTTTAGAAACAAAAACTTGAAAGTTAATATTATTATTTATGACTTATAGTCCTTACTTATATATTATTTTATCATATCTTATCTTCGAATATAATTTTATAATTAATAATTTTGTATTATATTTAACATTTTTTATTAAACTTGTATAATAGACGAGTGTACTAAAACTAGCTAATCTATAAATAACCCGTAACAAAACTATTTTGAAATCTATCTGGCAAAATATAAAACTAACACGTGTAAATCCCTTGTCTAATGATTAAAGCTTTTGTAAAATCAGAAATTTTAAATAATAAAATTGAAATTTCAATAGTTGGAAATGAAAGATTCATTTATTGCAATATAATGTTTTGTTCGAGTTATAATAAGTTGGTACCGAAAATTTTATGGCAATGATGTACTATTACAAAATCAGGTTGATGTAGCACTTGAAAATTTTAAAACATATAAAATGTAAATGTGAATTAAACTACAACAAATTTATACGCAACCAATATCAAATATCAAACATGATATTTAAGGAAATATATTCTTGAACATTATTATGTTAGCAAAATTTTAAAATTTATTTTGAAAATTATATTACACAATTAATGATGCTAAATGACTAGATAATGATTTCAATTGTATAAAATTGAAAAATATTCAAATAAAATTAGTAATAAATCTAAAAACTTAAAAAGAAATCTCAACTATCAATCGTCTAATCAATTATTAAGATCATATTATAGGAAAAAAGTTTGTTGAATGGATATTTTAAAAAATATATTTTATTGATTTTTTTCAAGTTCTCCCACTTTTTTTAAACATTTATAATTTTTATATACGACATTGTTCTATTTATAAAAATTACATCATAAAAACAACATATTTTTTAAATAAGTACGGTATTATTATATAAAAAGATAATATTTTTATTAAAAGTTTGTTACTCATAAAATAAACCATTTAACTTTTTTTGTTTGATAGTGATATGTTATTAAAATTTTCTTTTAAAAAATCACTTATAATTTCTTTTTAAAATGTTTTTATTGTTACACTTTCTAAAATATATTAGCACATGTTCGAAAATAGTTATCTTTTAAAAAATTTAAAAACGTAAACATTTATAGTTTTTTTATAGAAATAAAAAAATGTTCGATAAAAGACTATAAATGTTTTTGGCTGTATAAACTGGGATGTAGAAAACAATACTTGAATGTACTTTACATGTGACTTTATAACAATCAAAATAAACACAATAACTTATTAAATATTTAAATTGACTATAAGCACATCATTTCAAAACTGATCATTTGGAATCGTTACTAATAAACCAAAATATCTAGAAGTTAAATGTTTTTTATACATTGTCTATTTAGAATATAAACATCTGTTACTACTAAAATAAAAGTTAACAATTTATTAATACATTAAATACTAATAATTATTTATATACTTTCTACCTTAAAAGACATACTTTTTATAAATTAAAAACATGATTTTTTTAATTAAAAAACAATACTTTTCAAAATAAATTTATGATATATGAAGTTATATATATATATAATATATATATATATATATATATATATATAAGTATATACATGTATATATAACATATATATTTATATATAATATATATATACATATATATACACATATATTTATATATAAATATATATACATATATATACACATATATATTATATATCCATGTATATATATATACATATATATATATATATATATATTGATCATTGGAATCGTTACTAATAAACCAAAATATGTAGAAGTTAAATGTTTTTTATACATTGTCTATTTAGAATATAAACATCTGTTGCTACTAAAATAAAAGTTAACAATTATTAATACATTAAATACTAATAATTATTTATATACTTTCTACCTTAAAAGACATACTTTTTATAAATTAAAAACATGATTTTTTAATTAAAAAACACAATTTTTAAAAATAAAAGTTATGATATATGAAGGTTTATATATACATACATACATACATACATACATACATACATATATATATATATATATATTATATATATATATATATATATATAAGTATATACATGTATATATATACATATATATATATATATATATATTATATATAAATATATATATACATATATATATATATATATTATATATAAATATATATATACATATATATATATATATACATATATATATATATATATATATAATATATATATATATTGATCATTTGGAATCGTTACTAATAAACCAAAATATGTAGAAGTTAAATGTTTTTTATACATTGTCTATTTAGAATATAAACATCTGTTGCTACTAAAATAAAAGTTAACAATTATTAATACATTAAATACTAATAATTATTTATATACTTTCTACCTAAAAGACATACTTTTTATAAATTAAAAACATGATTTTTTAATTAAAAAACACAATTTTTAAAAATAAAAGTTATGATATATGAAGGTTTATATATACATACATACATACATACATACATACATATATATATATATATATATATATATATATATGTAAGGCCCCGTTCCCGGAACGCTTACAGCTGGTAAATCATTTGCACATAAAACATATAACTTTACATTTAACATTCATAAAACATTGCAGCGGAAACATAAGAATAACTTTTCATATCATTACAAATGCTTTTGCAAGCTAATGCAAGCTTTCATTTCAAAACATTGTTTATTCGCATTACAATGTAAAACATTAAACAAAAGAATATCACCCAAAAGAGCTGAGTAGCCACCTCGTGCCATCCTCAGCAACATTACCTGCCAACTGGAAACACATTAAAAGTCAGCGTTGCTGAGTGAGTTCTAGTTTTATAATAAAACAATACTTTATCTCTCGTTAAAACCGTTCTTTACTTTCATGCAATCATACATCATACGTACACATAGGTAATATCATTATTATCTTCATTAATCGTTCATTAACTTTTGTTCATTCACCGTACATCATTATCATTCACATTCATTCATACTTATTACTTTCATTCGTACGTTAATTTCTTTCGATGACATATACATTACCACGAACATTGTGCACAAAGCGGGTAACTAGGCCTGAGGTCTTTCATAGACCTCGAACATTATGCACGAAGCTTACTCCAGTACCTAGGGCAAGTACATTCACCACTTATCTTTTCTCTTTCATTCTGGATCAATGCCATATGCTATACCCCGAACATTATGCACGAAGCTGGTTACTGGGCCTGAGGTCTTTCATAGACCTCGAACAGTGTGCATCCTTCTAGGGTAGCTAACCCGCACACCGTTGAGCTAACATCATTCATTGGGTGTGAACCTCCATACATTTGCTTGCAAGCCTTTCTTACGTTCATTCGTTCATTAATGCATGCATTCTTTCGTTATGTTCCTCTTTTCATTATCTTTCACTTTAAGTTAAATAATACTTTACATTTCATTCATTAACATTTCATTTTAAGCCAAGGGAAAATAATCATAGAAAGCAAGGAACATAGCATACACAGTCAACATCATAATATAGGGCATCATACATACATAACACAACCTACAACATGCCAAATCATACAACATCATGCATCATCGTCATTCATGCCCAACATAACCTCTATGGCCTCAAAAGTCATTTATAAGAACCACCGGGAATCTTCCACGTCAAAACTTACATCTACACTTTCCCCCGAAAGTCAGTAAATTGTAACACCCGGTTATTTATTTATTTTGAAGCCGACGAATGAAGAAAAAGAAATAAAGTCCAAAGTCGAGGAACCAAACTCGCCAACAAGAGAAAGGTGGGTAGGTGGTGATATTTGAAGGGAGAGGGCAGCCATTACCCACTCCCCACACCCACATTTTTAGCATAGAGAGAAAGAAGAGAAAAAAAGGAAGAAAAGTTGGTTCAGGTGGATTCAAGGGTGCCAAATCATTGTTTAGCGAGTCAAATCGTAGCTCTTCTCGCTGGGGTCGTTTGTGTGAGTTCTAGGACCCCTCTTTTACACGTTTTTGAATGACTAGGGGCTGGAAGACATCTAATAATTGAGTTTTGGTGTGTGTGGGTGTTTGATCCGTTTATGTATGTGTGGGTATGTGTATGATTCGTTTGGGTCTTGGTTTTGAGCTTGTGTGGGCTTGAATGGTGTTGTGGTATGCATTCCTAAGGTTTAGGATGGTTGATTTAAGCTTAGAATGGGTTTAGATGAGCTTGGAGGTCCAAAATGGCAGATTGGGTTCGCGGGTGAGCTGCATTCTACACAGCTTGGCTATGTGACCGAATGGCATGCCAGTCGTGCGACTGGGGCCATACGCATGCCAGTCATGCGATTAAGGTCAATCGCATGTGAGACATACGACTGAGGCCCATACGCCTGCCAGTCATGCGACTGAGAGTCAATCGCATGGGGAGTCATGCCACTGACGTTCCATCCATATTAACTCCATTCGCATAGGACTCATCTGCATTGAGGCCATCCGCATGAGGTCCATTCGCACGATTGGGTGTTCATTCGCATGGGTTTTCATATGCATTAGTCCAATCGCATGATGTTCAGTCGCATGGAGGCCATGCGACTGAAGGGTTCCCATACGCCTAAATGGGGTTGTTGTACCCGAGGAAAAGCATAGTTTAATGACTGATTTTTGGGGGAAAGTGCAGATGTAAGTTTTGGCAAGGATCCCATACATATGGTCAATCACGAAGATTGGACCCCAATGTGCATCCTTCTGGGGTAGCTAACCCGCACACCGTTGATCTAACACCCTTCATTGGGTGTGAACCTCCATACATTTGCTTGCAAGCCTTTCTTACATTCATTCATTTATTAATGCATGCATTCTTTCGTTATGTTCCTCTTTTCATTATTTTCCACTTAACGTTACATAATACTTTTCATTTCATTTATTAACATTCCATTTAAAGCCAAGGGAAAATAATCATACAAAGCAAGGAACATAGCATACACAATCAACATCATAATACAGGGCATCATACATACATAACACAACATACAACATGCCAAATCATACAACGTCATCATCCATGCCCAACATAACCTCTATGGCCTCAAAAGTCATCTATAAGAACCCCCAGGAACCTTCCACGTCAAAACTTACATCTGCACTTTCCCCCGAAAGTCAGTAAATAAACTATGTTCCCTCGGGTGCAAAAGCCCTACTTGGGCGTATGGGCACCCTTCAGTCGCATGACCTTCCAGGCGACTGAGCACAATGCGAATGAACACCAGGCGAATGGGCCTCATGCGAATGGATCCAATGCGGATGAGTCCCATGCGGATGGACCCAATGCGGATGAGCATTAATGTGGATGAACAGTAATGTGGATGGGCACTTGTGCGGATGGAACTAATGCGGATGAACACCTTGTGCGATTGAAACTAATGCGGATGAACACTTAGGCGAATGGACCCTCAGTCGCATGACTCCTCATGAGAATGACCCTCAGTCCTACGACTCACTAGCGAATGGACCCCAGTCACACGACTCATGCGAATGAACCTCAGTCGCACTCCTTTCAGCCGTATGGCCTCCATTCGGTCGCCTAGCCCTAGCTGATGCAGAATGCAGTTCATCCCGAACCTAATTTGCGATTTTCGGCCTCCAAACCCTTCCAAACTCTTTCTAAGCCCAAATCAACCATCCTAAACCTTAGGAATACATACCCCAACACCATTCAAGCACACACAAGCCCGAAATCAAATTCCACTCACATCACACACAAACACATACATACGGGTTAACACACACATTTAAAAAAACGAGTTTCAGATGTGTTCCAACCCAAAATCATTCAAAAGTGTGTAAAAGAGGAGTCCTAGAACTCACACAAATGACACCGTCGAGTAGAGCTTCGATTCAACCCGCTACACTTCAACTTTCACACCCGAATCCACAAGAACCAAGCCTTTTCCCCTTTTTCTCCCTTTCTTCTTCTCTTGGCCGAAATTTTACAAGTATGTGGAGGGTGTGGGCTGCCCTCCCCCCCTTATTCCCCACTCATCCAATCTTTCTCCCATTTTTGCAAGTTTGGTCCTCCGACTTTGGACTTTATTTCTTTTTCTTCTTTCGTGGGCTTTAAAGAAAATATCCGAGTGTTACAAGTCCATCCCCCTTAAATAGGTTTCGTCCCCCAAACCTGTTATTCCTCGAACAAACGTGGGTAATGCTACCTCATTTCTTCTTCAGCCTCTCACGTAAACTCGGATGCTTTTCTGTGCTTTCACTGTACACGCATTAGAGGAACCATTTTATTCCTCAGCCTCTTCTCTTTTCGATCGATGATTGCCACTGGTTGCTCCACATAATTGAGCCGTTCATCTACCTCGATATCCTCCAGTGGTACAATCATATCCTCGTCTGCTAAGCACTTTCTCAGATGAGATACATGAAATGTTGGGTGAATTCCACTTAGCTCATCTGGTAACTCCAGTCTATAGGCCACCTCTCCTACTCAAGCAACGATTCGAAAAGGCCCTATATACCTTGGGCTCAACTTGCCCCGCCTTTTGAATCGGATGATACCCTTCCAAGGTGAGACCTTCAACATAACCCGATCACCCACCTAGAACTCAATCGGTCTGCGTCGTTTGTCAGCATACGACTTCTGTCTATATTTAGCTGCCTTCATGAAGGCCTTGATCTTCTCAAGCTTCTCAATTGTAGCCTCAATCACCTTGACACTCCCTAACTCTTTCTGACCAATATCACCCCAACAGACGGGTGTTCTGCATCTCCTATCGTATAGCATCTCATAAGGGGCATACCAATGCTGGCATGATAACTGTTGTTGTATGAGAATTCAGCTAACGGTAAGTGGTCATCCCTACTTCCTCCAAAATCGATAACACATGCACGAAGCATATCCTCCAAGGTCTGAATGGTCCTTTCTGAATCTGTTTGAGGATGATAACCCGTACTAATGTGCAACCTCGTTCCCATAGCATCGTGGAATTTCTTCCAAAATTTTGATGGAAAACGGGTGTCACGATCAGACACAATAGACACCAGTACACCATGACAGGTCACAATATCCTTAATGAAAAGATCTGTTAACCTCTCAGATGAATATGTCTCGCGGATCGGTAGGAAGTGAGCACTTTTCGTCAGACGATCAACAACCACCCATATAGCATCATACCCTTTCGGAGTACGTGGCAGCTTCGTAATGAAATCCATGGTGATATGTTCCCACTTCCACTCCGGTATATCCAAAGGTTGGATCTTCCCATACGGCTTCTGATGCTCAGCCTTCACCTGTAGACAAGTAAGGTATTTACTCACATACTCCACCACATCACGTTTCATACCCGGCCACCAATAATCTTTCTTCATGTTTTGATACATCTTTGTAGCGCCGGGATGAATAAAGTATCGAGTCTTATGAGCTTCATCCATGAACTTCATGCGTAGATCCCTAAAACGAGGAATCCACATCCTCCCGAATTGAGTTCTAACACCAAGCATGTTCTCACCCAATTCTGCGACAGACCTCTCATTCTTTCAGAGTTAAGATGATCTTCTTTCAATGCCTCATCTTGGAACTCCTTGACTTGCTTCATCACATCCGAGGTTATGACCAACTGATATGCTTTCACCCAAATCGGCTCGGGCCTTTCTTTTCGACTAAGGGCATCCTCCACCATGTTGGCTTTGCCCGGATGGTAATGGATCTCGTAATCATAATCTTTTATAAGCTGCAACCATCTCCTCTGCCTTATTTTCAAATCTTTCTGCTCAAAGAAATACTTCAAGCTCTTGTGGTCGATGAATATGGTGCACTTATCCATCTCCAACTGCAGGAACTCCCTCTCTAACTTATCCATCTCCCTATGAGGACGAAACTCCTCAATCACCAGCTTCTTTATCTCCGACCATCTCATCCTCCCAATTGCCCGACTACCCTCAACTTGGACTATATTGTCCCACCAACACAAAGCCGAGTCCATAAAAGAGTGGCCAGCAAACTTCACCTTCTGATCCTCCCGGCACTCGCGGATGTTCAAGACCACCTCCATTTCTCTCACCCACCGGCGAGCAGCAGCAGCAGTGCCATTACTATCAAAAGTAGAGGGCTTGCATCGTTGAAACGCCCCATAGTTACAGCTTCATGTCGCCTCCGGCGCAGGCTCTTCTTCCTACTCTTCTTCTTCGTCATCAAACAAAACCGTCTCAGTCTTGGGTTATCTCCTTTCGCCCGTAGGTCTACTTCTTTCTTTCCTCTCCCCCTCCCATACATCTTTAATCACTTCAGTCACCACAGACGGTAGGATCGTCTACATGACCTGGTGCACCTCTTCAACCACAGCCTCTTTCACCGAGGCCCTTAAGTTTGCACTCTCATCACCACCCTCCGGGTGAGGGGTATCGGGTTCTTCATGAACCACCTTTTGGGTCGCGGTCTAGCACCACGACCTCCACCTCATGAAGCTTTTGAAGATCTACCACCGATCATTCACACGCACACTGAAAGACTCAAACACCAACACAGTCATTCAAGGAAACCGCTCAGTTTATGTCAAGTATAGTAAGTCCCTAATTACAGTGGCTAGTTGTGATTAGCCACTTACTTTACTCTTCATACCCCAAGCATTACCTATCCTAACTACATTAGTATTTAAATCTACAAACAACACATGAACCACATAACATGCGCACGTAATACCGGTTAACATTACGAAAATACCTAATGGCACGCAGCTACTCAGACTGACATCCCTTCCCTTTCCGTCCCATTTTCAGTTTAGGTTTATTTTTAAAATTTACCCATTTCACTTAAAGTTTGGCTATGATACCAACTTGTAAGGCCCCGTTCCTGGGACGCTTACAGCTGGTATATCATTGCACATAAAACACATAACTGTACATTTAACATTCATAAAACATTACAGCGGAAACATAAGAATAACTTTTCATATCATTACAAATGATTTTGCAAGTTAATACAAGCGTTCATTTCAAAACATTGTTCGTTCGCATTACAATGCAAAAACATTAAACAAAAGAATGTTGTCCAAAAGAGCTGAGTAGCCACCTCGTGCCATCCTCAGCAACATTACCTGCCAAATGGAAACACATAAAAAGTCAGCGTTGCTGAGTGAGTTCTACTTTTATAATAAAACAATACTTTATCTCTCATTAAAACCGTTCTTTACTTTCATGTGATCATACATCATACATACACATAGGTAATATCATTATTATCTTCATTAATCGTTCATTAACTTTTGTTCATTCACCATACGTCATTATCATTCACATTCATTCATACTTCTTACTTTCATTCGTACGTTCATTTCTTTCGATGACATGTACATTACCCAGAACATTGTGCACGAAGCGGGTAACTAGGCCTGAGGTCTTTCATAGACCTCGAACATTATGCACGAAGCTGATTCCAGTACCTAGGGCAAGTACATTCACCACTTATCTTTTCTCTTTCATTCCGGATCAATGCCATATACTATACCCCAACATTGTGCACGAAGCTGGTTACTGGGCCTGAGGTCTTTCTTAGACCTCGAACATTGTGCATGAAGCTGACTCCAGCACCTAGGGCAAGCGGCAAGGATCCCATACATATGGTCAATCACAAAGATTGGACCCCAGGGTGATCCTTCTGTGGTAGCTAACCCGCACACCGTTGAGCTAACACCCTTCATTGGGTGTGAACCTCTGTACATTTGCTTGCAAGCCTTTCCTACGTTCATTCGTTCATTAATGCATGCATTCTTTCATTACGTTCCTCTTTTCATTATCTTCCACTTTACATTACATAATACTTTTCATCTCATTCATTAACATTCCACGTAAAGCCAAGGGAAAATAATCATACAAAGCAAGGAACAAAGGATACAAGTCAACATCATAATACAGGACATCATACATACATAATGTAACAACTTGTAATTTTGGGTTAAATTAAAGTTAACCTTGTTAAGTTCTTGTATGGACTAGTTATGTCATTTATGAAACTTGTGAATTTGTTATGCTTATTCTTTGTTGCCTTTAATTTTCTAATCAAACTAATAACTATGATAATAATAAAACTACTTGAAATATTAATAATAATAATAATAATAGTAGTACTAATATTAGTAATAATAATAATAATAATTAAGATAATAGTAATCTTAATAATAATAAATAGCAATAATAATAATAATACAACTAATGGTAATAATAACAATAATGTTAACAATAACAGTAATGATAATACTAGTGATAATATTATTGATAACTATAACACTTATAACAATTTATAAAGTTGTTAAACTTAAAAATGTTTAAAAACTTGAATTAAATAAGTCTAGGGGGTTGTTATGTCAAATTAAAAACTTAAATGAAAAGTTTACATATGAAATAACAAGAACCCAAACCGCAGGGACCATTTGTGTAATTCGGAAAACTCAACCCAAACTCATTTTTCTCTCTCCTCGCAAATCCGGCAATTCACTGGTCATCTCCGGCCAAAACCGACAAGGACCCAAAACCCATTACATCTTCGAATTAATGAACTCAAACCGTTCCAAATCAATTCGTGAACGTGATTCGAACTTAATCACACACTTTAATTATGATTAAACATTGGTTACGAACATAATCGGGTTGTTTAACCGAAACCTTAATCTTAGAGTCGTTCAATCATTTAAACCCAATAATAATCAAATTAAACAGATCCTAATCACACGTTAAACTAATACAAAGCTTATGTCGAACTCAATTCCATCTGAAACACACTTCAACCTCTAATTTGATTCTCGCATCATCGCGACCTGTTCATCGACTGTGCATTCTCCTTCTCGTTTCAAAATTAGGTGAATTAACACATCATTGTGTTCGTTTAAACATGGGGAATAAAAGCCCTATGATCTTTAGCGTTAACAACAACGATTTGGCTGTCAATTTTGGTTCAAACGAATCTAGGGTTCATGGGTTTGGGGGAAGTTCATAGGGGTTGTGTTTTTAAGATTTGAAAACCAAAACTAAACCAAGGTCAAGGCCCTGGTTCATTGGTTAAGACACAACTCCCTTAAGCGTGAGGTCTTGGGTTCGAACCCCGGGCACCCTCATGTTTTCTTTTTAAGGCTTTTTAGCCTTAAAGCCAATTTCAGAAAATTTTTAATAAATATAAAAAAATTATTATAAACTTCAAGTATTTTTAAAGGACACCAAATATTTTCTACAATTTTTTGTAAGGTTAAATAAATATATATCTTGTAAATAAACCATTTTAACGAGGTTTGTTTTTAATAAATTCTTAAATGGATTACATAAAAATTAACAAATTATTATTGGTCCCAAACGTTCTTTTCAATTTAAATTACTTGAATCGTAATTATTTCTCTTAGCTATAAAACTTTAGCCAAACTTTATATAAGGATCTTTCAAATTATTACAAATGTTTCTTTTTACATTTTTGTATGAAATATAAATATATATTTATAAGAAAATATGAATGAATTCCAATTGTTAAATGTAATTTATTTGACAAGCCCCAAAATCACTTAAAACCCTAATTCTCGTTTAACCATTAAACTTATTATAACTAAACTTAAAACTTGTAAATATAAATACTCTTAGGTATTTCGTGAAGTTTTACGTGGGAATGTTGCTTCTTATTCTTATTAGTCGTCACTCTTATTCTTATTGATCAAGTGAGTATTTCTATACCCCTTTTTATATTTTTACACTTTTGGGGTGAAACATGTTACATTATAAACTTTGCACTTGTAAACAAATTTGATTCTTGTAAACAAATTGATTCTTGTAAACTTATGGCAATTTACTTGTGTATTGTGGTTAGTTGAACTTTGTAGCTACCATGTAATGTCGAATATATGTGCAATCATTAACTATTGCTAGCCTGGCGACATCATAGATCTATGGGCCTGACAAGCCTGCTTGGTTGATCCAAGTACACTTAGCTAATCGTATATACTTGTAAAAGTTTGAGACTTGTAAAACTTTTTCAAGATTTGATTGTGCATTCTGTCTTACATCCCTAGTTTACTTTGTTCTCTAACTTACAACTTGAATTGCCATCTTTTATATACTTATGTATCAAAAACTATGGAAATCTCACCAACATTATGTTGACCTTTTATTTTTAACATGTTTAAGGAAATACTCAAGCTTGATCGCCACTTTCGAAGTTTGTTCACACCTAGGAATGGACCTAGTTAAATAAATGATTGAGCTTGTTATACTTTCTTTATTTGAGACTTATGTTTGTAATATTACCTTTGAACTTATGAATAATATATTTGGATTTATTAATAGCGATATGTGGCTGTGAACGATCTTAACTCTCACACCTCGATGTTTCCACCATCAAGGTTAGGGTGTGACACATAAAACAACATACAACATGCCAAATCATACAACATCATGCATCATCGTCATCCATGCCCAACATAACCTCTATGGCCTCAAAAGTCATCTATAAGAACCCCCGGAACCTTCCACGTCAAAACTTACATCTGCACTTTCCCCCGAAAGTCAGTAAATAAACTATGTTCCCTCGGGTGCACAAGCCCTACTTGGGCGTATGGGCACCCTTCAGCCGCATGGCCTTCCAGGCGACTGAGCACAATGCGAATGAACACCAAGCGAATGGGCCCCGTGCGAATGGACCCAATGCGGATGAGTCCCATGCGGATGGACCCAATGTGGATGAGCATTAATGTGGATGAACACTAATGTGGATGGGCACCTGTGCGGATGGAACTAATGCGGATGAACACCTTGTGCGATTGAAACTAATGCGGATGAACACTTAGGCAAATGGACCCTCAGTCGCATGACTCCCCATGCAAATGGCCCTCAGTCGTTCGACTCACCAGCGAATGGACCCCAGTCGCACGACTCATGCGAATGAACCTCAGTCGCACTCCTTTCAGCCGTATGGCCTCCATTCGGTCGCCTAGCCCTAGCTAATGCAGAATGCAGTTCATCCCGAACCCAATCTGTGATTTTTGGCCTCCAAACTCGTTCTAAGCCCAAATCAACCATCCTAAACCTTAGGAATACATACCCCAACACCATTCAAGCACACACAAGCCTAAAATCAAACTCCGCTCACATCACACACAAACACATACATACGGGTTAACACACACATTTAAAAAATGGGTTTCAGATGTGTTCCAGTCCAAAATCATTCAAAAGTGTGTAAAAGAGGGGTCCTAGAACTCACACAAACAACACCGTCGAGTAGAGCTTCGATTCAACCCGCTACACTTCAACTTTCACACCCGAATCCACAAGAACCAAGCATTTTTCCCTTTTTTCTCCCTTCTTCTTCTCTTGGCCGAAATTTTACAAGTGTGGGGAGGGTGTGGGCTGCCCTCCCCCCCTATTTCCCACTCATCCAATCTTTCTCCCGTTTTGATAAGTTTGGTGCCCCAACTTTGGATTTTATTTGTTAGGATCTGGTATTTGACCAAACACCAACTGATTAACGTGCTAAACCAAACCAAATAGTGCGGAATTCTATTTGATTGGCGATCCAATCAGTGAGAACGCACGTAGAGACAATAAAGTATTGAATCTAACGTCAAGAATCGATTGGGAATCGATCTACAGCGTTCTATGAACTTGGAGTACAAACTTAGAGGCTTCTGGACAGCTAGGGGGCGTCTGGAGTCGAAGTGGATTCAATGCTTACGTTTTTCCACGAATTAGGTGGTATTTATAGGTTGGGTTGCTCATTCGGGCGACTGAACCATTTGCATGGTTCATTCGTGCGATTGAGCCATGCGGTTGATCCATTCGCACAATTGGATGTTCAGTCGTGCGACTGAGTCAGACGCATGAAGTTGTTCAGGCGTATGAACTATTTAGGCGCATGGACACTCAGTCGCATGGCCATTCGGACGCATGACCACTGTTGGGGCGCATGGTCCAGTCGGACGCATGAGAACTTCACCAAGTTTGAATATCTTCAATATTATAACATTATGCATAACACTTCAAACAATCACAAACCTATATAATCCAGTCAATATGCGTTAAACAACTCATTAATGAAATATTAAACATTATAGACAACCAAACATTTTGTATTTCATTAAGTACCCAATAATTACATAAGTGTAAGACATATTACATTCAGATCCGGATCTAGGTACATATATGTATCAACAAACTCCCTTTTGGACCTAGATCTATCTATCGTCTAACATCTTTCATGATTTCTTCAAACTTCTTGCACTTAGCTTCTTTGGTGACTCCTGTGTTTATCTCAAAAGCAAAACAGAGTCTTATCACTTTCTGAAACTGTAAAGCTTGTACAATATCCTGTGGGTCGTAGAACAGTGGCCATTTGTATAAAGCATAAACATCTTGTGCTGACAAATTGGTGAGCCACATCGGGTCAAACACCTTTATGGTTTCCATTGTGCCATTCCTGTTCAAGACTATTACGGCCTCTCCCATTCTCCAATCGTAGTACCACCATTTGAAGTGTGGAGTGAAGTCCTGTGGCATCTCACATAGTGGGATCTTTGACATTGTACGTGGTGGACTCCACTTCAGCACTACTCTAGGTTTGCTAGTTATGGCATCAACTTCAGATCTTCTGATGTACCTCGTTGGTCGTTGAGGTTTGAAGTTGACCCATCTGGTATGGTACTCCCTCATTAGAGTAGCTTCAAACCAGCCTGACATCTTACGAGGGTCAGCATATAGCCAGTTTAACTTTGCTAACTGGTTGAGCTTAAAACCTGGAAGAGTCTTCAGATCGTGTGGAAATCTAAAGTACTCAATTCCCTTCTCACGTTTAACCGCGTAAACGTTGAGGTCTACAAAATGTGCCCACGCTATGATTCTGCCTGCCACCTTTTGATGTTTCTTGACCTTATACAGTTTGGTGTAGACAGTTGATGTTGTAGCGCTGCGTTGGGCTCTGATTTCTTCAAAAAATGCTGCCCATTCAGCCTTTTTGATGTTGACTTCGGCGTTTGAGGCTTGGGCCTTCTCTTTATCCTTTTTTGACTCTTGCTCCATTTTATCCAGAGTCTTAAAAGTGTCACTGACAAGAGTTTCTCCCAGATTTGGAATGACATTTCCCTCATTGTCAGTGTACTCTGGATAGTGTTGTGCAGTGACATCTTCAATCTCGATCTCATCGACATCTTGAAGCTCATCGTCACTCTCCTTTTGCACAGTTAGAGCATCTTTTACAATCTCATCAGGATTGAGTTGGAACATTTCAGCCAGTTGCTCGTCGGTGAGATCATGAATTATTTCTCCTTCTTCAGGAGTGTAATTCATTGATCTCCTAACAAACCCCTGCAGATCAAGAATCATTGTGAGTTGAGTCTTGATCTATTGGAGGGGAGCAACATCATATTCATCTCCTTGAAAATTAGGATCTGCTTGATTTAAAACATGTAACACATCAATCATTTAGTCAACAAACAGAACAGTAAACATTAATAATAACCATAAACATTAATTACATTTATCAGATACAATATTCAAATACACATAGTTTAAATAACATAAACAACTATGCATTACTCTTGTCTTGAATCGCTGGTGTGTCAGTAGGATCAGTAGAAGATGATGGGGCTCCTTGGTCTTGATTTTTCTTTGTGCACCTCTCTTGACCTTGAGCTGATGTAGATGCAGCTGCATCTCCTTCTTCTTCATCATCATCATGATTGACATTATCACCTGCATCATTGTCATCCCCGTGATCATCACAATCATCATCATCATCATCATCATCACTGTCATCGTCATCACCATCATCTCCATCTCCTTCTTGGATCTTTAGGGGCTCATCTTTGGATCCCTTCAGTCTCAGCATAAGCTTCTTGTTCTAGGCCTCTAAATCTTGTATCCTCTGTACTGAGGATGTATGCAACTCTCTTAGCTCTGTGATCTCTTAGCTCTGGGCCTCTATCCTTTGGGCTTGGGATGCATTAAGCTCCATCAGCTGATTAAGCTGAGAGGCTCGTTGTTCATCCGTCGCTAGCAGCTTCAGCACTAACCGGTTAAGGTTGGCCAACTGCTCCTCTAACCTGAAAGATGGGTAAGCGGATTCAAAAACAGGTGGGACCTGTGAGGAGGTCCTAACTCCATGGGCTGTGGTGGTGGTAGTGGATGTAGAGAAGATTGGGGTTGGTATAGATATGGATGGCTGTGGATGAGCTGTAGTGGTGGTGGATGGGAAGTGTGTATCTGGTGGAGTAGGTATGGAAGTGGTGTATGAGTTGGTGGTAGTGGTGGGTGGAATGGTGGTAGTGGTGGTAGGTGGAATGGTGGTAGCTATGGTGGTGGCTGTGGTGGTGATAAAGGTGATTCTGGGTTTCTTCCTTTTCAAGCCATGGGGCTGAGCCATCCTCTTCTTCTTCGATCCAGTCGAGTAGGATGCTCCCCCTAGAGCACGGCCTGGCAGATCAGGAGTATAAGTAGGATCATCAGTAGTCCCTCCAAATCCGCCTGGGCGTTCACCAACCGCCCGGAGCCCTCGTTCTGTGGGAACGACTTTACTTCCCACAGTCCGAGTCAGTGGCTCCTCGTCTGACTCCTCTTCCTCACCAGGCATGAAATCCTTGTGGAACCCAGCAGTCTCCGCTCCGTCTCCAGTGGGGGCAGATGCTGGAGATGGAATATCAGTAGTGGGACCCCTTTGTTGAGTGGGTCATTCATCTCCAGCATCCCCGCTATCATCATCGGAGTCATCATCAGGGAGCTGTAGCTACTCTTCTTCAGAGTCACTATCAACGTGACGCCATTCACGCCTAGCCGGCACCACGTAGTCCTGCCGGGCCAGATGCCCAAATAATCTCCTCACAGGGGGCTTTACCTGCTTCCCCCTGTAGACCTTCATCCTGCTCAAGGTGGTATCGTCCATCACCTCGAGTACCACCGCGTCCTCCTTCTCCTTTGGCAAGGAAGGGAGTTTCTGGTCTATAATCATCTGCATAAAGCGAGGGTACATGCAGAAGCCCTCCTTCCCTTTCCCCTCAATGTTCTCCACCAAGTAGGTGAAGATCATCCTGGAGAAGCTGAACGGATGGTTCAGCACCAGTGCAGCATATACATTCCGGATCTGATCGGACAGCTCATCAAAACCTCCCTTCCGAGACGCTATACACTTAAGCAGAACGTGCACAAGGTACTTGAACTGGGGACACAGCTTGCTCTTGTTGAGCACCCCTGCATTGATGTCCCCAGCATACTTGGCCTGCAGGAAACAGCCTCGGACAGTAAGGGGGTGTAGTCGTATGGGGCATTCAGCATCGTCCCCAAGCTGCAGCACTATCCTGAGATCATCCTCAGAGATCTCAATGGCCTCTCCAATATCGAACTACAGATTCGATGAGGCTCTGAGGTTCCATCAACTACAGCGCCTTCCCAGAAGGCCTGCTGAATAGAACGGTACGGTGTGCATGGAGTTGAGATTACGTGAGAGATCCTTGATCGCCTAAAAAACAAGATGATTCCAGCAAAATCAGGTGCATGTCTAGATGACTGATCCAGATAGCACAGATATTGTGCTTGGTGCTCATTGTCCACCGACTTGCCATCTGTTACAAAAAAGGAACGTTAGTATCCGTTGATTAAGAATATCTTGAATCACTTGGACTTGAAAATATTTCCCTTTTGATCTGTCGTGCGAATGAGACTGTGCGACTGAGATCTAGTCGTGCGAATGAGTAGTGCGACTTAGATCTAGTCGTGCGAATTATTCCATACGTACGACTAGTCATGCGACTGAGCTCACCCGTATGTATACTCAGTCGTGTATATCAGTCGTGCAACTGAAGTTCATCAACTTGTCCATTCGCATGACAGACTGTTGTTCAATTCAAATTCAAGTTTTGACCAATTCTTATGATTAGACGTCGTGTTTTGTTCATTGGACTCGCAATCATTATACTTCACACCTAATAACATTAATTTCAGTTGATTGCTTGGATTAATTGGGTTATTTTGTCAAACAAGCCTCAGTTCTTGGTTTAGACCGAACTTGTCGATTTTGAGTCAAATTGAATGAAATATGATTGGATTGAACCGCATTATACCTGTATAGTCAGTGGAAATCATCAGTGCACAACAATTAGTGGTATATAATAATCTAATGAAAATTTTGGCAAAGTAACGATAGTTCGTGCGTCTCGAGGCGATTTTGGGGTGGTGAGTGACTGCGACCGACTACCCCACTATTTATACTAGGGTTTCCTACAGTCGTGCGACTGAGCCCAGTCGCATAAGTTGTTTGTGCGACTGAGTATCAGTCGTGCCCTGGCACAGTCGGTCACCTTCAGTCGTGCGACTAGAGTTGAGTCGTGAGACTTGGTCATTCGCCTCCTCTCACGTGGCCGAATGGCTCATTCGTATCAGCCATTCGGTTGCATGGTCCATACGCATGTCCACATAGCTATAAAAGGCATGAGTATAATCCATTCGTACGGTTGGTCCATACTCATGGTCCAGTCGTGCGAATGGGTCATACTCTTGAAATTTTTCTAACTTTATGACC
The DNA here is from genome assembly GCA_025506515.1 of Flaveria trinervia. Taxonomy (NCBI): domain Eukaryota; kingdom Viridiplantae; phylum Streptophyta; class Magnoliopsida; order Asterales; family Asteraceae; genus Flaveria; species Flaveria trinervia. The sequence continues at coordinate 94,605,859 of CM046443.1, forward strand.
AGTTGACATTTGAACCCTTTTAAACTGTTGAATTAACATTATGATCATTTGATCATCTCAGACGTGATCATTTTAACTTGAAAAACTTTTGATCACCTCAGACGTGATCTTTTTAAACAATTTTTCGCCTCAGATGTGACCCAATTGTTGTTTGAAAGCACTTGTGGTCACCTCAGACATGACCTTTTAGATGATAAGGTCCCTTATCAACTTCCATGACATAGTCTGATACTAACATACTGACTTTGACAAACTTTGTACAGAAATAAAAGAAATAGTACTCAAAACTTAAACAAACTAAGACATGTTTTTGTGTTTTTGTGAGAGTTAATTTCTAAGATGTAGTTCTAAGGAATAATTATTCTGAGAGAGCAGCCTCAATCATTTAAACCATACATGGATCAATTTAAGCTAGAATCATACAGGATATTCAAATCATTCAGGACAAGTTATTAAAAACAACTTTGATGCTCTTTCCTTGTTTTTCATCTGGAGTCATTTAGCAAAATTAGGAAATCATACTAGTACTCATAGGTCCCCACACTGATTTGAACTTTCAAGAATTTTAGCCATAGTGATTTTCAGTATACTTGTCCTCTTAAATCCATACACAGACTTTCAACACAGTTTGGTGATCGTTTTAAGGTTTGTTTATTTCAACAAGCATTTGTGGATCCCACACTCATATGGTAATCAACATTCCTTAGGAGATTTTTTAGCGGTCTTAGGGTAGTGTCAAGAAGCGAATATTCATAGAATTGTCAAAGAGGAGCCAATCCTCAGGTTAGTGCCATCGCACAGCAGAGAGGCGGTAAACAACAATGAGTTCTAGAATATATAGGTTATGCTTATCCTCAGGTCAGTGCCACCGCACAGCAGAGAGGCACATAAACTATCTTCTTGTTTGAGCAATTTTTCTTCTTTTAGCACAAATCTCACCAACAACCTAGGTTATCAGTTTGATTGTATTTGCATTTTTCATGTGCTTTTGCTCATGCTTTGGTCTCACGCACACTTTTATGGCGTTTATTTTGCTCGTCACCCCTTATTGGAATCTTGTTGATTGTGTTAACCGGGGATAAGGTGTTACTCATAGCTAGTCAAACATTTTAGTTTAATCTTGAGATCACCAAAAAGGTCTAGTCATCTATTGTGTTGAATCTACCGACATATCAACTGTGGTCTTGCAACCTCTAGGTCTACTTTCTTTGTGTTACCTTAGTAGTAGCTAGATTAACTATCATATTTCCTTTATATCGCTCAGACTACACAGACTTATACTTGAACTTTGCATCTTTTTCAATTTTGATTTTTAAAGTCCCAAATGGTTTGTACCTGTGTACTATCATATTCCACACATTAAATCGGTATCACACGTACGATCTTATTTATTATCGGCTTGCCTCCCCTTTTCCCTCATTTTTTTTATACCTATTCTCCCCCTAAAATACTAAAACCTCTAAGGATTTGCGTTTTAGGATTTTAATGAGCAAGAAAGGACACTAAGTGTAATTAACGAACTAACACTTAACAAAAAACAAGAGAATTAAACTTAAAGAACACTAAAAATTAAAAAATAAAAGAACCTAGACGCGACGCATCAGACTATACATGGTCATCTTCAGGAATGACCTCACTTTTCTTTTTAACGCCATTGACCTCTAACAGATATAGAAAACGTGGTTTGTCAAAAGCCTTTGTATAGAGGTCAGCGCGTTGAAAATCAGTATTTATTTTTATCACATCGATTAAATTCTTTTCAAAACAGTCACGTATGAAGTGATATTTGATTCCGATGTGTTTGGTCTTAGGATGTTGGACCGGGTTTTTAGTGACTGCAAGCGCAGCAGAGTTATCAACAAATATAGGAGTGGAAGTGAAATGCAAACCGTAATCCCGCATTTGCTGTTGAATCCATATGATTTGGGAACAGCAGCTTGCAGCAGCAACGTATTCGGCTTCACAGGTTGACAAAGCAACCGAGGTCTGCTTCTTACACTGCCAGGTTACTAATCTTCTCCCAATGAACTGACACCCTACTGATGTAGACTTGTAGTTCATCTTGCAGTCGTCGTAATCTGAGTCACTATACGTTGTAAGTTCAAAGTCATCATCATGAGGATACCACAACCCAAGTGTGGTGTGCCCTTCAGATAACGAAATATCCTTTTGACCCCGATTAGATGATTCACCTTAGGCTTTGCCTGATAACGTGAGCATAAACATGTCGCATACATGATATCTGGTCTTGAGGCAGTGAGGTACATGAGAGATCCAATCATCCCTCGGTACATAGTGGCATCTACCAGATCACCATTCTCATCGGGTGCTACATCATGGTTTGTAGCTAGTGGAGTTCTAGCTGTAGAGGCATTCTCCATGTCAAACCGATTGAGAATATCCCCTACATACTTGGTCTAATGTAAGAAGATTCCATTTGGTGTCTGATCCACCTGTAACCCGAGAAAGAACTTCATCTCCCCCATGGCACTCATCTCAAACTCCGCCTTCATAACTGCTTCGAATTCTTTGCATAATTCTTCGTTCTTTGAACCGAAGATTATGTCATCTACATAGATCTGTACTAGCAGTAAGTCTCCATCCTTTTCTTTGATAAACAGTGTGCAGTCAATGACTCCCCTACGAAATCCGTGTTTCACAAGATGAGTTGAAAGTTTCTCATACCAAGCCCTTGGAGCTTGATGAAGCCCGTATAGATCCTTGTCGAGTTTGTAGACTCTATCCCGATGATATGGATCCTCAAATCCCTCAGGTTAACTGACATACACTGTTTCTCTGATCACATCAAGTTGATAAACTTTGATTTTCATATAAGATGCATAGGCAAGAAAGATGGAAGTTTTTGACATTTACTCCCCTCACAAGATCATTCTGGATCAAGTGATTCATTTTTCTCGGATTTATGTGTCCCATTCTCCTATGCCAGGAGATGGAGTCCTTCTCAGTAGCTTTGGACAAGAAGCATTTGACTTCACTATCTGTTGTGGATGCCTTTGAGAGATCCAAGACATAAAGATCATTATATCTTGAAGCTGACATTAGGATCTGGTCCTCCGGGATCATGTATTCCTTCTTTAGAACGTAACACTTTTGGTTGTCAATAACTACCTTGAATCCTTTATCACAGATTTAAGAGACAGAAAGCAGGTTATTTTGTAATTGTTGGACAAAGTTTACCTTATCAAACTTAACCTTCTCATTTCCCACTTCTCCTTGGGCTGTGATATACCCATCTTTGTTTCCAGCAAATGAAACATGCCCTCCTTTAATTTGTCTGTCATTTGATAAGAGAGCTTTGTTCTCTGTCATGTGCCTGGATGCTCCGCTATCAACAATCCACGTGTTAGTCTCGGAACTATAGCGAACACCCTACACATTCAATGAAAACATTAGTTCATGTTAGGAACCCAAGCCTTAACTGGCTTGGGTTTCCCTGAGGCATCACATATCACAAACTCAACCCACTAACCCTTTAAGGTTAAGGATTGATCAGAATTCTATTTGTTCTTATTTTCAGGCACTAAGGAGGTTTTTTCTTTCCATAATCCAGATTTGTGTAATGCCTGTTTGTGATAAACAGACAACTGGCTGATGGGTTGAACTTTGGGTTCACAATCTCTTTTAGGAGGCGTCACTGAGTTCCTCTTAAAAGATCTAGATGTAGATGTAGAAAGTTCAACTTTCTTCCTCGGTGTCTGGTAATAAGGACAGTGAGACGCTATGTGACCATACTCTCCACAATTATAGCAGGATCTGCTTTCAACTTTACGGTTTATTTGTTTTGGTGGAGATGTACTTGTCACACGGTCAACCTTATTGTGTTTGGACTGAGACACTACTTTGTTAGATGTATTAGTTGGTTTTAAAAAATTAATTGCTTTACTTGTTTTACATCTTTAATCACTTGTTTCCATGGACTGTGACATGATGCACATGATTGATTAGATTTTATAGTCTTTTTAGGTTCTTGTTTGACTTTGTTTGACCCTGACTTTAAACTAACCTTTTCGAATTCTTTTTCCAGGTTAACACAAGGCATCTTTCCTATTGCCTTTGAAGTGGCCTCCTTTTGTTTAGGGTCGGATTCTCTTGATTTACTTATGGAATCCGGATCATTAACAAGAGGAGTAGACACCACGTGATCCTTGATGGGGTTATTGTTAAGTGGTTTACTTTTGGTGTTCATCAAGGTTTCGGGTGGTGGTGGAACCACTTTGTATCCCAGTCCCTCCCCATTATTTCTCTCTCTCACTAAGTGTTGGACAATGTGTGATGAGCTTGTCCAACTATGCAGTTTTTGTTTTAATGAATTGACTTCTACTTCTAAAACTGCTTTTTGCTTCTTAGTGTCCTCAAGAGAGTTAAAATAGTACCTAATGTCATTTGCTTGGTTAAAGGCAACTACCTCAGTTTCCCTAAGCTGTTTATTTAATAGGTCTATATTTTCCTTGTAACAGTGCTCGTTTTGTTTTAACACTCTATTCGCTTCTATGCACAGTTCTAGATCCTTTACTAAGCTATCATTATGATCTAATAGCCTCACAAATTTTGAATATATAACTTCTCTAAATTTATTACATTCTAAGCAAGCATGATTATTAAATAGTTGGTCAATAGTACATACCTAGGATGTTGAAGAAGACTCAGCCATGAGTGCTGACTCGGTTGTCTCTGGTTCTGGTGATTCAGATGATGATGTAGATGAGGATGCAGATTTTTCTTCTTTAGGCAGGTAGTTGACCACATTTGCAGCATCTTCAGAATTTGACATCGCAAGCTCTGCTGCTATATCTCCTTCACTTGCAGAATCGTCATCAATATCCTCCACACTAGCTATATTGGACTCTCCTGGTGAGATGAACCGAAAGCTCTAGTCCTGTCCTTCATCTTCATTAGCAGTTAAGGCTTTTGGATCCTTACTTGATGAGTTAGAATTACTAGCTGTGGCCTTGTCTTGACGGTTAAATGATGAGAAGGGATTGCCATTACCTGTCTTCTTTGGTTTTATACACTCCCTCTTGAAGTGTCCCTTCTCACTGTAGTTAAAACATGTAACCTTTGACTTATCAAACTCAAAGGTTGTGTCTTTTGTTGCAACCAGGTTCTGTCTGGTCTTTTTGACAAACTTTTTAGCTCGTCGGACAGCACTTGCCAGAGCCCACATTATGTCCATGCTTTCCAACTCCATTTCATCCACCTGCTCATAATCTTCATCTGCCATGTGGCAGTTACCTATCTTTCCAGCAATTAATCCATCGTAGGATTGAACCATCGCAGCTAAAAGGTCCATATGTTCTCTGGCCACCTCCACAGTTACATTCCCGAGGTTTTCGGTTTTAAGCTTTGCTGCATTAGCTTCAGGTATCATATATTGGGTGCTAGAAGACCCTGACATTTCAGATCCTGAAGTTGAGGGTTGTGCTAGAACTGCTACGCTTGAGATGGAGGCGGTTTGCAGTGGTGCTCCAGATGTCTTGACTGAAGGAGTAGCATTGTAGAGTGCCGGATTTTGATCGTAGTTTGCCTTTTGGGCTCGATACTTCATCCTAAGCTCCTCTTCTCTCAGTTTCAGAATGAAGTCAATTATATCTAGCTTCGATAGCATTACATTCTGTCTGAGATTTGAAACAAACGAAGCCCATTTTTTGGTAATCCATCAGCAAAGTTGGATACCTTATCTTCCATCGAAGTAACCACTCCATGAGTGTGCATCTCACTCATCAAGTGGTAGAATCTATCGATCACGTCATCAAGGCCTTCTTTTCCCATAAAAGAGAAGTTGTCAAACTCCTTCTTCAAGGCTTTTGCCTTGATAGCCTTCAGAAAAGCATTTCGTCATGTAACATCTTGTGATTTTGGGTTAATTTAAAGTTAGCCTTGTTAAATTCTTGCATGGGCTAATTGTGTTATTTATGAAAATTATGAGCTACTTATGATTATTACCTTATTTGCTCTTTTAAATTTGTAAGGTTATAATATTATATAATAATAATAAAAATAATAATAATAATAACAAATTATAAGAGTAATAATAATTATGTTAATAATAATAATAATAATAATAAGAACAAAAAAAGTAAAATGAAATGAAAATTTTTGTGACAATATTCAAACATTAAACCTAATTTAAACTCAAGGGGCCTCCTTGTCAATTTTGAAACTGTGAAAATAAAGTTTGGGCACGAAATAACAACTTTAAAACTTCAGGGACCCTTTGTGCAAATAACTCCAAACCTTTCCCCAAGGCCGCGTTCGGGCCAGAAGTCCGGCGGAGCTCCGGCGAGCTCCGGCGACGGTCAAACGCTCAAATTTATTCGTTTTCGAAGCCCAAAACCGACTCAAATCGTGTCGTTTGCATGTTTCGAACTTGATTACTCCATTAAATTGAGTTTAAACATCGGTTTCGACCCTAAACGATCGCATAACCGATATGCATTAAAGCATATAGCCGTTCGAGCATTTACAAATCATAATAGTCCAATTAAACTAACCTAAACGACTCTCTATCAATCATTAATCGAATACCATCCTCAATTGCATCTGAAACAACCACAATTCGCAGATTTAACTTCATTTTTTATCGCGGATCTACACCACCCGAACACCACCATACCAACCTGTTAACAACGAATTGATAGAGGGCTTTACATCGGGAGCATCATCCGAAGCTCCACACGAAGTAAATTGGACTATCATCAACATTACACATCGTTCCCTCACCTCTCGTTTCGCGACTCGTTCATCAACGTGTGCACCTTCAATTGTCAATCGAAAGGGTAAATTGCTTACATGTATTCAATCGGTTGATCATGGGGAACAAAAGCCCCATGGTTAACAATGCCCCAAGCATCGATTAATCTGTCAATTTAGAATCACCCGATTCTAGGGTTCTTGGATTTGGGGGCGTATTTGAGATTTAATTCAAAAGAAATGGAACTGAGTATTACCGCGGCTGAGAGCCTTGGTTCAGCGGTAACATGGGAGGAGGTTAAACAGGAGGTCCCCGGTTCGAATCCGGGGGACCCCATGTTTTATTTTAAGGCTTTTTAGCCTTCATTTGAAACTTGTTTTTTTTCTAAAAATTATAAGAATTGGTTTTATAACTTTTGTATATTTTTAAAGTTAATTATTCCTTTTCTGTAAATTTATATATTATTTTAACAAATATTTATCAACAAATATAGTGTTTTATTATTTTAGATAACAATTTAAATCATTACATTATTTTAATCATTTTAAGGGTGGATTAATCATGATATTTTATAGAAATTACCTACATTTTATAATTTAAATCCACAAGTTTTTTTTATAAAATTTTTAAATTTTTTTAAATTTTATAAAAGATATGTTTTCTTTTATTAGACTATAATATATGCATAATTTTCTCTAATTAGTTGTGATTATTTAGGTCCCCAAATTCCTAGCTCGCATTAAAACGTTAATCTAATTATTAACTTAAAACGTGTATATATATAGGTGCCTTGTGAGAACTACGTTGGAACGTTGCTTATTTTATTAATCATCAATTTTATATTATTTGGTCAAGTGAGTATTTCTATACCCCTTTTTGTATTTTTACACTTTTGGGGTGAAACATGTTAATTTATACTTTGCACTTGTAAACTTATTTGAGACTTGTAAACTTTATGGCAATACATCATGTTAAGTTGTGGTTAGTTGAACTTATGTGGTTACCATGTTATGGCGTTATATGTACAATCATTAACTATTGCTAGCCCAGCGAAGTCATAGATCTATGGGTAAGACAAGCCTGCTTGGTTGATCCAAGTACACTTAGCTGATCGTATATATTTTTAACGTTTGAGACTTGTAAAACATTGTCAAGGTTTGATTGTTGCATTGTCCATAGCATCCCTAATCACTATATTCACTAATTTATGACTTGAATTGCCATCTTTTATATATACTTATGTATTAAAACTATGGAATGCTCACCAACATTAGTGTTGATCTTTTATTTTTAACATGTTTCAGGTAATGCCCAAGTTTGATTTCTACACTTTGAAGCTTGCACATCTAGGAAGGGACCTAGAATAATAAATAAGATAGAATGATATACTGCATTCTATGTTATGCTTATATTCCTTTGAAATATTGATTGTAATGTGACAATTTAAAACTTATGTTAAAACTTTATTTGCTTTTCTTTAATAGCGTTATGTGGCTACGAACGATCTTAACTCTCACTCCTCGACGTTTCCGCCGTCAAGGTTGGGGTGTGACAGATTGGTATCAGAGCCCATAACTATAGGGATCTAGGTTATTAGAAATGGTGACCTAGGCTATAGTATGCATGAACCTTATAGACTTATATTCCTATCTTGTAAATTATATACTTTTCATGCTACATAATGCTATGCCTCTTATGTGCAACGTGATGCCTTAGCATAGGATTCCCTAAACATTGTTATTTGTCTCTCTAAACTTAACTTTGACTCTTTGACTCCCCCCGAACATGAACTCTCTTAATCTTATTCTCGTCGACACGTGGAACCTTATGTTTATGTTATGACTTGGATCTTTAGACGTTACGTCTAATCTGTATAAATCTCATCAAGGTTTTGATTCCATGAACCTAAGAAATATTGTGTGACACATAGACACCTGTATCCTGGTTTTCCTGGCAAAAGGCCCTCGGGCTAAGGCAAGCATATCGCATAAATCCTACGGGACTAGTTATGCTTACCTGGGGATTTCTGGGATGAGTGATAAACTATGGTCAACATACACAAGTTTCTAAGGTAAATGGGTCAATTCACCTTGACGTGTCAACGTTTTCAAATGGTAATGCGTTACCAAATGGAAACATCCCGTGTACCTTAAAAACTCTTAGCTTATCTTTGTTAAACTACTATCCTCTGTTATCCCCGTTCCTGTAACTAACTCATTTTGTATATCCAGCATGTCTCGTCACCATGGAAAGCGTGGAAGTTCCGACCGTAAGCTGGCTGCCATGATTGCACGACAAATGGCTGCCGTTCTCCCGACGATGGTTGCTGAACTTAATAGCACACTAATGGCTAATATCAACAACAACATCAATGGGAACAATAGTGGTGCTAATGGAGATAATAGCAATAATCAAAATGGAACAATCAACAAGGGAACAACCGTACTTGCACCTTCAAACACTTTAACTCGTGCAAACCCACAAGCTTTAGTGGAAAAGAAGGAGCCACTGGACTTCTCGAGTGGTTTGAAAGTATGGAGAATACGTTCATTGTTAGCGAGTGCCCCAACGAGTTCAAGGTTCGCTATGCCACAAGTGTTCTTCAACAACGAGCACTTACATGGTGGAATAGTAAGAAGAGAAAACGTGGAACTGAGGCTGCTTTGGCCTTGTCTTGGGAAGATTCAAGGAGGTTATGGTTCAAAAGTTTTGTCCAAGGAGCGAGTTACAAAAGCTGGAGGAGGAATTCTGGAATCTCAAACAAGATGGTGGGAATCATTTGGCTTATTCCACCCGACATCACGAGTTGAGTATGCTTCTACCTCACATGGTGGATACCGTGCCCCGTAACATTGAGAAATTTATCAAGGGGGTGCCACCTCAAATTCAAGATGCTGTGGTGGGTAGTAGGCCACAACCTTGGAGGAGGCGATTACTATTACTGCACAGCTCACTGAGAATCATATAAGAGCTGGCACGATGTCGGCAAAGGGCTCCAAGGCTATAGCAAAGGTGACATCTGAGGCAACAAAGGAGGTAAAGGCCGAGTCATCTTCTCAAAACAAGAAGCGTAAGTTCACCCCGACACGCAACTACGCTGTGACCGCCCCTAATGCTCCTCAAAAACAAATGGTGGTGCGAATCAAGCTCCCATGGCTAAAGTTTATGCTGGTCCACATCCTATGTGTAACACATGCAAGTACCATCATTCAAGCAACATTCCATGCCGAGTCTGCTCGCTGTGTGGAAAGTATGGTCATTTGGTGGCTACCTGTCTTCGTGCACCAAATAACTCTGCCGTGCTTACCAACCGAACCTGCTACAACTGTGGCGAGGCTGGCCATATTCGCCCTCAATGTCCTCGCAATGCGGGAACTGTGCCACCGGCTCGTGGAAGGGCTTTCAACATCAACGCCAACCAAGCGCAAGCCAACAACGACGTGGTGAATGGTACATCGTTAAATTTCTTCTAGTCCTTTTTCTTGTCTTGCAAAATTTCCTATCTATATTCATCATATCAATAATAGGTTGTTACCAAACAGGTATGTATCTCGTAAATAAACATTATGCATCTGTATTGTTTAATTCGGGTGCCGATAGGAGCTTCGTGTCCCTGGAATTCGAGGTTTTACTTTCTAAACCGCGCGTCAATCTAGAAAGATCTTTCACTGTCGAAATCGCCGACGGAAAATCTATTGTCGTGGACGTCGTATTACACGACTGCACTTTAAGCCTTAACGAACACGAGTTTTTCGTCGACCTTATTCCTATGCAATTGGGAAGCTTTGATGTTATCATTGGTATGGATTGGTTAGCCAAACATCATGCAGAAATTCTATGTTTTGAGAAGTGTATTCGAATTCCTTTACCTACTGGAGATACTTTGAAGGTCTTTGGGGAGAAATCATCCCAAAGACTCAAACTCATGTCTTGTATCAAGGCTCGCAAGTGCTTAAGTAAAAACTACATGGCTTTCATGGCATATGTAGTTAATACGAAAGCCAAGGGTAAGGAGTTGAAAGACATTCCTGTTGTGCGAGACTTTCCCGAGGTTTTTCCCGAGGATCTTAAAGGGTTACCTCCCATGCGAGAAGTTGAGTTCAAGATTGACTTAATCCCTGGCGCAAACCCTGTGGCTAAATCACCTTATCGTCTTGCACCGTCTGAAATGCAAGAATTAGCTAGTCAATTGCAAGAGTTGACCGATAAGGGTTTCATTCGCCCTAGCTCATCACCGTGGGGTGCACCTGTACTGTTGTGAAGAAGAAGGATGGTTCATTTCGTATGTGCATCGATTACCGGGAACTCAACAAACTTACTATCAAAAACCGATACCCTCTTCCTCGAATCGATGATCTCTTCGACCAACTTCAAGGGGCAACTCAATTCTCAAGATCGATCTACGCTCTGGGTATCATCAACTACGTGTTCACAATGATGACATTACAAAGACCGCTTTTCGTACTCGATATGGGCACTACGAGTTCATGGTTATGCCTTTTGGTTTGACCAATGCACCTGCCGTGTTCATGGATCTCATGAATCGAGTATGTAAACCGTATTTGGATAAATTCGTAATCGTGTTCATTGATGACATACTTATCTATTCTAAGACGAGAGTCGGTCACGAGACACACTTGCGACAAGTTCTTGAACTTTTGAAGAAGGAGCAATTGTACGCTAAGCTTTCCAAGTGTGAATTTTGGTTAGAAGAAGTTCAATTCTTAGGACATGTGGTGAATAGCCAAGGTATTCACGTTGATCCTACTAAGATTGAAGCGGTGAAGAATTGGTGCATTCCCACAACCCCAACTGAGGTTCGTTCTTTTCTGGGTTTAGCGGGATACTACCGTAGGTTCATAGCAAATTTCTCGAAGATTGCTAAACCATTAATGGCGCTAACCCAAAAGAATCGACTTTTTGAATGGGGACCCGAGCAAGAAGAGGCTTTCGAGACATTGAAACGCAAGTTGTGTAATGCCCCTATTCTCACATTACCCGATGGAAACGACGACTTTACTGTATATTGTGATGCTTCTAATCAAGGTCTTGGTTGTGTTCTCATGCAACGAGGCAAAGTTATAGCATACGCGTCGAGACAATTAAAGGTTCATGAAGATTAACTACACAACACATGATCTTGAACTTGGTGCGGTGGTTTTTGCATTGAAGATTTGGCGACACTACTTATATGGGACGCAATGCATAGTCTACACCGATCATAAGAGTCTCCAACACGTGTTCAATCAAAAGGATCTCAACATGAGACAAAGACGTTGGATTGAGTTGATTAGTGACTACGACTGCGACATTCGCTATCATCCTGGAAAGGCGAATGTTGTAGCCGACGCACTAAGCCGCAAGGTCCACCACAAGACGGTCTCACTTCAAGAAATCCGAGATCGAAGGCAATGGTTTGATACGTTAGGAGAATTTGATACCGAGATTCACATGGATGTCAACGAGGCTACTATCATGCTCCAAAACATAAGGATCGATAGTGACCTCGAGTTATGCATTCGCGAGGCTCAACAAGCGGCACTAACTGACGAAGGAAAAGATGAAGATTTGATGTCTAATGTTCGGTCACAACTGGAGACAAAACCGAATGGCATGTGGTACTTCTTGAATCGACTTTGGATCCCAAATCGTGATAATCTTCGACACTTCATTATGAACGAAGCTCATCAAACCCGATATTCCATTCATCCTGGCTCCGATAAGATGTACATGGACTTGCGTGGTCAATATTGGTGGCCTGGGATGAAGAAAGATATCGCGTCTTATGTTTCCAAGTGTCTCACGTGTGCAAGGGTCAAAGCCGAACATCAACGACCAAGTGGTTTACTTGAGCAACCTGAAATCCCTATGTGGAAATGGGAGCATATATCCATGGATTTCATAACCAAGTTACCTCGTACACCTCGTGATCATGATAGTATTTGGGTCATCGTTGACCGCTTGACCAAGACATCACACTTCATACCTATACGAGATACATACAAGGTTTCAAAGCTGGCTCGAATCTACATTGACGAAATTGTGAGTCGTCATGGCGTGCCTTTACACATCATTTCTGATCGAGATGCTCGTTTCACTTCACACTTCTGGTCTTCGATGCAAGAACTCCTGGGAACTCAATTGGATTTAAGTACGGCTTACCATCCTCAAACCGATGGTCAAACCGAACGAACAATCCAAACCCTTGAAGATCTGCTACGTCTTTGTGTCCTTGATTTTGGTGGTGATTGGGATACGCATTTACCGCTCGCGGAATTTTCGTATAACAATAGTTATCACTCAAGTATCAAAATGGCACCATTCGAGGCTTTGTATGGTCGTAAATGCCGTTCCCCAATCTGTTGGACTGACATTGGGGAAAATATTATCACTGGCCCGGAACTTATTCAAGAAACGACCGACAAAATTTCCAAAATTCGAAATAATCTTGAGGTGGCTAGAAGTCGCCAAAAGAGTTATGCCGACAAAAGACGCAAACCATTGGAGTTTCAAGTCGACGACATGTTCTTCTTAAAGTCTCTCCATTGAAGGGTGTTGTACGTTTTGGGAAGAAGGGTAAGTTAGCCCCACGCTTTGTAGGACCTTTCAAGATTTTGAAAAGAATTGGGAAAGTGGCTTACAAACTGGAATTACCTTCTGAACTTAGCGGAGTTCATCCTGTCTTCCATGTCTCAAACCTGAGGAAGTGTCTGGCTGATGAAAATTTGCATGTTCCACTAGAGGAAATTCAAATTGATGAGTCATTGCACTTTGTTGAGAAGCCTGTGGAGATTATGGATCGAACCCTGAAGAAGACCCGAACAACTACCACACCTATCGTTAAAGTTCGTTGGGAAAACAAACGTGGAGCTGAGTTCACTTGGGAGCGTGAGGATCATATGAAGGAGAGATACCCGCATTTGTTCTCTTAACTTATTCTTAATTTCGGGACGAAATTCTTTTAAGTTGGGGAGACTGTAACATCTTGTGATTTTGGGTTAATTTAAAGTTAGCCTTGTTAAATTCTTGCATGGGCTAATTGTGTTATTTATGAAAATTATGAGCTACTTATGATTATTACCTTATTTGCTCTTTTAAATTTGTAAGGTTATAATATTTATATAATAATAATAAAAATAATAATAATAATAACAAATTATAAGAGTAATAATAATTATGTAATAATAATAATAATAATAATAATAATAAGAAGAACAAAAAAAAGTAAAATGAAATAAAAATTTTTGTGAGAATATTCAAACATTAAACCTAATTTAAACTCAAGGGGCCTCCTTGTCAATTTTGAAACTGTGAAAATAAAGTTTGGGCACGAAATAACAACTTTAAAACTTCAGGGACCATTTGTGCAAATAACTCCAAACCTTTCCCCAAGGCCGCGTTCCGGCCAGAAGTCCGGCGGAGCTCCGGCGAGCTCCGGCGACGGTCAAACGCTCAAATTTATTCGTTTTCGAAGCCCAAAACCGACTCAAATCGTGTCGTTTGCATGTTTCGAACTTGATTACTCCATTAAATTGAGTTTAAACATCGGTTTCGACCCTAAACGATCTCATAACCGATATGCATTAAAGCATATAGCCGTTCGAGCATTTACAAATCATAATAGTCCAATTAAACTAACCTAAACGACTCTCTATCAATCATTAATCGAATACCATCCTCAATTGCATCTGAAACAACCACAATTCGCAGATTTAACTTCATTTTTTTATCGCGGATCTACACCACCTGAACACCACCATACAACCTGTTAACAACGAATTGATAGAGGGCTTTACATCGGGAGCATCATCCGAAGCTCCACACGAAGTAAATTGGACTATCATCAACATTACACATCGTTCCCTCACCTCTCGTTTCGCGACTCGTTCATCAACGTGTGCACCTTCAATTGTCAATCGAAAGGGTAAATTGCTTACATGTATTCAATCGGTTGATCATGGGGAACAAAAGCCCCATGGTTAACAATGCCCCAAGCATCGATTAATCTGTCAATTTAGAATCACCCGATTCTAGGGTTCTTGGATTTGGGGGCGTATTTGAGATTTAATTCAAAAGAAATTGGAACTGAGTATTACCGCGGCTGAGAGCCTTGGTTCAGCGGTAACATGGGAGGAGGTTAAACAGGAGGTCCCCGGTTCGAATCCGGGGGACCCCATGTTTTATTTTTAAGGCTTTTTAGCCTTCATTTGAAACTTGTTTTTTTTCTAAAAATTATAAGAATTGGTTTTATAACTTTTGTATATTTTTAAAGTTAATTATTCCTTTTCT
Organism: Flaveria trinervia; assembly: GCA_025506515.1. Taxonomy (NCBI): domain Eukaryota; kingdom Viridiplantae; phylum Streptophyta; class Magnoliopsida; order Asterales; family Asteraceae; genus Flaveria; species Flaveria trinervia. The sequence continues at coordinate 94,620,860 of CM046443.1, forward strand.
GTAAATTTATATATTATTTTAACAAATATTTATCAACAAATATAGTGTTTTATTATTTTAGATAACAATTTAAATCATTACATTATTTTAATCATTTTAAGGGTGGATTAATCATGATATTTTATAGAAATTACCTACATTTTATAAATTTAAATCCACAAGTTTTTTTTATAAAATTTTTAAATTTTTTTTAAATTTTATAAAAGATATGTTTTCTTTTATTAGACTATAATATATGCATAATTTTCTCTAATTAGTTGTGATTATTTAGGTCCCCAAATTCCTAGCTCGCATTAAAACGTTAATCTAATTATTAACTTAAAACGTGTATATATATAGGTGCCTTGTGAGAACTACGTTGGAACGTTGCTTATTTTTATTAATCATCAATTTTATATTATTTGGTCAAGTGAGTATTTCTATACCCCTTTTTGTATTTTTACACTTTTGGGGTGAAACATGTTAATTTATACTTTGCACTTGTAAACTTATTTGAGACTTGTAAACTTTATGGCAATACATCATGTTAAGTTGTGGTTAGTTGAACTTATGTGGTTACCATGTTATGGCGTTATATGTACAATCATTAACTATTGCTAGCCCAGCGAAGTCATAGATCTATGGGTAAGACAAGCCTGCTTGGTTGATCCAAGTACACTTAGCTGATCGTATATATTTTTAACGTTTGAGACTTGTAAAACATTGTCAAGGTTTGATTGTTGCATTGTCCATAGCATCCCTAATCACTATATTCACTAATTTATGACTTGAATTGCCATCTTTTATATATACTTATGTATTAAAACTATGGAATGCTCACCAACATTAGTGTTGATCTTTTATTTTTAACATGTTTCAGGTAATGCCCAAGTTTGATTATCTACACTTTGAAGCTTGCACATCTAGAAAGGACCTAGAATAATAAATAAGATAGAATGATATACTGCATTCTATGTTATGCTTATATTTCCTTTGAAACTATTGATTGTAATGTGACAATTTAAAACTTATGTTAAAACTTTATTTGCTTTTCTTTAATAGCGTTATGTGGCTACGAACGATCTTAACTCTCACTCCTCGACGTTTCCGCCGTCAAGGTTGGGGTGTGACACGTCATACCTCTTCTCCAACGCATCCCAAAGTTTCTTTGCTTGAGTATACTCCGAATATTGATGGAAAATATCCTTCGGAATAGACTGAGTAAGCAATGCGTAGACTTTCTTCTCAGCATTGTGTTTTACCTTCTATGCATCCGACATGCCACTTAGAGTAAGTTTTACTCCATCAGCTCCAACTGGCATGCTGTACCCCGACTCTATTGCCTCCCACAAATTTGTATCCACTCCATTTAAGTAGATTTCGAAACATTTCTTCCATTGTGGGTAGTCGTCTAACGTGATAAGCTTCAGGGGGTTTATTGTGAATCCCCACTTCGTTCTCCAACAACAGTAGATTCTGAATACGTGTATCTTTACTTGTTATGTATGCTGAATACTGATCCTCCATTTCACTTAACTTTATTATTTAACAAACTACTGATGAATGCGAATGAAGGTATGCGATTGGGCTTATTCGGGCGATTGAACAAGTGTGGATGCTTTAATCGTGCGACTAAACAAAAGCGGATGAGTCAGTCTTCTGAATAAACTGATGCGGTTGAGCAGTCCGAATGAAGATCTCAGTCGTACAAATGAGGGTACGAATGAGTCCAATCGTGCAGTTGAAGAATGCGAATGAGCTCAGTTGTGCGATTGAGCCAATTATGCGACTGAACCTGCTGAAGTTTGATAATTCGTAGGTTAAACTTGTTTTGGCCGTAAAAACTCTAATTTTACCAAACCCTAATAGCCGTATGCCGGAAAAACCACACTTTTCGATCAGGAAAAGTCTAATACTCCGTTAGACACAAAAAGATTGTGTTTTTTATGCAAAAACACAATTTTGTATCAAAACTATTAAATCAACACGTAATCAAGAGCAAATGCTCTGATACCACTTGTTAGGATCTGGTATTTGACCAAACACCAATTGATTAACGTGCTAAACCAAACCAAATAGTGCGGAATCCTATTTGATTGGCGATCCAATCAGTGAGAACGCACGTAGAGACAACAACGTATTGAATCTAATGTTAAGAATCGATTGGGAATCGATCTACAGCGTTCTATGAACTTGGAGTACGAACTTAGAGGCTTCTGGACGGCTAGGGGACGTCTGGAGTCGAAGTGGATTCAATGCTTACGTTTTTCCACGAATTAGGTGGTATTTATAGGTTAGGGTTGCTCATTCAGGCGATTGAACCATTAGCATGGTTCATTCGTGCGATTGAGCCATGCGGTTGATCCATTCGCACAACTGAATGTTCAGTCGTGCGACTGAGTCAGACACATGAAGTTGTTCAGGCGTATGGACACTCAGTCGCATGGACACTCAGTCGCATGGCCATTCGGACGCATGACCACTGTTGGGGCGCATGGTCCAGTCGGACGCATGAGAACTTCACCAAGTTTGAATGTCTTCAATATTATAACATTATGCATAACACTTCAAACAATCACAAACCTATATAATCCAGTCAATATGCGTTAAACAACTCATTAATGAAATATTAAACATTATAGACACAACCAAACATTTTGTATTTCATTAAGTACCCAATAATTACATAAGTGTAAGACATATTACATTCAGATCCGGATCTAGGTACATATATGTATCAACATTATTTTTTTCTTCTTTCGTCGGCTTCAAAGAAAATATCCGGGTGTTACAAGTCCACCCCCCTTAAATAGGTTTCGTCCCCGAAACCTGTTATTCCTCGAACAAACGTGGGTAATGCTGCCTCATTTCTTCTTCAGTCTCTCACGTAAACTCGGATCCTTTCCTGTGCTTCCACTGTACATGCATAAGAGGAACCATTTTACTCCTCGGCCTCTTCTTTTCGATCGATTACTGCCACTGGTTTTAGGCTTTGTTTAGTTTTGGGTTCTATATGTTATGGTGTGTTATGGATTTAAAATTTTAGTGTGTTCTACTTAGTGTATTTTGCTTATTTTATGTATTCGAACCTTCATTTTGATTTTGATTTTGGTTTAAGATTACGTTAAAACTTGCATAGCCGCGACAACGCGTGACGCCAAAACCTAGTTATTTTTATTACTATTATTATTATTATTGTTATTATTATTATTATTATTATTGTTATTATTATTATTATTATTATTATTATAGTATTTCAAGTAATAATACATGCTCTTTACAAAAATAAAAGTATAATTAAAATAATAATTTTAAAAGTAATAATATAAAAGTCATCAAACTAAATATATATAAACCCTTAAAAATATTAAGGTTCTGAATTTTATTTCATTTTCTTCTCACACTTACCAAATTTTGATGGTTAATAAACTCTAATTTTTTCGTAACGATGTATTAAGTTATATTAACATTTCAACATGATTTGTTTTTCCCAAAACTGATATATCTGTATAATATTATCTAAACTACTGATTAAATACTAATGTATAAATAACCGAAATCAAATTTTATAAACTTTATCAACCTGTGACAAAGTACAGATTCACACACTAGTTCTTCTAAAACAAATTAAAACAAATACAACCTATAATTAAACTCTTACACTTGGATTGTAGCCTAACATGAGACAAAGCCTCTTTAAGGTAATACAAGTTCAAATTTAATAGAAGGTAATTTATTATATAGTTTTATAGTAGTCTAGATATAACTTAAATAATAATAATAATACAACAATGGGCAAAGTATTGAGATGGGGGGTCCCCACTTCTTTTGTAAATAATGTTAATTTCTGGTCTAATATTATAAGTTTTTTGTCCGATATTTTTTTTTAAAATAACGAGTTTGCTTCCGTAAAAAATATTAATTTCGTCCAAGCTCTTGATACGAAGATGTTCAAGCTACGTCACTGAAAACAACTCTATTAATGAATTTAATAGGACAAAAATGGAAGAACAATTAAGTCATATACGCCAAATAAAAATATAAATCACTTTATAATATATTCAATAGAAATTGTAAAAACAAACACAAGTTGAAAACAACATCAATAAAATCGATTATTTTACAAGCTTTTCAAGGCAATCAGTCCCATCTTTCTTTCGATAGTAGTATTAATTTATAGTTTAATAGAGCAATTTTTTTTTCCGGTAGTGTAAATTATTTTTAACTTGATGCACTTTTACTAACAAATGAAAAGTTGGGTACCTAGATTCTTGATTTATATGCGTGTTGAAGATAATAAATGAATTCCAATATTTAATAATGTTGTTGAAAATGACATTGTATCATTTATTACATTAATATAATTTACGTGATTTTTACTAGTCTGTCCATCTAGGCACCACCTAGATATTGCCACGCACATTCACCTCAATCACTTTGGAAAAAGGCATGGGTTACTTATTTTCGAAGGTCGGTGGTTTTTTTTTATTCATTCTAAAACTCAAGTTATATATTATGTTTCAAAATGAAATTGATAATGCATTATGGTTGGGGGTGGTTAAAGCTTTTCAAACTAAATCCACTTTTCCCTTGTTCGAGTCTTTTGAATTGCAAATATTTTGTTTTTTCTTTCTTTTACTCTTTTAATATTTCTTTTTCCATTTTTTGCAATCAATCTTATTCTTATCGAGCAATTGATGTTTCGATGTTAGTTTATATTTACGCCGCAACATATCATTCATCGTATTTTTTTCAAAATTTAACCAATATCAAATTGTCACTTATTCAAACATTTCCTTTACGTACTTAACTACGTCAATGTCACTGTAGTATCGCATACAGGCTCAGGTCAAATATAAATTATTTTCGTGCTTAACTTTATATACGTTTAAGATACGTTTCAACATACTTCTACAATTTGACGTAAGTTTTATATAAAAACCCGCTAAGTCAATATAATTAATATGTTTCCATTTACTCTAAGTTTCAACGTAAATTTAGTACAGAAACGAGTCTTAACAAGTGGAGGTCAATGTTTAGACAAAAATTTTATTTGAAAAAGAGATGAGTCAAATATAATATGTTTTCGTTCAACGATATAAATTCGAGCCACTAACTCTACGTATTAATGTACATTTAGTTCGGAAATGAATCGGGTCGATTGTATTCACTGGCGGAGCTTCAATGGGGCCAGGGGCCGGGGCCGCCGCCCCCCCTATTTTTTTCGTCCGTAGTGTTAAATTTTAGACCGATAGTACTGTAAATTTTTTGTTCGGTAGTGTAAAATTTTATATAAATATCGAGTTCCCCCCCTAAATAAAATAATTCGCCCCTGCCCCTACAAAATAGTTCAAGCTTCGCCACTGATTGTAGTCTATACTTTATGACGCTGCATATTATGTCGTGTATGATTTCGCAGCAACGCGTGACGGGTAAAAGATTCTCGTTTAAAAACAAAAGGCAAGCAAGTGCCTATAATTATCTTCTCCTCTTAGGGTTTGCTCCCCTCCTCACCTATCGTCATTTGCTTATCCGATCAAGATATGCAGATCGATGACCATATTACCTCCTGCTCGTTCTCTTGTTCTCTTCTCACATTGTTGTTTTATAGTCAGATACCTAATTTTTGTATTATCGTTTCTATCATCTATGAATGTGTGTAGAAGGATCTTAAATTGGTAAAATCATTGTAAATTTGGTGTATATGAATGTCTTAAAAAATGGGAGATCTAGCCTAAAAAGTCAGGGGTATTAAAAATAATTATAAATTTACGGTACATTTATTTAATAATATTTATTTTCCGATACATTCATTCAAAAATTTTTTTGCCAAAGTATGATGTTTCATCTTAGTGGTGTACTGTGAAAACTTTTACATAGAGGTCAAATAGTTTTAAGAGTCGGTCATCAATTATCAATTATTAAATCATTTTGATACGGTCCGATCTAAGTTGGATCACACAACAACAAGACAAAAAAATCAAATTAAAACAAATAACATTCAACACTAGAGGTGTAAATGATACAATCGAAGTCATGTGTTACTATGAATAGGCTCGTCAAAATCTTAGACCGAACCAAACTTAAAGAAGCTTGAGTTTGAGCTCGAGCTTATACTATTTACTATTTAATAAATGAGCTTGAGTAAGAGCTTTACATATCGGACGCTCTCGAAATGAACTTCTTTATATAACTTTCATTTAATATAGTAAAAATAATTTTATAGATAATTGTTAATATATAAAAAACTATGATAAAAATGATTAATTTATAAACAAAGGATCTTAAGCTGAGGTTGAGTTTGGACAATTCCAAAACAACAAAACCTCAAGTATTAAAATTAAACTTTTATACAAGATGAGCTCCAGCCTCACGATTAAGATCATACCAAGCCGACTTGAGGCACTAGATCAGGCTCTCTTATGTCAAAACAATCTCAGGCTTCAAACAACTTGTATATACCCCTATTTAATAGTCGGGTAACATTCAAATAATTAAATATTCCAATAAATAATCAACTAAATAAATTAAATAATCTAATATGGCAATCTACTAATTAATAATTTAAGGGTATCCTAATTTTTGCTCATGGGTGACCCAATACATACAACCGCACACTTCAAAATGAGAGTTAAGGGATAGCCCGGGTTATCTCGGGGCTCTAAGTAAATCCGCCCCTAGCCTTAAACATGGCTAGACTCTATTAATCTTCGATTAAACCCTAATATATAACTAATTAAACAAATTTAATCATGTAATAAACATATATATCAGAAATTACCAGTGCTAGCAATGATCCTTGTGTTTATTTTGATTCACTGATTTCTTTTTCCTTTAATAAATGATGAGCGAGAATTATGAACTTAGTAGTTTTTTATTCATGTATGTTAGAAAATAACTTGTAGAAAATGTTAATGCTAATGATCTTTTAGTTTAATGGTTGAAAAAGGAAGTGGGAGGCTTTGCTTCTCTTGAACGTTCAAGGTTCAAACTTTGGTATTGACGAATTATTACAAACTTGATGTTACTAACTTCTAACAACTAACCAGCCGTCAAAAAATGTTAAAAGTTATTATCTATTTAAGAATTGCACAATTATGTTGTTTAATCAATGATTCATGTGATAGATGAGCTTGATTTAATACTTAGATCGAGTGTTGTGGGGCGTGAAAGGGGTTAGGGGTGGCTGCCGACCTAGGTCGCGAACACCACAACAAGGGCATGAGCCGGGGCGCTATTAGGGTGGTGTGAGGGGCATTGCGAGACAATGTTAAAAAAAATTCAAAAAATTACATTTCTCCCCTATAAATACCATTCCACTTTTATAAAAAATCATAGTATTTATATCTACTCTCTTTTCTTCATCTCTAAATTTTATAGAAAAACCTCACACTAGAAAATGTATGTTAATTAGGATGGTTCGTTTCAACAAAATTTTAATCTTATGGACGACGAGCCTTTTACGACTTTACATTTAGTATATTTGAGAAAGATTAATTAGATTTTTTTATTATGTAATTTTTCGTTTAATCTTTATAGGTTTTTGGTGAATTTTATTTTATTATAATCTTTAACTTTATACTAATATTTTAAATTAAAAATTTTAATAATTTAAAAAATTCGTGAGAGCCTTGATCACTTGATGTATAAGAGCATTCATAGTTCATCACTTTATCCCCCGTCCTGATACTTATAATTTAATGAAGTTAGTCATTTGAATTCAAATGAAGACGAAAATGAAACGTTAGGGGGGCACATCGAGACTTTAAATTTGCAAGAATACAAGTGGTTAAATGAGAAAACGTCAAAAATACAAATGGTAATTTACTCTTAGTTAAACCCTAAAGATATTATTTATATAATAAAATTAAAGATATTGCAAGCTATAAATATTTCAAGGCCAAGGTTTTTCAAATCTCCAGCTTGCATCAGGCCATGTGTTGTTTTTCACACTTATATAAAATCCTTCTGGTCTAACCAACCAATAACAATGTATAGTACCCCAAGCTTTGTTCCGACATACATTACTAACATGTTTATTAACCACATTCAAAGCCATATATTTTGATCCCCCCAAAACTCGCCAGAAAACAGTGTCCTAGGTGTAAAGCAAAAAGACCAATCATAAGCTGCATTGTAAGGAAGTGTATGATTTCCAAGATCGTCATCTTTCGATCTCACATGGAGTATAATATCTGCAGGGATATCATTGATTACATACATATGATATCTGGACAATACAACACATGGACTTTCTATAGAGTCTGCGACAACACATGTATCTGTAATTGTTGCTATGAAGAAGAAAATGATGAATAAGAGGCTACGCATTTGGATATTTGTAACTCGGTGCACTATTACTAACAAAAGAAAAGTTGGGTACCCCTATTCTTGATTTATAAGTGTGTTTGAAGATAATAAATGAAGGTTAAAATTGAATAATGCTGTTGAAAATGGCATTGTATCATTTATTACAATAATAATATTACTTATTTGTCTATAAGTGTGTTAAAGATAATAATATTACTTGATTTATAAGTGTGTTGAAGATAATAAATGAAGGTTAAAATTGAATAATGTTGTTAAAATTGCATTGTATCATTATTACGATAATAATATTAGTTATTAATTTGTTTGGCCAACCACTGAACGTTAGCCCAAGTTGTTAAAGTAAGCTATGCTAATACTTTACTAAAATATGTTTTTGGCTTAACTCTTAACCATGATAAAAAAGGGGAAATTCAGATTGGGCCAGAGAGTTTTCTCACCCAAAGTGAGTTTCCTCGTTAAGGTGGTATCAAGTTCGAGATTAACGGGGACGAACTGATGTACGAGCTTTTTTTTGAATATGCTAGTCTAGCTCCTCAAGATTTCGTACTCAAGTAATAAAGATAATCAGATGTGTTAGTGTAGTAATCCAATTAGTCGTTAAAAAAATTTGTTGGCGGAGATAAATTTATACATCTCTAGCAATTATTTTATGGAAAACTTGCGCCGCTATTAAATTTTCAGGATGGGTGTCTATATAAATGAAATCTGATTTTATAATAAAAGTTAGTTATATATACTATTATATAATAGAGAAACCATAACTAGATTTGTAATTTTACATCAATTTTAAGATAACATATGAAGAGTTACAAGTTTTAGTGTGTAATGTCATAAGATTGATTCCTATTATACTTCTTTTAAGTTTTAAATAATTTTACTCCACTATTTTCTAACTAAATTTAAAGTATAACTATTATATTTAAGTTTTCTTAATCTATTTATATCTATACTTCTATAGTATACAACTTTTTTGATAACATTATAATTTTAATCTATTTTTAAGACACTTAAGAATAATTTTGTTACATTTAGTACAAATGATTATGTATAAACAATTTATTATTTACAAATTTATATATCCCTATAATAATATAGATATGTTTGATATCCCACATTAATCAAATAAAAAAGCAAAGTGAGAGTTAGCACAATAAATAAAAGTTAGCTAAATACACAATACTAAAAATATCTATACCTCCAACGCACCGTGCGGGTTTCACCCACTAGTAGTATCTAATATATGCTAACTACTATAATTTGTTTATGGTAATAAATCAAGCACTATATGTAATTTAATCTCAATAAAAAATATATTATTTATCTCAACTAGTGTGATTACCCAGACGCGCGTTGCACATCTTGGGAACGCCGCAAATCGGTGCGTAAAATTGGAATGTTCAATGTGTGGCTCGAGACTAATGGCAAGTTGTTGCTGCACACTGAAAATGATTGCCAGGGCAATGCAACCAGTACGTTTCATGTGTATCATAGCCAACATCATCCACATCAGACCAGCAATGACTAATACAAAGACAAACTATAATAAGCATATACAACGTGGCTCTGATATCATTAGTAAACCGATGTGGCTGTAATACGGGTTGCAAGTGAAAAACATGTCAGTCACCGTCCTCGTTTATGCCACACCAAGCAATAGTCTATATTACAATCATCGTAGCCAAAGAACACGTAGGGGAACTGAAGTTCGAACGATATACGGTTTTAGAGCAAACCTACATATTCATCAGACCAATAACCCAGGGTTCATGTCACAAGCACTAATCACATAAAACAACATAAACTGAGACAGTCAAAGTTGTGTAACACAGACCCTAAACAAAACATAATGAACCGAGTTTAAGAAACAACTACCGTTAACATCGAACCACTGGAACCACAATAGTGTCCAAGTCGGTTGGCCAGGTCAAAGAGCAACGATATACGCACAGTCGGAGAACCCACCATCGCGATGTAATCGGAAACAGAAGGCCGTTGTAATCACTCATCGATGACGGAGCCAACGTTACAATGTGCCAAGCCGCACCGGCTTCGACACCGACACCGGCTCAACCACCACCTGCATGTTGTCTACCGACGACCACCAAACATGAAATAGCCCCCGTCGGCGACGACACCAATGCTACGAGACGCCAGGCGGCGACGGTAGAAGGCACCGCCGCCATCACCGGCACCGGTGCAGAACCGCCGCCGCTATCACGAAAACAACCGGATCTCAACCAATAAAGGGCGGCAGTGTTGTAGGCGACCACATCGGCGCCAGCGCCATAGCAACCACAACCATAACCCACTGGGTTGAGATCTGCAAACCGGGCGTGCCACCACCACCAAAGGCAGGCAAGCTGAATCGAAACCGGAAGCGCCACGACCACCCACACGGCTAAAAACGGAAATCCTCCACCCGAAGCGCCACCGGAGGTGGGGGCCGGCGGTGTAACGGAAGACAACGGCGGTGCAGGGGGGATGATGGCGGCGGCAAGGGAAGCCCAAATTTCGATACATACAAAAGGGTAGTGTTGAGGGGCTAAAACGAAAAACCTTCAAACCTGTGTGGCAAATGTCGAAAAGTGAAAAAAACAACTGCTTATGGCAGTTGCCTTTTTTATAGTATGTAATATATAAGAACCCATTTTTGGGAATAAAATGGAAGGAGATATAATAAATCAAGAGTAAGTTATGCTTTTGGTCCTTGTGATGACGTGTTTAAGCATTTTAATCTAAAAGTAATCTTTTAAAATATTAGACCCTTATGCTTGAATTTTGTAACAATTTCAATCTTTATGAACATTTTGATCATTTCACATATAAAACATGCGTAATATTTAAGGGTTATTTACCCAAATAACTTAAATATATAAAAAGTAAAAACATGATGATACTGATAAGATGATGTTCGATGGTGATGTTAGTAGTATTTTGGTGGTGTGATGATGGGTGCCGGTGGAGGTGATTGGTGAAATTACGCTGACACTCCAACGGTGATAAGATGAAATAGCAATGCATCAGACCAAATAGCAAGCAAGTCAGGAAGTCAAGTGGAGCGAATAACAGTGTACCGGATAAAATAACAAATGCAAGACGAAATCTAAACAAAGATATATGTGCTCAACGAAACCACCTCATCAAAACTGAAGTTAGGCGCATCAAATTCTACGCTATGATAAGAACCGATTAAAGGATTGTGATTACTCCCTTGGTAAGAATTAAGAACAGGGAAACCCATCTTGGTTATATACAAATTTACACTTTGGTGTACGGTTGAAATGAAGATCAACCAAGAAAGACACCTAATTTTGGTTCTATTTTATTATATTGAGTTTACACACAAACAACCCATTAATATAATTAATCTTTAAATATTACATAAATAGTATCCAGATAGGAAATGACCAAAAAACCCCAGATTTGTGTTTGAAAATTTTAACATAATGCGGGGGATTGAAATGTTTATAAAATTCAAACATCAAGGCTGATATGTTAAAAAAATTATTTTGAGTAAATTACAAATTTTATCCTTTAAGTATTTCTAAAATTATGGATATTGTTCTTAAACTTTTATAATTACACTAAACGTCCTTTATTTAAAAACTTATCACGCTGTATATCATTTTTACTAATTGAAGTTAACTTTTAGTTAGTTTTTTGTAAAAGACAATTTTACTCTTCCCCCTTAAAGGACGAAATCTGTAATTTTAACTAATCTTTTATTTTTTTTCTTTTTGTTTTTATTTTATTTACTTTATTTCTCTCTAATTTTTTTCTTTTCCGACCACTTTTATTTAATAAACTTAGTTCTTAATGGTCACTTACTCTTAACCTTTAAAATGACAAAATGTGTTATTATTACTCTTTTATTATTATTATTATTACTATTATTATTATTATTATTATTATTATATTATTATTATTATTATTTTATTTTCTTTACTTTTATTTTATTTTTAGACCCTTTTGTTTAAAGAAATAATCATAAATATTAGTAGTAATTTTATTTTATTTTTTATAAATGTATTTATAGATTTTTACCTTTGTAATAAAACTAATAGAAATTAAACAACTAAATTTGTAACTTTTTTGGTACAATATTTTTTTATTTTTTCAAGTTATTGGTTTAGGGTTTATATTCGAAACTGGTTGTAGAAAGTAAAATTTTAGTTTATGATATGAATTTTTATTTTTTTGTATTCAATCAAATGGTTTGTTTTTAAATATAAATATAATGTGATAGCGCGTTACTTTAACTTAAAATAAAATATACTACAAGGTTACTAAAGAACTACTCGGAGTTTTGAAAATAAACAATCATTCAAATTTTTTTATTAAATGTACTTTTATTCATAGTTTTATTTAAACTATTAATAATATTTTTTTATCAACAGAAATCAAAGCCAAACCACTTAAAATTAAAACAAAATCGAACCAAATAATTACTAAGGGTTTGCTTTGCTTTGCTTTGGTTTTACGATTAAGTTTATTGAATATTTTTTAGTAAAAATGCTTAAATACTCCATATATCTATTTTAGTTATTCATATAGCTTAATTTAGAATAATTATAACCAAGTAAAATATAAAAAAATATATACTAAAATCATATGATCTCTAATAGGTTTCTAATATAAACCGTAAGTCAAACAATTTAAAATAGTTGAAAATTCTTATACCAAAAAGGTAATAGAAAAACGATGATGAAACAAAATTGATTACTAGTTTAAATTTATAACATAAAAAATATTGTAAGCTCTCCATTTTGTTCTCGTATAATTAGAAAGGTAGATAACTATTTTTTTGAAAATAAAAGAATATAATAAATAAAAAAACTAAAGATAAAATTATAGTTTATAAAAAATATTTAAGTAATAATATTTCATAAAAGTTTATAAAATAAAATTTGATTAAAAAAGATAAATTAAATAAAATAAAAACAAAATAGAAATAATAAAAGATTAAGGAAAATTGCAGATTTCATCCTTTAAGGGATAAGAGCAAAATGGTACATTCACATAAAATTTACTAAAAAAGTTAACTTCAGTTACTAGAAATGACATGAAATATGATAAATTTTTAAATAAAGAACGTTCACTATAATTATCAAAGTTTAAGGACAAAATCCATAATTTTAAACATACGTAAAGGATAAAATTTGTAATTTACTCTTCACTTTTTGAACTAAAATGGTTAAACATCCCAAATATGCACCATTTTTTAAAAGCTTAATGTAACGTGTGACAAACTACAAATCCAAATCTTTTGAGGTTTTACATCTAATATTAATTACAACAATGCGTCCAATATTACCATTACCATAAAACATCAAAAAGTACAATAACGTATCCAATTAAGCATGCATCTTTCGTTATAGTAACAAGTTTTGATTGCGTGCTCATATGTGCGTCTAATCAATATACGTGGCACGTTCAACATTGCGTATGTGGTGCTGGAAAAATGTGTACTTAAATGAACACTAACAACTACCAACATGGAATACATTTGTCATGGCATTACCTTTATACACGCTCTACAAAAATAATACTCGTGGAATGATGGATCACACTCTAAATATATCAATTTAGCTAAATCGATAATTTATACTACAACCGAAGCCCATTAAATATATAGAACCTTATAACAAGGACAAAAATATAATTGTCACCATGTATGATCACATTTACAAAGCCTAAAGTAACGAGGTATATTAAAAACCCTTATTGTAATTTATAAACTATGTCGAAATGGTTTGGCAATACATATACATACTCACTTCCAAGGACTTGAAAGCGCCAATTTGGATCAGAATATGACAAGTTTTTTCTAGATACATAAAACCCTTCCGGTTTAACTAACCAATAACAATGTTGTGTACCCAAAGGGAATTTATAATGGAAACAAACGTTACTGATGTGCTTACCATACAATTCTATACTTTTTTTCATTGAACCCCAAGTGAAGTTGCCGTGATACAAACTGCCAACAGGACAAAAGTACCAATCAAAAACTTGTCCAGGCGACAATTCACAGTGGTCACATTTTGGGGATACATCGTATGTATCATATATATGAGCTTCAATGATATCATTAGGCATGCCATTTATAACGAACATGTGCCAATCAGGAGTCAGAAAGCATTTTTCTCGCATGATATCAGTGGAATTTGCACATGAAAATGTAGATGAGATGAAGAAGAGAACACCAATGACCAAGAGATTGGGCATTGTGAAGTGATTTAGAGAAAGTTAGACCTCTTATTCTCAAATTTATATAGGGCAATTACTCCTTTTATAACATGAAATGAACTCCTAGTATTTGTAACGATAAATAAAATTTATGAGCTAAAGGTCAAATGATGACATGTACTACATAATATATATCAATATTATATTTTTTATATAATAACATTATTACAATGAAGAAATAATGTTTTCGATTGATTTTTACGAGTTAAGTTATTATTTGTTCTCAATCTCATATATGTCTCTCTCTCTCTCTCACTCTCTCTCTCTCTCTCTTATATATATATACCACACATATATATATACATATATATATATAAAAGTTTAAAGCATTAGAAAAATGCAACTCAAACAACTTATGACGAAACTCATTTTTGCAGCGTTGGAGTCGGCTCATCAAATTCTACCATCTTATTTTTTTAGAATTCAACTTTAGGGCTTAGAATTTAGTTTTTAAAATTTAATTTTAGGGTTTAGAAATTAAATTTTAAGGTTAAATTGATGTTTAGCTTTTAAGGGTGATTAGAGTTTATGGTTTAGCTTTAGAGTCTAACTTTAGTGCTTAGAGTTTGATAAGCTAGTTCTAACATCATTATAGTGAGTTTAATCGGAGTTTGTTTCATCTGACCTTTTAGGATTTTTAGGCAAAATATTTTTTATTTAACCTTCCTCATGTGTGGTGTAAGTGTGCATGCACGCGCCTATATATAAAAACAAATCGATGAGAACTCTTGTTTCCGTGAAAACTATTTGTGAATCCAAGGATCGCGAACATGAATTATCAATGTCGGTCGATTGACAAGTCAACGTTTGCGGAATCAACGTTGATTTGGTTTAATTGTTTTGCAATAACTTTAAATATCAATAAATGTTCAAGAACACATGTAGCAAAACACAATTAATGATTAATATGTATTTCATTAGAACATGTTAATGATTACAAGTATAATAAATGAATGATATCAAAGTGTGTTATGATGTGACGGCTGCTAGGGTTTGATTGAGAGACTTTGAAGTGATGGTTATAATTCTGATGCTGTTGTCGCTCAATCAATCATCTAAAACAACCTACTTGAATCGAAACCTAGGATCCATGTATATAGACAATGATGTTTCTGTTATAGGAAACACCGGATCTCTTGGGATTTGATTTGTGTCAGTTAAGGAATCATCGGTTTTTTTGGGATTCGCATAACTGCCTTGTTGACTTGTTGACTTGTAACGCTTGTATTATACAAGTGTTTGGACTCCGTAGGAATAGTGTCTTCCGTAGGAGTTTGTTCTTCTGCAGAAGAATCGTTCTTCCGCAGAAGTCTTGTTCTTCAGAACAATCTTGTTCTTCCGAAGCAATCTTGTTCACTCCTGGTTGTTCATCCACAGAGGATCTTCGAATGAATAGTTACTTGTAAGAAATATATCTACGGAAGAACAAAATGTTCATCCGTAGACGTTTCTTACACTTGGTCAATTTCATAAGTTGACCGAGTATAATGTTTGTACCTGCAACTATACGTAAATCAACACACACAAAAATGGGTTAACCTATATATTTAATGCATACACAATAATGAATTACAAACATTCATTACAGATATTAATTCAAGTACTAAGCCTATACATAATAAACTAGATCTACTGAAACTAGCCCTAACAATACTCCCCCTTAGGCTTAGATACTTGCAATTAGTTCTTCAACACTGAAAGTTCCTTGACTCTAGCAATGATCTTATTGTAGAAGTAAGACACAATAGTCTTCTGATCATCATACTTGTAGTTGATCTTCATCTTGCTGAACTTCTTCAAAGTCTCAAAGCTTATTTCCTAGACATCTTCCTCTGTAGTAAGTGTGTCTAACACATTGTTGTTATACATCACTTCTAACTCATCTTGCTCTGAAATTCTAAGTTCAGCGACTTCATCAAAAGTTGTTCCCTTTAGCAGTCCAGCATTGTATCTTCTTCTTTTGTAGGCTTTGGCATGTAATTTTTCAATCACTTGGATCACATGGACATGTAGGAACAAATCATTCTGTGCTTTTTCATCGGTCAACTTGGGAAAGACTTTGTCATTGAGGTATGAGGTGTAGCTGGGATGAAGTAGTTTGATTTCCACAGGATCAAAGATCCTGATACGGTCAGCTTTCTTGTTTTCAGCATTTCTTAACAACGCCAACTCCTTTGTTTTCTCAAAATAGCCCCATTCAGTTATAGGGTATGTGAATTGAGTTCCTTCAATACATTTGATTGCTACTGTAGTTCTACTTTTGTATCCAACCCTCTTCAAAAATTCATCATCTACAGATTCTAAGGCATTGGACTTGTATCTTTTAAACCCTTTGATTCTCTTCTGATGCTCTGCATCTTCTCTTCTAGCTTCACTTACAACATCATCTTTAAACTTAGTCTTGAGCTTCCCACTAGAGTTAAGAAGTCTCTTCCTCTAGGGTGAATTGGATAATTGCAGATGATCAGGCTTTGAAGATCTTTGATGTCATTCTCTGGTAGACTCACCACTAAAAATACATCATGGAAGTATTCAACTCTTCCAGATGTTCTTTTAACAATAACACAATCCCGGTCTGGATCATATTTCCAGGCCATGATCCTGTTTTCTTTCACAAAACTGGAGTCGTGAGGTGGTTTATTAGTTGTATCAGAGTGGATTTTTGTTCAGTTATCTCCCTCATTATTGTGCCCAGTGGCCATACTTTGCCGGGAATTACTTCTCTTGGCTCTCTGATTAGTTTGTTCTTCCCTTTGTGCTGATCTTTAGGTTCAACTGTTATAGGTTCAGTATGAAGCTTACTTTGTTGCTTATAAGATGGATGAGGAGCTTCAGTTCTGAATTTTACACCAGTATCCAGCTCAACTTTCATCACATGCTCCATCATCCTTCTAAGTTCTCCTATTGACCTTCCCTTAAGCTCATGTGGTTTTGTTTGTGGCCTTGTAACCAGCAAGTCATGTTATATCTACTCAGCTTAGCTGTGTCACAATGACCCAACTCTTTCTTTATCTTCTGTATGGATTGAAAGGTGCTGAAAGCTTCATAGTCACAATTTGGAATCATAAAGCTTTCAAGTTCAACTCCTTCAATTTGTTCTTCATCTCAGACATATTCATCCTTTCAACCATTTCATATGGAAATCCATGGTTGATCAGGGTCATAAACATAGCAGATTCAAGCCTCTCTTCCATAATGTCTTTTGATGTAAGAACATTATCTTTTTTAATTCTTCTTGAGCTTTGTCAGGTCTATCTTCAATCAACTCTTTCCATTCAACATCACTCACAGATTCATCACTAGCAGCTTGCTTTAATGTTAAATTTTCAACAGGAGTGTGCTCAGAAGATGTATGTATTGATCGTTTAGGAGAGTCTTCAACATTGATTACTTGAATCTTTGTTGGGCCCAAATACTTCCTCTTCCTTGAGTATTGAATGAGATGCTTAAAAGATTCAGCAGGTTTCTTTTATTGGTTTGATTCAAGAGCACATAACTTCATTTTCAGTTCATCAATCTCTGCTTCTTTTCTTCTCAATAGAGCTGATTGATCATAGAGAGTGTCATTGATTTGATCAATTTTCATTGTTAGCTTCTCATTTTCTTCTCTCTTTTTCTTTACTTCTTCTTTGAGTTCAGAATCTTGTTGAAGAAGAGCATCAATCACTTCATTATTGCACATGACATCTTCTCTCAATCTTTTTATTCTAGCTTATTGCTTCATCAACTCTTCATCCTTTCCTCTGATCACTCCCTTCAACTCCTGTATTCTTTGCTTTCTTTTATTTGATTTTAGCATCAGCTTGTTGTACTCAGCAACCAGATAACTCTTGCTGACAGGGATATCAGCATCACTTAGATCCGCTTCATTGTATGCTATTACATCAACATGGTTTGCTTCTTCTTCTCCTTCCTGATGTTGAGAAGCAGTCTCATCATCTTTAAATTTTTCTGGGTCTACACTTGCTGAGCTTGAACTGAGCTCAATGAGTTGATTTGCAAGTTCTTGATGAGGTTGTTGTTGTTGTTGATGATCAGACACTGAGATACTTGTTCAGTTTTGTTTGAGAGTATTGGGGATTCAGTCTTGGATGATGAAAGTTTAACTATACTTGTTTGTGAGACTAACTCTGTCTCCCTAGTGTAAAGACTGTTTGGTGAGTAAGGTTGGATGGGAGAGATTGGTTTTGTATTTTGGCTGGCTGGAGATTGTAGTTGAGGTGTTTGTTCTTGATTTGGTGATGGATGGTGGATGAGAGAGATTGGTTCAGTATTCTGGCTGGCTGGAGATTGTTGATGTATAGGTGATGTATCTGGTGAGAAAGTGTCTTGAACAGACTTGGTTAGAGAATTCTCTTGTTCATCTTTCCACACAGCTCTTCAGGGATATTTGCAACAGCATCAATCACATGTGCAAACATGTCCATATCACCTCCTTCATATTTCCCAGAAATTTTGTTTAGAATAGATCTGCCAAGGTGTGCTTGACTAAACACACCACCATCCACAGAAGTTCCAGGCAGATCAGCATTAATGATCAGTTGCAGGAACCTTGGAAACATGTACATCTTATCAGCCTTCTGCATTTTGATGTGATCACTTAAGCAGTTGAAGATGTACTTGGAATAATTGTAGGTTCCTCCCTCAAAAACACTAATAATCCCAGAGGAAATGTGCCTTGAGAATCTGTCAAGACCAGATTTTTTGTTTGATATGCACTTAAGATAAGTGTGACAGAGAAATCTGTACGGCTTGCAAAGTCTTCCTTTCTTGATTTCTCCTTTGTTGAAATCACCATCATATCCCATCAGTAGAATACTTTTTCTATGTATTCATCTTCGAACACATCAGGATGACCAGCTTCGACTTTTCCTAACTCAAGAACCCTTCTTATTGTCTGTTCATCGATTCTCAGTCCTCGATTCTCAGTCCTCGATTCTTCACAGTAGCCACTATAGCTTCACCGTCTTCGTCTATGCGTGCAGAGTTCCAGAAATTAGTGATATGTGATTGATAAATCACAGGCTCTGCTGATAAGGCATAGAACAGCCTTGATCTTCTTAGATATCTGATAAGTTCTTGACACCCTTCTGAGACAGGATCATCAGGGTTTAAGAAGGCACACACATTGTGTTCTTTCGCAAATCGATTATCCATCTGTTCATAAGGAAAAGACTTCGTTAAAATCATATTATTGATATGAATGCGAACAGTTGTGAGATAAACAAGTATCAAATGGTTCATTCTTGAATATTACAACATGTTTTACCTTAATAACAGCGGATTAAGAACACAAATATATGTTTGTTTACTGTTTTGATTTGGTGAAATTTGAATACTGAGAAAGTGGGAAAACATTTGTTGAGAGTGGGTTTTTCTAGGTCTGAAAAGTGAGCTGAAAAAGCGAATAATGAATTTGAGAGGTCAACCACATTATTTATACTCTCAGACACATTTATTTATCTCATTTATTAAGTGGGACCCTCAATGTATTCTTCCGCATAACATCTACGGATCGACAACATCTGCTGATGAACACTAAAATTAATTACATTTGATCTTTGTTCATCCGTAGTTTACCAATCTACAAATAAACATTTAAGATTTCCACATTGTAGCTTCTGCTGATGCTTAAGATAGCACTGTAGCTTCAACTGATGCTTAAGATAGCACAATGCAGAGAAATATTATTGTTTGTATGGTCCAAGTCCATTGGTTAAAACCATTTATTGCTTTAGGACCTTGTAGGCTTTGTATACATGGCAATTTAGCACAAGAAAGCTTAAAATGATTTTGAGAAAATTTTTATGTATCCAGAAGCTAAGATGATGCTCAGATTCCAATTCCTTTAAATTGATAATAAGATAGACATTTCTGCTGATTGAGTAACTCAACATACTCAACTTCATGTATTTTACTCACCTAAATTTGTGATTAATGGTGAATTTAAGCATTTATCAGAAATTTCTTTAAGAGGAATAACATGATTTGTAACTGTATGAAAATGATCAGACATATATACATATGATGGGATCATACTATAATACTAATGATCAGACATAAATGATCAGATTCCATCCTGATGAGTTATGTTGTTAAGTTGATACCTGAACAAAGTTCTGATTGCAAGTATATTGTCCACTTAAATCCATACAAGAGCTCATGTATCAACTAGGCATGCTGATTATCATGTTTTCATATTGATTTAGAAATAACTGTTATGGGTTTCATATTCAATTTACAGAGATTTGCATTTCCTTTGCAAATCAAATCATCACTTTTTCACACTTAAGAACTATGTACTTTAAGTGATAAGATCTATCTTGAGATGCATTTGACATCTCATTAATGCAATGATGTAAAAGCTCAAGATAATATACAACTGATCACATAGGATTCTTTTGAGAGCTTAGATATGATCATCATCAGGTCACCAGGTCTTTACTCACGTAAAACAGAGGTGCCTTTAACCCAGGTCTTTGTTTACACAAAACAGAGGGATGATGAGGATCATGATCTGTTCATCGTTTGTAACTGAATTTCAGTATGGTGATCATACACCTAGGTCTTTGTTTACACAAAACAGAGGGAGTATGATTTGCAAAGATAGCTATTATAAAGTGTTGGTACATAGTATGTTTAGATGAGTGATTTGGTCACATCAGAAAAAGTCTCACCTTGTATTCTCAAAATGAAGTTTCCCACAAATAATCACTTTAGTATCATGTTTGGCATGCACTTAGATTAGTTTCCACTCAAGATGAATCTACTCACATATCAAGAAACTTGTTGAGATTTATTGTTATGTATGAATTCAGGAACAAGCAAAACTATAGTGTACTATCATTTCCCATACATATGTCATGCTGAAGCATCATTACACATAGTATTTTAATTGTTTAGACTTGATTAATCTAAGTTAATCATGCCCAGAGACTCAACCACAAAGTTAAATCTGACTGAATCAAAGGCTTTAGTGAATAAATCAGCAAGCTGATTTGATGTATCCACTTTGACTAACTTAATCAAACCCTTTTCTGAGCAATCTCTCAGAAAATGATATCTTATTTCAATATGTTTTGTTTTACTATGTTGCACAGGATTAGCAGTTATAAACATAGCAGTAGAATTGTCTATATAAATTGAAGTTTGAAGGAAGTTGTAACCATAGTCAAGTATTTGGTTTTGCAACCAAAGAACTTAAGAACATCCAGCTGAAACAACAATGTACTCAGCCTCAGCTGTGGATACAGAAACATTGGTTTGTTTCTTGCACTGCCATGATACTAGCCTTGGTCTAATGAATTGACATCCACCAATTGTTGATTTTCTGTTACTGTTACATCCACCATAATCACTGTCTGAGTATGAGTAGAGTGTAAATTCGCCATCCTTTGGATACCAGAGACCAAGTCCTGGTTTTCCTTTGAGGTATCTGAAAATTCTTTTAACCGCATTGAGATAAGACTCCTTGGGATCAGATTGGTACCTAGCACATACACACACAAAAACATAATATCAGGTCTACTGGCAGTTAAATACATAAGTGAACCTATCATTGATCTATATAATTTTGATCAATAGATTTTCCAGAAAGATCAGGAGCAATCTTATCAATTGTTGATGCTGGTGTTTTGCATGAGGATACTTCAGCAAGATTGTATTTCTTTAGAATTTGATGTATGTATTTTTCTTGATTGATGAATATCCCATCTAACTTTTGATGAACTTGAAGGCCAAGAAAGAAGGTTAATTCACCCATTGAGCTTATCTGAAATTCAGATTTCATCAGCTTTTCAAAATTCACACACAATCTCTTATTAGTTGAACCAAATATAATGTCATCCACATATATTTGAACTACTAGGAGATCTTGATGTTCTTGTTTGAGGAAGAGAGTCTGATCAATAGTTCCTCTTTTGTAGCCATGCTTGAGCAAGAAAGATGATAGTGTTTCATACCATTTTCTTGGTGCTTGATGAAGACCATACAGGGCTTTATCTAGTTTGTATACCCTATGGGGATAATGAGGATCTTCAAAACCAGGGGTTGTGATACATAAACTTCCTCATCAATCTTCCCATATAAGAATGCACACTTGACATCCATCTGATACACAGTAAACTTCTTATATGATGCATAAGCCAGAAACACTCTTATTGCCTCAATTCTTGTAACTGGTGCAAAAACTTCATCATAGTCAATTCCTTCTTTTGAGTGTATCCTTGTGCAATCAAGCTTGCTTTGTTTCTTACAATAATCCCTCTATCATCCAGTTTGTTTTTGTATAGCCATCTTGTTCCAATAGGATGTTGACCTTCAGGTAAATCAACAAGAGACCATACTTTTTGCTTTCTGAACTGCTGAAGCTCTTCTTGCATAGCTTCAATCTAGCTATTGTCTTTTAAAGCAGCAGTGATTTTTGGAGGCACCACTTGAGAAAGAAAACAGATGAAGGGACAAAGGTTGGGTGTACCACTTTGACTCCTTGTAGTTCTCTTTTCAGGATTTCCAATGATGTTGACAATTGGATGAGTCTTATGGATTCTCATTGAAGGAGTTGATTCAGCTGGTATAGATGATCCAAGGTTAGTCATTTCTAGTGTCTCACATTGATTCATCTCAGCTTATGAGTTTAAGAAATAATCAAAATGCTCCACATGAGAAGAATGGTCATGAGAGTCTCTTGTATGGGCTGCAGGGGTATCTCCAGTTTTGTTTTGCTTTTCCGTAGGAACTTCTCCGGAAAGATTTTGCTTTGCCGTAGGAACTTCTTCGGAAAGATTTTGCTCTTCCGTAGGAACTTCTCCGGAAACAGTTTGCTCTTCCGCAGGAACTTCTCCGGAAGCATTTTGCTCTTCCGCAGGAACTTCTCCGGAAGCATTTTGCTCTTCCGCAGGAACTTCTCCGAAAGCATTTTGCTCTTCCGCTGGAACTTCTCCGGAAGCATTTTGCTCTTCCGCAGGAACTTCTCCGGAAGTATTTTGCTCTTCCGCAGGAATTTCTCCGGAAGCATTTTGCTCTTCCGTAGAAGTTTCTCCGGATATTAAGTGAGGACATGAATCATTTTCAATATTTTTTGCATTCATTTGAGAGCTTGGATCTGTTGAAGGCACATCATTCACATCTCCGGGTGCAGCATGTTTGTTTCCAAATATAGTATCTGCATCTACTGAAGTGTTTTCATCCAAGAATGGGATATCCTTGGAGGATCAGCAGATAAGGTTACTTCAGTCATAAAAGGTGGAACAAATGGATAACACACTTCATCAGATCCTGCATTGTTCAAATAGTCATAGTTAAATGATTTGGCTAAAGCATCTATGTCAAACAACCATGATAAACATTTAACTGACTTTATAAATACAGATTCATCAAAAGACACATTATGAGTCTCTTCCATAATGTTATGTTATGGTATATAAACCCAATATGATTTCAATGTTGAAGAGTATCCAACAAAGAAACCATCATATGCTTTTTCTGAAAATTTTCCCAATGACTCTTTCATGTTTAAAATAGTTACATGACATCCAAAGACTTTCAGATATCCTATGTATGGTTTTCTTTTAAATAAGAGCTCATAGGGAGTTTTGTTATGTTCTTTGACAATTAATGTTCTCTTTTGAACATTGCATGCAGTATTCACAGCCTTAGCCCAAAAAGTGATGGGTAATTATGAATCAACTAGCATTGTTCTGGCAGCTTCAATAGGGTTCTGTTTCTTCTTTCAGCTACTCCATTTTGTTGTAGAGTTCTTGGTGCACTGAATTGTCTTGCAATACCTTTGCTCCTACAAAAGGAATCCAGTTCAAAATTGACAAATTCAGTACCATTGTCACTCCTAAAAATTTTAACTTTTGAATCAAGTTGATTCTCAATCTTGATCACAAAGCCCATTAATGTTTCTGATGTTTCATTCTTTTGTTTTAAGAAAAGACCCATGTGAATCTTGTGAAATCATCAACTATCACCAAACAATATTGCCTTTTTTCCAATGCTCATCACATTGATAGGTCCAAACAGATCCATGTGAAGCAATTTGAGTGGTGTAGTATTTGAATTGATAGTTTTGTATTTATGTGACACTCTATGTTGTTTCCTTTGTAACATGAAGAACAGTGAGTTGAGCAATGAAACTCTTTGTTTGGAAATCCAATGACCAGATCATTTTTCACCAATTTATTCATGTTCTTCATGTTAGAATGGACAAGCCTTCTATGCCATAATTGAGACAACTCTTCTGATAGTTTAGATATAAGGCATGTTTCATGTTTTGTGAGAGAAGTGTTGTTCATGTCCAAAACATAAGTGTTTCATTTTCTTGCTGCTTTGAGGAGAATCCAATCTTCTGGAATAATAAATCCTGGCTTAAGAATGTAACAGTTAGTATTATCAAACAATGTGATATAATTTTGATCACAGATTTGAGACACACTAAGTAGATTATACTATAAATTTTTACAGTAATTTACTTTCTCAAATTTGAGCACACCATTTGTTATCATCCATTCACCAACAATTTTACCTCCCATTTTATCCCCACCAAATGCCACATAAGAAGCATTTTTATGTTTGAAGTCATGGAGAAGAGAACAGTTTCCTGTCATATGCCTGGAACAATCACTGTCAACATACCACTTGTTGTCAGCTCTCTAATATTGTTCCTGCATTTAGAAATAAATCAGTTAGAAGTGACAACCCAAGTCTTAGTGATCTTGGGTTTGTCAACAGAGTCTAAACTATTTACTCCTTCATGACTTAATCCTGAAGTTTTAGTATTAATTTTATATCTAGTTGATTCATTTTGATTTGATGATGGTGAGTATGATTCCGTTGAATCTGATGCAGAAGCTTTGGAGTCTTCTTTCTTCATTGATTCTTCCTTCACCTTATCTTTCTTTGGTTGATATTTTGATTTAAAAGATGAACCTACACTTTTGAAGGTTTCATCATCTTTTGCTTTTGATTGAGACACATGTGATCCCTTTTCAAAATAATCAAATAAATTATCATTGATGATTGACTTCTTCTCAGCCAAGTCCACCTTTTTGTGAGGTGTTTTAGATTGGCTTGATGTTTTCTTCATAGATTTAGCATCTCTAAAAGATTTCTGCTTTGGTTTTGCCTTTTGCTTTTGATTTACCTTCTTTTTCTTTGAATCATCTTGACTTTTAGCAGATTGAGAGTCTGATTCTGTCAAATCAGTTTTTGACTTCTTTGTGCTTTTGTTTTTATTCCTTTTGTTAAAATAGCATTCCTGAGTTGAACGATTATTTTTGTTGCAAATAACACAGATTTGTTGAAGTAACACTCTGAAGTCATATGATTGTTCATATTGCATATGGAACAGTAACTGCTGAAGTAGCAGTCTTCTGTATTGTGATTAGTCATATCACACAACTTGCAATACATTTCTTCAGATTCCTCTTCATGCTCTTCTTTCTTTTTTTTCTTGTTCAGTTTGGGAGCTTTTGTTTCCTCCTTTGAAGAGCTTGAATTATTCTTGCTATTCCTAGGAATATCAGCAATTGAATCTTTCTTATCCTTTGATGACTTTTGTTGCTTCAAATTTAACATCTTTTGATTGTTAACATATACTCTTTTTGATACCTCATCCGTAGATTCGGCTTTCTTCTTCCACAGAAGTTCTACAGATTCGGCAGACTTTGCTTTCCGCAGTTCTTCTACTGAAGAGTTTTTCTTTTGCTTAGTTGAAACTGTCTCTTCTTATCTTTATCTGCATGAGATAAAAGTACTTCTTCAATTGGTCCGCAACTATCAACTTCTTTTTGAAGATTCGGTTCTTGGAGTCCTTCATTGAGTTCAGCAATCCTCTTGCAGATAGTCTTCAGCATGTTTCTCTGCTTTGGAGGATATTGAAGCTTTGATTCTCCAAGCACTCTTGAAATACCAGTTTTAATGTGAACATTCTTACCAATGGTCCTTTTACCAACATCAGCTTCATCAGAATCATCCAAGTCATCACAATTATCATAATCAAAGTCTGAATCATTTTGATACAAAGATTCTAATTCAGAGGATTTAGTTTCACTCACCTTAGCTTTATTGTTAATGTTGATTTGAGTTGATTCTGTTTCAAACTTGGTGCTAGGCACAAAATAATTTGACAGAGTATTGGTCATTGTTGTAGGTAAAGATGTATAATTATCATTTATAGGTGGTGGAACAGCATTATAACCCAACCCAGACCTTTTCTTTGATTCAATATGAGAATTGGTAATTCTCATATTGTTGAGATGATAATTGGAACTTCTGAAGTTTCACTTCAGTTGATGCATGATCAGCCATGGATTTTGTTAAGAAAGTGGTCAAATGCTCAACTTGGGCTTTTAGACTATAGTTTTCATAAACAATTTTCTCTAAATCCTTTTGCAAAGAGTAAATTTTGATTTGATACAATTTATGTTCTCTAACATGGGATTCATTCAAAATCATAGTTTCTTTTACTTTGTCAGCCAACTGTTGAGCATGGACTCTATAACGTTCAACTTCCTCAACACACATTAATGAACACAACCTTTCTTTTACCTCTCTTGCCATTGGTGGAACTGTTTGATCCATATGAGCCATCAATGTTTGATTCTCTTCCAAGAATTCCTTTTCATACACACTCCAGTCACACGTTCCATCTTGAAGTATGATCAGTCCTGACTCCTATGAGTTACTAGGTCCAGCTGATTCATTGGTGGCTGGTGGGAATGCATTGATCAGTTGAGATTGTCTGTGTAGAAGTCTTTGAGAATTTGGTTGTTGATAAGGTGGAATCTGATGTTGTTGATGCTGTTGATGTTGTCTCATATCTGGATATGACTGTTGATTGCATTCTCTGGAAAAATGTCCATAGAGATTGCATTTGAAGCATCTTACCTTTGACTTGTCAACACCAATCTTTGATGTTTTACTTGCTGATGCCATGTTCTTATTTCTTCTGAGATATTGCTTTGCTCTATAAGCAATCATGGCCATCTGCCATTGTAGGTCCATTTCTTCCACTACATCAAGAGGTAGTTCTTCTAAATCTTGTTGCCAGATATTTGCTGACGTTAGAGAACTTCCCAGATATGCTTGGAAACTGGAACTAAAAGCTGCAAAAGCTGCTTTTTGTTCTTCAGAGTCCAAGATCACAGTAATTGGTTCTAACGGATTGGTTGAATGTGAAGACTTAGCTGTTGCTGCAGTTGTATCTTCACGATCAACAGTTCTTCTTTATTCTTTTGTTTCTTATCTTGAGATGATTTCTTTGAGGGTTTAGAAGCATAAAAGCTAACTTCCTCCTCATCATCACTCCTAGCACAAGATTTATCACTTTCATTATTTGAAATGAATGCACTTCCAAGATTATTTGTTTCTTTGAAGTGATAGGGTGAGACATGAGTTCTCACACTCTTGTTTCTTGATTTTTCATCCATTTCAAGAGCTTTCACTTTTACAACCAGAGTATCTAGACCGGTTGATTTCAAATCTATTGTGTTCTTGAACATGATATTAGCATATATTATCATTGTAAAGAGTGATTAATTCACCACTTGTTAGGGTGAATTAAGTTCATCATCAACAACAATATATCATCATCCTTCAAAGATGATGATTTCAACAATATATCAATAAACATCAAACATTAAACATGTTGGTGTTCTTCATCGTGTTCATCATTATTATATTCTTCATGATGTTCATCATTATTATATTTTGGCATCTAATCATTCAATTTCTTGTCTTTATCAATATGAATCCTAAGATTGTTTTGAGCGTATGATTCAAACTTGAATGCACACATTAATCACATTTAAACACAGGTTACAGAGCTAATCGAATACATAACCGAAGACCTTTAATCTCACAGTCGTTCGAGCATTAAACTTCAATAATAATCCAATTAATCAAACATAAAAATCATTTAACTATCTCTAAACTATTCTCATTTCTAATTCCACCTTAAACACACAAACATCTCGGATTCGACATCATCGTGACCTGCAACCTACTCGAACATCACCATCTCGACAATTTGAATTTCAATTGTTAGAGGGCTCTCAATCATCGAGTCCAGTGGGAGCTTCATGTGAAATGAAGTTGGATATCATCAACATTTGCATCACGAATCCTACATCACCCTCGTCGCGACTGTTCTTCAACATGTGCCATCAAATTCAAACAACTTTCGGGTAATTAAATACACCTAATCACTCGTCTTTACATCGGGAACAAAAGCCCCATGATTATCAACGTTTTCATAATCGAATTGACCTTCAATTTGATTCGATTTCATTCTAGGTTTCATTTGGTTTGGGGGTTTCCTTGTGATTCTGTTTTTAATATTTAAGGGCCGAGATATACCACGGCCACACCCACTCACATCTCAACCTTGAGGTCCCGGGTCCGAAACCGGGCACCCTCAATCATTTTTAAGGCTTTTCAGCCTTTAAATAAATTATAGAAATTTTTAATAAATATAAAAATGATTTTCTGTAAACTTTAAATATTTTTAAGGCCACCAAATTATTTCTGTATTTTTTCTAAATTTAAATAATAAATATCTTTTTAAGAAAACACTTTAACAAAGGTTATTTTTGGATAATTTCTTATAAAATGAATTGTAAATAATAATTAATAAATTATTATTGGTCTCAACGTTACCTTTAAATTATTATCGTTTAAATCATGATTATTTCATATAATTATTCAAATGTTATACTTAAACTTTATTAATTATTATATATAATTTAATTTCATTTTCTCTATATTAAAACATATAAATGGTATACTTCTTTATTATATTATTTACTGTACTTACAAAAATCCCCAAATTTCAATTGAAATCCTAGTTCTCATTGAATCGTTAAACTTACTATTAAACTTAAATCTTGTAAATATATATATGTTTAGGCATGTTGTGAAGGATTGCGTTGGAACGTCGATTCTTTTTCTTATTAATCATCAGTTATATACTTATTGATCAAGTGAGTTTTCTTGCCCTCTTTTTATATTATTTCACATCATTGTGGGGTGAAACATGTTAAACTTATTAACTTACACTTGTAAATGTTTTATACTTGTAATACACTTACAATTCATACTTATATTTTGTCATGCTTATTTGTGTTATTGTGAGTTTTATATGAGATACATTATATGTTGACAATTATTAACTATTGCTAGTCTGGCGACCTCATAGATCTATGGGCTTGACAAGCCTATTTGGTGCTAAAGCCGATGTATTTTCAGCTCCTGATGACGTATGACTTGTTCATCATGGGAATCAAGTACACTTAGCTAATCGTTATAAACTTGTAAACTTAATCTTGGTCAAGGTTTGATTGTAGCTATATGTGTTCTGTAAACTTGCATAACTCATAACATTTGACATGAATTGCTACTTGTAAACTTTTGATATATTTATGTATTTTAAACCTTGGAAACTCACTAACTTTTATAGTTGACTTTTATTTTTAACATGTTTCAGGAAATGCTCAAGCTTTAAATTATCATTTGAAGTTTGCACAAATCTAAGATTTGAACCTAGAATAAAGAATAAAATGTCTTGGATTATTTTGTTTTATGTTTAGTTTACTTTATGTTTGAGACTTATGTTTGTAATTTACTTTTGAAACTTATGATAATAATATTTTGATTAAATGATAGTGTTATATGGTTGTAAACAATCTTAATCCTCACATCTCGACGATTCCGTCGTCAAGGTTGGGGTGTGAAACTATGATTTTAAAATATTTTGTATTTTAGAAAGTTTGATTTTTAGAAAAAAATATATTTTTAACAAAATTATTTCTACTAAAAATAAATTTATAAAATAATTCTTTTTGAAATTTATTTAAAATACTATTTTTAATCTTAAAAGAAATTAGATAATAACATTTGTAGTTAATTCAAGTATTTAATATTAGAATAGAGAAGCAAAAATTTTGAATTGTGTCAAAAACCTTTTATATATATATAATATATATATATATATATATATATATATATATATATATATATATTAAAATACAAAGTTATTTTGCATACAAACGGTATAAAGTTTATAGTGAAATTATCAAATAAAATGGATTATCCTTTGTGTAATTAGGTATAACTAGTTTTAAGCCCCCTGTGTTACAGCGGTGATCGTAAAACCGTATTAAGTAGACCAATGGCACACCGCCGCAAGTAACCACTAACATCCAAAAAACTCATTCTAAATAAAAAATAAAAAAAAGGCAAAATAGGTGTAAAAATGTTAAACACGTAGGTGGAACATAAAACATATTGTAAGTCGATCTGAAAGCAACACGTTGTGACGGGATCGTTAAACTAGAAAATTTAAGAATAAAATGTTGAACTGCACACGCATATTTCCGTGTAACTCACAAAATTTAAACCGTACCGTAAAACAAAAAAGTTATAAAATATGAAAAGTAGACCAAAGTTGTAAGTAAAAAACTATTAGGGCCAAATTGTAAAAGTTCAAAAGTATTAGATTAAGATAATAAACAAGTTAAGGAGTAAAAAGAAGACAAAACTGACAACAACTTATTAAGTATATTGTACAACCAAAAAAGCATAACAAAGTTTGTAATTAGTATTATATAAATTTTCTTATTGATTTATGTTGAAATTATCACACAACGAGAATGAAATATTCAAAGAGATATGTTACAAATCAACTATAATTTAATGACATAAGTGTTACTTAATTACGTTAAACATATAGTTCTTCTTTTTTATGAACGGTAATTGTACGACCCTGCTTTAGACGATAGGTGTAATCTTAATCGGTCTCATCTATCCGTTTCCCAACCGTAACCACATCCCCAACCCTCTTAGAAGGAAACTTATTGCTGAGAATACCTTTAGCTCAACTCTAAGTATTTTTACTCAGAGTAAGACTTGAACACATGACATCCTTTTATTTATATGTCATAGGTACCTTATCTTAACCAGTTGGAATAAGGATCATTGATTTACGTATAATTCTTCTTGTTTGATAATTTTAACTCTCACTTTGTACAATTTATACACGAAATAAAGTTTATTTTTTAACTACTGTTATATAAAAAGCTACGAGAGCTCTTGTTAACCACATATTCTTTTATTTTTTTTATAAAGAACTAATAGAAATACATTTATTTGTCTCTAATGAAAATCAAAAAGAAAAATAATGAATAAGTTTCCATTTAAATGGAGTTTTCTCTTTATCCTTCTCATAAATACACACATAAATAGTTTAAAATTGCAAGAATTTCCATGAACCCTACGAGAAATCCAATCCTTATTTTTGGTGAGAGATAAAATAAATATTGTATTAAATTATTTTCTTTATAAAAATACATGGTTGGTAATAGTTCCCGTAGTTCTTAACATATTTATAAGTTCTCAAATGATACTAACATGTATGCATGTATATACATCAATACTATACCAATTCCCCTACATATTTAAAAACCAAATAAAGGAATAGTGTGTTAATGGGTTTTTTGTTTTGGCCACATCTTTTTGAGTATTTACAATTTGGTCCTCTCTACCTACCATATATATGTGTGTTCTGAAGCTCTCGAGACAGATTGATGGTGCGGTTGGAGGCGGAGGCGGTGGCCACTCTGACTTGCCCGTCGTTTCCACCCCGTCGATCATTTGTCTTTCTTAAAACCACAGCCGGGTAACAGTTTTCTTGAGGCGAAGACGATTTCTGTTGTCGCCGCCACAGAACACCGCCGCCAGTCACCTAAGAAGCGGCGACTTTTAGTCACCGATCTATGTTACATCGGTTGTCGGCGGCTAACCCAAGTGCCCCCTAACCATATCTTCTCTTTTGCACACTTGGATTTGAGGTGATCTTCGATAGTGGAGTCAGACACGATTGAGTCTCTGAGTTTCCTTCTTCCTCTGTTTGGTTGATTTTCCTACTTTCGTAGCACGATTGTCTCTTTGATGTAGATACATGTGTACCTAGTTTATGAGCTTAATGTAAAATATCTTTCATGTCTTATATATATGTAACTGAAAGGGTTGAATGAAATACAATGTGTGGTTTATGCTTATAATGTTTAATATTTAATTGATTATTGTGTATTAACGCTTATTGAACTAACTATATAGGTTTGTGGTTGTTTACATAGTTCTTAGTCAACAATGATTGAGAAACGTGCTTAAACTTAATCGTGTGAAGTTCTCATGCGAATGGACCGTGTTAATGGACCATACGCATGAACAACTTCATGCTAATGAACCAGTCGCACGACTGAACTAGAAGACTGGATCAGTCGCACTCAACATGACATGAGATTGACTCAATCGCACGACTGAAGCCTCAGTCGTGCGGATGGATCAACCGCATGCTTCAATCGCACGACTGAATCATGCAAATGGTTTAGTCGCACGAATGAGAAATCCTAACCTATAAATACCACTTAATTCGTGGAAAAACATAACAATTCAAATACCTACACACTAAATCGCACCCTAGCCGTCCAGAGACCCTAGAACACCTATTCCAACTTCATAGATCGCAGTAAATCGTCCTACTATCATTATTAAAGTTTAGTTTCATTCTTGGATTGATTTTACGTGCTTTCTCACTGATTGGTTCGCTAATCAAATAGGATTCCACACTATTTGAGTTGGTATACACGTAAATCAATTAGTACTTCATACCGTACACGGTCCTTTCAAGTGGTATCAGAGCATATGGATCTCTTAGCAGCTGTCGTTCACTCCTATGACGGACTAGTTGCTGGGAAAATTGGAAACTGCCAGCTGGCAGATGAGGACTACGAGCAAGTAGACGAGACAGAGCTGGAGAGAATGGACATCATGTGGGCCTTAGCAAGTGCTGTCGGAGAGCTAAGAAGTTTGTCAAGAAGACCAGACAGAACTTGATTACCACTAAGGACACAACTTTTGGTTTTGACAAGACCAAAGTTACCTGCTTCAATTGTGGAGAGAAGGGGCACTTCAAACGTGAGTGTGTGAAGCCCAAGAAGACAGGAAATGGGAATCCATTCTCATCTTTCAATCGTCAGGATAAATCCACAAGTAGTCCTACTTCATCAAGCAAGGATCCTAAGGCCTTGGTTGCTCAGGATGACGAAGGACAAGATTGGAGCTTTCGGTTTGTGTCTCCAAGAGAATCCAACATTGCTAATGTTGAGGATTTAGATGACGACTCAACAAGCGAAGGTGATATTGCAGTGGAACTCGTGATGTCAAATATTGAAGAAACTGCAACTGTGGTTGATCACCTACCTGAGGAAGGGACAAGTTCAATAAGTTCAGACTCACTAGAACCAAAAAAGTCAGACTCTGCTTTGATGGCTGATTCAACCACACCCTCTCAGGTAAGTTCCACTACTTAACTTTTCAATAATCATGCTTGTTCTGATTGTAATAAATTTAGGAAAAGCATAGATTTGAAATTTGCTAGGTTATTAGATCACAATGATAGCCTAGTAAAGGACTTGTAACTGTGCACTGAAGCAAATCGTATTTTAAAATTAAATGAGCATAGTTACAAAAAATAGAACTGTTAAATAAACAACTTAGGGAAACTGAAGTTGTGGCTTTTAACCAAGCTAATGACATTAAGTTCTATTTAAACTCCCTAGAAGACACTAAGAAATAGAAAGCAGTTTTGGAAGTCGAAGTAAATTCATTAAAACAAAAACTGCATAGTTGGACAAGTTCTTCTCACATTGTCCAACACTTAGTGAGAGAACGTAACAAAGGGGAGGGATTGGGTTATAAAGTGGTTCCACCACCACATGAGACCTTGTTGAATACAAAAATTAAACCAATAAATAACAACCCAATCAAGGATCATGTGGTGTCCACTCCTCTTGTAAGTGATCCAGATTCCACATGTAAACCAAATAAATCTGGCACTAAACAAAAGGAGGCCACTTCTAAATCAAAAGGTAAAATGCCTATGGTGAATCTGGATGAACAATTTGAAAAGGTTAATATAAAGTCAAGTTCAACCACGTCTAAGTCCGAACCTAAAAAGACCATACACGTTAACCAAACACGTGCATCATGTCCAAGTCCAGGTAAACAAATGGGTAAAGATGTTAACAAGGTTCAAACAATTAATTTTGTTAAACAAGTTAAAACATCGAAACAAGAAGTGCCTAACCCAAATTGAATAAAGTCACACGTGTGTCACACACTTCTCCATAAAAACAGGTACTCCATCATGTCGAAAGTAGATCATGCTACAATTGTGGAAAGTATGGACACATAGCATCTACTTGTCCTTATTATCAGACTCCAAGCCAGAAAATTGAACTTTATGACACTAAACCTAGCTTTTCAAAAAGAAGATCCATGACTCCACCAAAAAGGGTCAGTGAACCTAAAGTTCAACCCATTAGCCAGTCGTCTGTTTACCACAAACAGGCCCTACACAAAGCTGGCTTATGGAAAGAAAAGTCTATTTTAATGTCTAGTAATGAGAACAAGAAGACAATTGATCTTCCCTCACCCTCTAATGGACAATGGGTAGAATTTATGATGTGTGATGCCTCTGGGACACCCAAGCCGGTTAAGGCTTGGGTCCCTCACCTTAACTAATGTTTTCAATTGAATGTGCAGGGTGTTCACTATAGTGTTAAAACAAACACTTGGATAGCGAAGCATCTAGGCACATGACTGGGAACGGGCACTCCTGTTAAACGTCAAACAAATAAAAGTAGGTCATATTTTATTTGCTGGAAACAAAGGAGCTTATATCATAGCTCAAGGGGAAGTGGGGAATCAGAAAGTGAAGTTTGACAAGGTAAACTATGTTCAACAACTTCAAAATAATTTGCTTTCTATTTCCCAAATATGTGACAAGGGATTTAAGATAGTTTTCGACAATAAGAAGTGATATGTCCTGAAAAAGGACTATGTGATCCGGAAGACTAAGTCTTAATGTCAGCCTCAAGATATAATGACCTTTACGTCTTGGATCTATCAAAGGCCTCCACAACGGATCATCAAGTTCAGTGCTTCTTGTCAAAAGCTACTGAGAAGGATTCTATCTCCTGGCATACGAGAATGAGGCACATCAATCCATGGAAGATGAACCACTCGATCCAGAATGATCTAGTGCGAGGAGTAAATGTCAAAAACTTCCAACTACCAGATTTTTGTGTTGCCTGCAAGAAAGGCAAACAGACTAAGAAGTCTCATAAGGCAAAGAAAGTTTATTCCATAGAACTTCCTCTTGTGCTTCTTCACATGGATCTGTTTGGTCCAGTTAGTTCAAGGATGTGACATCCGGTAAATTTCCGTTACCAAGCTCCGTTAGTTCTGTTAAGTCTTGTATACACGTGTCGTGAGCACACACTAGTTGTCGTTTAACACTGGTGACCTAATAATAATGAATAATGTTAATTTGTTGTGAATCTAAGTGATTATGTGATATTGGGTTATGTTTATGTGTTTACACATTTATAAACGGTTACTTAAAGAATTTATCGCGTAACGCGGAAACGTGTCTATTATTTGTTTGTCTTGTGTTTTTATAAAGATAAGATATATAATGATTTCATAAGTTATATCTTTATATTATGAAGTTAAAAACACTTTAAAAAGAGTTTAAAGATTAGTTTTTATAAAATACAAATTACAAGGGTTAAAAGGGTAATTAGGTAAATTAAAATTAAATAAAACAAACCCAAACCCTAGCCAACCCCCCTTCGGCCGCAAACACTCTCTAAACCCCCTCACCATTGCAAAATCAGCCAAGAACAAGCAAGGGAACACGAAATTGGATCGATTTCAAGGCATATAACTTGTTGGAATCATCAATTACAAGCTATAACACGTTAAAGGTTAGATTTTTCACGTTTTTGTGAGTTTTTGTTTAGGGCGAACCCTAATTCGTGAATTGACCTTCATGGGTCGAAATGATGTTGGTGATGATGTTAACATGTTAGTTAGATTGTATACATGTTAGTTAACGTCGATTATGCAAGAATTCTATGTTTTTAGTGGATTGATCATGAACTTGGTTATGAAGCAAACCCTAATTCGAAATTTTGTGATTATGCATGATGGATGATGTTTGATGAATGTTGATGATTAATAGGTTGTATGAATGTTAGAATACGTTGATTATGCAGGAAAGTTGGGATTTTGATGCATTGTTCATAGGTTACTAAGAATAGTAACTTTTTTGCATGTAGTAGTAATCTAGTGATGGATTGATGTTATGGATGAGTTCATGATGATGATTAGATGCTAGATTGTTGTTATGAATGCTAGAAATCTTTAATTTGATGATGTTGATCATAGCTTGCCAAAGTAGAAACTTTTGTTTATGAAGATTGTTAGATTGAGGTGTTTAAGTGTTGTTGATCATGTTTAGATATTAGTATGAGCTTGAATGGTATATTATTGATGAATTCATGTATATTTTGGATGTTTGATAGATTTTGGGATATTCTTTCAAAAGGGAAACTTTATTTGTGTAAATGTTGAAGTATGATGTTATGACCATGTCTGGGATGTTAGGAGCCTGCTAGTATGTTCTAGGATAAATTCTAGGTGATAGAACGTGTTAAATTAGTTGTATGGAATGCTTGGATAATCATGTGTGATATTTGGACTTTGGTGATCATGTATGGTTTGGATGTTGTGTAGTAGTAGGACATCATGCTTGGGTCTGGTAATTGATTGTTGTGATGTTGTGAATGCAATGCATATGCTTAAAGAATATGGTTATCATTATACACGCGTGCGGATCTGAGGCCCTACTTAGTAGGATTGGCAGGGTTTAGGATGTGAAGTCGTGAGTGGCTTCACATGGCATGTGATGAATGGTTGAACTTTGTGTGACATGTTAGTTGTATTATAACTAATGGATATGTTAATGTTCTAGATTCGCATGACTTGTATAGTACTTGACTGTATGATGATCTAAGTGATACACCTGGTGATATAGCATATGTATGATACTATTTGAATGTTAATCATGTATGTTGTATGTGCTCATTGGCTTTATTTGAATTATAACTCATAATGTCACCAACAGGTCAAAAGGGTCAACTAGGTCAAACGTGTCTATTTGTTTGGAAGCTTGAGTCTTTGATTTTGGTGTGATTATGGTTTCACATGTCTTTTATTTACACGTACTTATGTACTCACATGATCTAGGTAACATGTGAAGGTTGGCTATCCTCTCGTTT
Organism: Flaveria trinervia; assembly: GCA_025506515.1. NCBI lineage: Eukaryota > Viridiplantae > Streptophyta > Magnoliopsida > Asterales > Asteraceae > Flaveria > Flaveria trinervia. The sequence continues at coordinate 94,658,608 of CM046443.1, forward strand.
CTCAAAATAAACCCTAAGTACCTTTGCATACATCAGGTGAGTTCATGCCCCACTTTACTTAATCTCTTTTGGGGGAGATAGCATACTGGTATATACGAACGCTTTTATTATTTAAGTTGTGTATAATAAATATAGTGCTGTTACCATGGGAAAAGTCCTCACACTTTTGAATTGTTAATATTTAATAGCGGGGAAACTTGGGTAGTACTACTGGGTCTGACGAGCCCCACCTGTGTGACTCGAGGTCAACCGGGGTGCAATTTGTCCTATTGAACATTGTCACGACATGGTAAGTCGTGACAGGAGGCAACAACTATCACAGTCAGCTTCAATTGCAAAATCACTATGTATTAATATTTACTGATAATAGACTAGCTATCTATTACCATACACTGCTTATATTATCGCAACTGTTTACATGTTTATTGAACTCAAACTCTTGAACTCACCAACCTATGTGTTGACATTTTAGTATGCTTTTCTCAGGTCCTTAACTTGCTTGCCATAGGAGCACTGCACGGTTCACTGCATTTTAAGACACTATGCTTCAAGACAAGTTGACATTTTAACAATTATAGTTTACTCTTTGGTTTGGCACTTGTTTTGCCATAAGTTATACTTTATTGACTTGGGTTGTTTTCAAAAACGCTTCCGCATTGTTTAAAGTTGGTATTTTGGTTAATTATGTTTAAATTATGGCATTTAGAGTCGTTCTGAGTAACTATTGACTGTGATCCTCGTTTGTTCACACGCCTCGCGGTAAAACTCCGCAAGTGGATTTTGAGGGTGTGACAAAGGAGCATCACCGGCAACTTGTACTGCTATGTTGTTACAGATGACTACTCAAGATTCTCTGGGTAATGTTTCTAAAATCTAAATCTGAGACATTTGAGTCATTCAAAGAGTTAGTAACTACATTAGAGTCTCTCTACAAGCTGAAGGTAAGACAAGTATGCTCAGACAATGGAACAGAGTTAAAGAATCAATGGATGAAGACATTCTGCAAAGAAAAGGGAATTGTACATTAGTTCACATCTACCTACACTCCACAGATGAACGAGGTTGCTGAAAGGAAGAACATAAGCTTGATAGAGACTGCCAGGACGATGCTAGCAGACTCGAAACTACCTATCCAATTCTAGAATGAGGCAGTGGCAAATGCATGTTACACTTTGAATCGAGTCTTGGTGGTTAAACGACATGGAAAAACATGTTATGAGTTTCTCCAATTACATAAACCTAATCTAGAGTACCTCGAACCATTTGGAGCACCATGACGTTGCTGAAGAAAACTCAGGAAGCAAGTTTAGCGAGAAGGCTAAAGAGGAATCTTTGTAGGATACAACATACCGAATAAGCGAGTTACAACAACTCAACGGGTCAAGTAGAAGTGTGGTGTAACGTCGACGTTCAGAGATACACCACCCCTCCTGCTGGAAAAGGACCTACATTCTTTTCGACTATGATGGATTCTTCAAATCCTTCAACATTCTCTTCCACTCTGACGAAGAGCTAGCAACCAAAATGAGTATGATGTCTTAAACACACCAACAAAAGACTCTACAACATCTGGTTCACAAGGTGATACTAGTCAATTAGGGGGAGCCTCGAGGTAAGTGACTCCTCCTCTAACGATGAAGCCAGGAGAATGATCAAAACAATCAGGGGGAAAATGTTCCTAATACTGCAAGTCACAAGCATCTGACGTTGATGCCTCTGAGTCTCGGAACCTCACACTCCTACTGCCTAGATACAGAACCAAACGTTCAAATCTTGATTCTGAGATAGTTGTACCACCACTCTGGATCACGCCTCAATGTCTATTACCTTCGGACAATTTCATTGGGATGTCAGATCAGGAGTTCATACAAGAAATCAGCTATATTCTGTTGATTATGCCCGGTAATGGAAAAGGGATACCTTCAAGATGGTGCATACGTTGTTTTGGTCTCAGTTTGAGCCAAGATAATCAGTGAAGCCCTAAATGATGAGGCAGGGTGAGTGCTGACAGGATCAGTGATCTCAAGTTTGATGGATTAGAGTGTAACGCAACGGAATAAGAACAAGAATTAGACAAATTATAGCAAGAATTGATATTCGTATGCATTAAGAACAAATACGGTTGTAAAGAGAGAATATATTTCTGTGAAAAGGAATGTTTCAATAATATCAAATGTTTCTGCTCAATCATTCACCGATTACAATTAGGTTGACACTCTTATATAGAGTGCAATCACTGCTGATATCACGGATAGTGACATCTGGCAGATTTGTTACAAAAATAACTAAAACTTAACAAACTACTGAAATGTTCACAACTACTGAGAACATATCAGAGTGCTAAGTATAAAACATAAAACTACTGATACGAAACTACTGAAACTACAATGAAGAACAAGCTCTTCAGTCGTTTTACAAAACTACTGAAAAGAAAAAACATAAAACTACTGAAAGAAAACCGTCACAACTACTGAAGAAGACCTCTTCAGCTGTTGTGACAACGACTGATACTTGGTCTTCAGCACTTGTCTTCAGACTTTGTCTTCAGCACTTGTGTCTTCAGACTTTGTCTTCAGCACTTGTGTCTTCAGACTTGTCTTCAGCACTTGTGTCTTCAGACTTTGTCTTCAGCACTTGTCTTCAGACTTTGTCTTCAGCACTTGTGTCTTCAGACTTTGTCTTCAGCACTTGTGTCTTCAGACTTGTCTTCAGCACTTGTGTCTTCAGACTTGTCTTCAGCACTGGTCTTCAGACTTTGTCTTCAGCACTTGTCTTCAGCTGTTGTGGACTTCAGCAGTTGTTGTGACGTCTGTGGGACTTAAGGTTTTCTGATCCGGCTCATTGGTTCTTTTGGTCCAACAAACTCCCCTGAACCAATGCAGCCAAAACCTTAACTTTATTGAGGTCCCACTTATTGTTGGCAATAAGATTGGTCTTTTTCCTTCTTGATCAGCTAAGAAGATGACCCAATTAAGCACTGGCCTGGGAATAGATTTCTGAAATTTGGTTGGCATAGTATGGATAGGAGCCCTGACTTTGGGGAACTGGACACAGGGCTGTGGTCCTATCCATGAAATCTACTTCCCATGTATAAGCCTGTAGGATTCTCTGGTGTATGCTCTGAGAAACATAATTTGTTCTTCCATGGTAAGATTTTCAGCTCCACCATCAAACAATCCTTCACGCCCATACAGCTCTGAAATGTACTTAGCCTGTTTGCCATTTTTGAGCTCAACTGTTGTGATCTGTCTGTATGCAAACTCATCTGGGTGAGTCCCTTCAAGTAACAGACTGAGCTCATTTTGTTTGAAGTTCTCAAGCCTCTTGTAGACTAACCCCTTTTAATTACTCTGTTCTCTAACATCTTTTGGGGTGGCTGTTTAGTTTCATAGGCCTTCTTGAAATCTTCTACAATTTCCCAGGGTGATACTACAAGGACCACTGTGATCTCTTCATCTACGATCCTTTTTACTTGGCCCTTGTATCTCGAAGGAATGTCTTTCTTCACAATTCTGTGAGCCACCCTAGGATCAGGCCATATTCTCACCTTTTCCTTTTGATATTGAAATGTGTTAGCAAGGGTGTACAATCTCAGAGCTTCTTTCTTCATACTGATTATTGATGAAGAAGCAGCATAAGTTTTGTCTATGCTTTTCAGCATCTCATCATCATGAAGCTTTTGCTGCTGTTCTTCTTCTATCTTTACTCTCACTCATCTTCCATCTGTGAGGTGGGAGTGATGGGCATAGGTTTGGCTTTAGGCAAAGTTAGGACTGCGGAAAGAGGCAGCCTATCTTCTTCCTCATCATCTCTTCTTCTTCTTCTTCTTCTAGCCTCAACACCCTTCTCTTCTTCTTCTTGGGTGCATCATCGGCTGTTGGTTTTGAGGGTAAAGGAATTGGTTTAGTGGGTTGTGGTAGTGGTGATTTTGAAGTGGGAGGTTTTGCAGGTTGTTCTAGCATTCTTGTAGTGAGTGAGGCTTTTGAGTGTTTTGCTAGTTCCTTTCTGTTCCCAGCACCTGCCTCATTTAGTGCTTCAATCACCAATCCCTTAGTGTATGCTTCAGACGAACAGATCTTGGTGGTTATTGCCAAGATACTGTCCCTGGTCCATGACTTAATCTCGATCAATGATCTCCCAAGGTACTTTGCAATGAATCTGATCATGATCTCTAGCTTTCTCTTTCTAATGCATCATAACTTGCCCATCTTGAGTTAATTTCTTCAACTTCAAGTCTCCTAATCTCTGAGTCAAGCTGTGCAGTATCGAACCCCTGTCTATACAGTTGATCAATAATGGAGTCCATTGATTTACTGTGTGTAGCATCCGCCATTTTGATCATCTCATCGAGTTCGAGTTCTTTTTTTTTCTTCAACCTTCCTCTTCTTATATGTGACATGAAAGTCTTTGTGACTTTCACCCACTTGATCAATGTCAGCTCCCTTCACAAACTCCTCTTCCTTCTCAGTCTCCTTTTCTTTCTTCCCCTCTATGCTCTTCCTCTTTGCTTTCACTGACTGACTCTCCCCCTTTTGGTTGCATTGGTTGCAAGGGTTTGAGTAGCAGAAAGCCTTGTGCTCACAATCTCCTCCACCAGGGGTTGTATGATTGAGGGAAGCCTCTCATCCATGGTTTTGATCACAATGTCTGTGATCATTGGGGTGATGAGAGGTAGGGATTGCTGAAAGATAGCAGCTGTTTGCTCAGAGGGGTTCTGTCCCTGAGAAGCAGTGCCAGAAATAGAAGCTGGTGGCTCGGAAGTTTTGAGTGGCTGAGTGTGTGGGAGACCTTCAGGTGAAGGTGCCATCTGTGGGTTTATGTTGGTGGCAGATGGACTTGCTTTTTGAGAGAATTGGTCAAGTAGTCTTTGTAGTCTACTGACTTCTTCCTCAAGAATTGTGTTCTGGGCCAGAACATCATAAAAGAAGCCCAGGTCATCATCAGCAGATGCTGAATCACCTGACCTCCTGCTTGTAGCAGGATGTACATGCACTGGGTGTAGACCAGTTTTAGCATGTGCCCCTTTCTTGGAAGGGACTTCCAGCCTCAGGACGATGTCCTTCATCAGCTGTTGCCTCTGGTGAGGTCTTAGCTATGTTACCAGCCTCAGTCTGATCAAGTGCTGATTCAGAAGAGGTGGCAGCCTCACCAGATGTTCTGGTCTCCATATCCACACCAGGAGATAGAACAGTTAAACCCTGTGCTGTGGGCTGTCAGAAGCATGTTGATCCTCTTCCTCAATTGCTGTGGTTTTCCCCTTTGTTTGTGTTTGTTGGGGAGGAGGAGAGGCATGCAGCTGAGTCAGCACGTTTGCAATAATGAGAGTAGGACTTTGTGGGGCGGTTGCAGTGGGAGATGGGGTAAAAGCAGTATGCACCTGGGGAGAATGGTGCTCTTCAATGGCAATCTCCTCAAATGAGGAAGATCCCAGATTAGTGGGTACCCCTTCTTGGTTGCTGCAGGCTCCTTTTGAGAGGAATCCTGAGCGGCTGTGGCTGGTGAAGTCCTTGTATCCACTAGGGGGTTATAACCAGTGGATATAGCCTGCGTTTGTGTTGCAGGGGCATCCTCAGGGGACTCATTTCCCTGAGTAGCCTTTTTTGTCTTCTTTTTAGTGGGTTTGGTGGGGACTTTGGATTTGGAGGTGGTGGCTGTGGGTTCCAGCTGCGTGGGTTTGCGCAGCTTGGCAGCCATTTTTAGTGATTGGTCAGAGTTGTGCCGGGAGTATACTTCAGGCAATACAGCCGTAGCAGGGACTCCCAGGCCAACAAGTCCCTCAGCTTGAAGCTGGTTTTCAATTATGGCCATTATGAACCGAGGATATAATATCCAACGGTTAGCAAGTTGTTTTTGGGCCATATCCTTGAGCTCTAAAAATAGTATTTCAGAAAAATTTAAGGTTGTTGCTCAAGGATGGAGTACATTACCTGTTGCCACCTTGTGGACATTTGATCCCATGATGAAGTCTTGGGGGCAAGGCAGACATTTACCAGGTGAAAGATGAGACGTTCGGCATCCTGGAAATGTTCTTCAATATGGTAGATGCACTCAGGTTACCCTGGTATCCATGCTGGGCAAATGATTGATCGATTGTGCCCTTTGGATAACCAGTTGGGAAAGTGGCATCATCCAGATTGAGGGTTTGGCGAAGAGTGTCTGGAGTAATGACCACTTTTTGACGATGGACAAACGATTGAAGAGACTCTGTGTCATTCTCCTCAGAGACAAGAGTGACGTTTGTCCAGAATTGGTTAAGAGATTCGGCATATATGGTGGGATTTAACAGAAAAGCCGTTTTGTAAGGTGACTGAACCATTAAATCAATGGCGTTGTGAAACTTGGTCCAGTATGGCGATTTTGTGAGATGTGCGACACAGTTGTGTCGAGGTTTTAGTTGCATGGTCGCCATTGATGAAGAGAGGTTACAGAGTTTTTGAACGTTAGGTTTGAGAAGAGAAGAAAGTAAAAACTCTGAAGGTGGGATAAGGTATTTAAAGGGTAGGGTTAGAAAACGACTGAAGGTTTTGGTGTTAGTCATCAGTTGTTGAAACTACTGATGACGTGGTATTAACTTTCAGAGGTTTGGAATGACTGACCGTATTGGTGTGATCAGCAGTTGTTATAAAACAACTGAAGACTTGGTTTTAACCGTCAGACGTTGAAACAGCTGAAGTCTCTGATTTAGTCATCAGTAGTTATAAAACTACTGAAGATTTAGTCATCAGTAGTTATAAAACTACTGAAGACAGTTTTGACTTCAGGTGATGAAACAACTGAGGACTTGGTTTAGTCATCAGTAGTTGGGAAACTACTGAAGACTTGGTTTTACCATCAGTTGTTGTGTAAACTACTGAAGACATGGTTTTGCTTCAGTTGTTTAGAAAGAAACAGCAGTTGGGAAACTACTGAAGACAAAAAGGCTCATCAGTAGTTGTCGTCAATTCATTGCTTTTCAGCTGTTTCATACTGTCCTCAACACGTACTCATCAGATTCATCTGTTTTCAGATGTTTCATAGGACATCAGTACGTATTTGTATTTCTGACAACAGTAGTTGTAGCTACATCAGCTGTTGTAACTACATCAATTGTTTTAACAAATAAAGTACTTGAGTACTGAGAAGTTAAGCTCTAGTAGTTTAAAGAAAACTTCCGGAGGGAAAATAACTTCAGTACTTATATATATGACAATAATAAACTAATGATCATCAGTACTTGTGAGCTGAGATCACCAGTAGTTGTCACTTATTCTAGCTGCAGCATACCAAGCCTTAACACTAGGTTTTGGAAAGTTGTGCTATCCAAGGGCTTAGTGAAAATGTCTGCAAGCTCATCAGCACTAGGAACAATTTTGGATCAATCAGACCTTTTTCAAAACAATCTCTAATAAAATGGTGTCTGATTTCAATATGTTTAGTCCTAGAGTGCTGGACAGGATTCTTGACAATACAAAGAGCTGAAGAGCTGTCCATTAACAATGGGGTCTTAGTCTCTGTTATGCCATAATCCAATAATTGGTTTTGAAGCCAGAGTACCTGAGATGTACAGCTTGCAGCAGCAATGTACTCTGCTTCAGCAGTTGATGTAGCAACTGAGGTCTGCTTCTTACTCTGCCAAGAAATCAAGCAGTTGCCTAAGAATTGGCATCCTCCAGAAGTGGACTTTCTTGTCAACTTACACCCTGCATAGTCACTGTCAGAAAAAGCAACTAATTTACCAGAATGTCTAGTAGAATACCATAAACCTAGAGATGGAGTGCCTTGCAAATATCTAAAGATCCTCTTGACTGCAATCAAATGAGACTCCTTAGGTGCAGCCTGAAATCTAGCACAAACACATGTAGCAAACATAATATCTGGTCTAGAAGCTGTTAAGTACATCAAGGACCCAATCATACATCTGTAAAGTGTTTCATCAACCACTTTACCTTTCTGATCTGTATCCAGTTGTGTGGTGTTGCACATGGGAGTAGAACAGGGCTTACACTTTTGTAAATCAAACTTTTCCAAAAGATCTTTTGTGTTTGGACTGATGAATGAAAATTCCATCAGCCTTTTGTTTGATTTGCAAACCCAGAAAGAACTGTAATTCTCCCATGGCACTCATTTCAAACTTCTGTTTCATCAACTTTGTAAAGGCATCACACAACTGTGGATCAGAGGATGCAAAAATAATATCATCTACATAAATTTGAACAAGTAGATTATGCTGCCCAGCTTTCTTAATGAATAAAGTCTTATCTATGGAGCCTCTAGTGAAATTATTTTCCAGAAGAAAGTTTGATAATGTCTCATACCAGGCTCTAGGAGCTTGTTTCAACCCATAGAGAGCCTTATCAAGCTTATACACCCAATTAGGATGTTATTGTCCTCAAAACCTGGTGGTTGACATACATAAACCTCTTCTTTAATTTTCCCATACAAAAATGCACTTTTGACATCCATTTGAAAAACTTTAAGGTTGTGATAAGCAGCATAAGCTAAAAACAATCGAATTGCTTCCAGTCTGGCTACAGGGGCAAAGGTTTCATTATAATCAATACCTTCCTCTTGTGAAAACCCCTGTACAACCAGTCTGGCCTTGTTCTTAACAATAAGCCCATTTTCATCAGTTTTGTTCCTAAACACCCATTTAGTGCCTATTGCACACTTACCTGGAGGTAGAGGAACCAGTTCCCACACTTGCTGTTTCTTGAACTGAAGAAGCTCAAGCTGCATGGCTTCAACCCATCCATTGTCCCTTAAAGCAATGTGATAGTTCTTTGGCTCTTGCTGACTAATGAAGAGAGCATAGAAGCAGAAATTTGACAATTGACTTCTTGTTGAAACGCCAGCATTGATATCACCAATGATTTGAGACATAGGGTGATTCTTCAGATCTTGGTACACAATAAGATCTGTGCAAGTGTTTGTAGCAGGCTCAGCAGCAACAGATGGTGATGGTGAAGCATTTCCTTGAAACCAATCAGTAGATGGTAATTCAAAGGAAGTTGAAGTTGTAGAAATCTCATCAGCATTTGTTGTGGATTGTGCTACTGAAGCTACAGGAACATCAGGTCTAGCTGAATCAGGCAGTTGATCACTAAACTTGAAAAGGTGATTACTGATATCATCATCATCATCAGTAACACCAGATGGATGACTAGCTACAGAAGATGATGGATTCATATGATCTGCAACAGCAGGTGGTTGATAAGGAACATATTGCAGAATGTCCAGATCAAACAACTCCACAGGGTTTTGTGGAATTGTATCCTTAGGGGATTCATTGAACTTCACATGCAAGGTTTCTTCAACTATCTTTGTCCGACAGTTGAATACTCTATAAGCCTTGCAAGTGGATGAATACCCAACAAAATACCCTGCATCCACCTTAGAATCAAACTTTTGGAGTTGATCCTTTGTGTTGAGAATGTAACAGGGACACCCAAATGCTCTAAAGAATGAAATCAAAGGGGCTAAATGATGTAAAACTTCATAAGGAGTTTCATCAACCTCTGATTTACTAAGGCTCTATTCTGTACATAGCAGGCTGTATTGACAGCTTCAGCCCAAAAGGTCAGTGGCAGACCAGAATCAGCCAACATGGACCTTGCAGCTTCAATGAGGGTCCTGTTCTTTCTCTCCACTACTCCATTTTGCTCTGGAGTCCTTGGGATGCTATACTGCCTCTTGATTCCCTTTGACAAGTAAAACTCATCAAGAGTGTGGTTTCTGAATTCAGTACCATTGTCACTCCTCACACACTTAACTGGTAGGGAATACTGCTTCTCAACGTGTAACACAAAGTTCATAATGGACTGAGCAGCCTCATCCTTTGAATGCAAGAAGAAGGTCCATACATATCTAGAGTAATCATCCACAATTACCAGACAGTATTTCTTCTTTGCCATACTCATTACCTTCACAGGACCAAAAAGATCCATGTGCAGTAGTTGTAAGCAGGCATTAGACTTGGATTCTTCTATGGTTGGGAATGAAACTTTATGTTGTTTCCCTTTTAAGCATGCAGTGCAGATTTCATCACAATTGAACTCCTTTATTGGAAGACCTCTCACTAAACTCTTGTGGATCAGCTGATTCATGTTTTTGAGATTAACATGACCCAGCCTTCTATGCCACAGTTTAGATTCTTGGAGAGAGGCCTTGGAGAACAAGCATGGATGGCCTCTTAACTCAATTTTCTTTGACAGATCCAAGGCATATACTCTTCCTATCCTGTTAGCCTTCAGGAGAGTATTATCATCCAGTACTTTGTCAATCAGGCTCAGAACCTTGGAAGACAGAATCCTACAGTTCTGGCTTGTGAAAAGAGCAACATGTCCTTTGTCACACATCTGACTGACACTCAACAGATTGTATTTGAGATTCTCCACATGGTTGACATCATCAAATCTAATATCTCCATTAGACACAAATCCCTTTCCAATGATGTAACCTTTAGCATCATTTCCAAATGAGACAAATCCCTTCTTTCCCTGAGAGTAATCATGAAGAAGAGAGCTGCTCCCAGTCATGTGCATGGATCCTCCACTGTCCACATACCAGATGCTTCTTTGGCATGCTGAAGAACCCTGCACAATCATAAGAAACTAGTTAGCTTTGGAGACCCAAACCTTTTTGGTTTTGGGACTGACTTTATCAACAGATTTAACCATAGCTGGTTTCTCATGATTAACAGCTGATGAAGATGGAGATGGTGCTGAAATGGATTTGGGCCTGGAATTCCTCTCCAGTGGTTTGATCACATGGGCTTCAAGTTGGTTAACTCTCCCCAACAGATGCTGAACCATCATAACAAGCTGTGTCTGATTTGAAGCTCGAGCTTTCAGTTCATTTGACACTCCAGAGCTTGTTTTTGATGAGTTCCTGTGACCCACCATTTCCTCCTTCTTAGACTTCACAGACTTAGTTTTATCATGAGGAACAATATCAGCTGTCTTCTGATAAACCGCATCCTTCTTAGTGGATTTGGGTAAGGCCTTGGGTTTATCAGGTTGAGATGATTGTGGTACAAACTTGGTCTCAAACTCAGTTTTCATTTTATTTATTTCTAGTTTAATGAGCTCATCCCTTTGGAGCTTTAAACCCTTTTTGTACCAACATTCATCAGATAGATGATTGAATTTACCACAAATTTCACATGGTTTATTCTTCATCTTGGACATCTTTACTGCTGAAGTGGAAACTACTGAAGGTGTGATCTTCAGTACTTTCCTCCTATCAGTACTAGGTACTAAAGGATTTGTAACAGCTGAAGACTGGTAATTCAACTGTTTTCCATCCGTCCTAATAGACTGTTTGATGGATTCCTCAGCAGTTGTTAGTCCTTGTATTTCAACTGATTTGAAATGCTTTTCAGATGTTGGGTCTCTTTCAGTACTTGGGGTACATTGAGGAACAACATCTGAAGTACTCAGCTTCATATGAGTCTCAGTAGTTAGACCATCAGTCAATTTATTTGTTGAGATCTTAACACTGGTTTCATTCTCTGATCTTAGATTATCATTGGAGAATGACTCACACGATAATGTGGTTTGGAGATTGCTTTCACTTTCAGACTTAACTATGGAGTTAGGAGTAAAGTCTGTTGGTGGAGCAGTATGGTTGTAACCAATGCCAAACTTCACATTTGAAGCAGTTTGCTTGCTAAGAAGCATTTCAAATCCCTTGCATGATGAGACCCAGCGTTCACACTCAACTTGGGTCACTGCAAGTTTTTCTTTGAGACTCCTGTGGTCTTCCAGAATAACCTCTAGCTTGGCCTTTTCATCATTTAATTGGCATTTAAGCTTATAAATCTCATCACTTTTACTGTTAAGAGCAGACTCATACTCAGCTTTTCTTTTGAAAATGGTTTTCTCAAGCTCAAGTTTTTGATTTATTAATGCTACATTTGCCTCTCTAATAGAGACAAAGGCAGCTATGCATGATTCAGAACATAACTTGGCTTTAGCCTCTGAAGATACCTGAGTTACCTGTGAAGATGATGCATTTGAACAGGAACCCTCAGTAGACTCCAGGGCCATGAGAGCAAGATTTCCAAAAGGGTGTTCACCACCATGTTGACTAGCACCAGCATAGTATTGCTCAGTGTGACCAGACAAGTTATCAGGTAAGCTACTCCAGTCAACGACTCCAGGTGTGAAGAAGCTGTGATGAGGTTGTGATTGAGATGGAGATGGTTGAGGTTCTGGTAGTGCATGAGATTGTGGTACTATAGGAGCTTGAACTTGATTTGACTGTGGCATATAATAGCAGGGATAAGGATATGGCATTTGACCCTGAGGAACAAAATATGCAGGAGATTGAGGGTGTGATGAATGACTAGAACCAGCAGAATGTTGCCCTTTGATTGTGAATTGTTATTTGGAAAAGTCAAAAAGGGTGCAGAAGTGTTAGATCCAGTTGATCTACACTCTCTTGCAAAGTGTCCAAGCCTGTGGCATTTGTGACACTTCAACTTGCTCTTGTCAAAACCGACTTTGGTTTTGTCAGAGAGTCCAGGAAATTTCCTGCCAGTTCTCTTGTAGAATTTCTGAGATCTGATATTGATCAAGGCCATTTGGCTCAAAATATCCATCTCTTCTAAATCATCATCAGCAATGCCCTTCAAATCATCCATGATAAAGCATAGATTGTCACTATTATTACCAGAATGACAATCAACACTCACAAAGGCATGATTAGAATTGTTTGAGGTGAAATCAATATGCTCATCATAGTGGCATTCTGATCCTGCATACTCTGACTCATGACTTACCAAGGCAGTGTTTCCTGGTACAAAATCATCAGTGAGCTTTCCAGATGATGACAGTTTTCGTTTCTGTTCTATCTCTCTCTCAAATGTGAGCAATTTCCATGGAGTTGGGTGAGAGATAGTTTGTCCAAATTTGCACTGGAGCGTAGGACAATAGTATATGTGTCCCATCTCTCAGGCAGTGATCTGAGAAATCTGTTATTCATCTGGCTGTTTGTGTACTCATGTTTGACCATTTTTAATTCAGAGATCAAACAAGAGAACCGCTCAAACTGTTGAGTCAGTGTCTCACCCTTCCTATGAGAGAATGTCTCATATTGTTGGGCAAGGATTTCTCTATTATTTGCCAAGACCTCATCTGTTCCTCCAAATTGTTCTTTCAAGGCATTCCAGAGGTCATGGGCAGTTTCATAATGCATTAGCCCAGAATAGATTTCATTGGGCAGTGCCATGGCCAGAATTCCATGGGCTTTTGCATCAATCTCAAACAATTTCTTATCCTCATCTGAGTATTGCTCCCTCCTCTTCAGAACCATTTGATTGGTTTCGGGTTATTCACCATAGGCTTGTGTGGACCATGTACCACTGATGTCCAACAACCTGAGCTGTTAACAGACAGGTGATGGAGCATTCGTCGTTGCCATATGTTGTACTCATTCCTAACCAGCATCGGAGGCTTGGTTGAGGAACCAGTATTGTGAGGATCATTGGAAGGAGTAGTCATTTTAGGTCCAAATACAATTTAATTCAAGCTTTTAAAAGATTTTACACAGACCACAACAGACTCAATGAAAACCAAGAATAAATCTCAGGATGAATGACCAAAAACACAGAAAATTCAATCTCTATAACCGTTTCTTGCAAAAATGCTAATTCAATCAAACTTGGATCTTGGATAGCAGTTTCAATGATCAATTATTAGATCGATCAATGATGAACCTGCTCTGATACCATTTGACAGGATCAGTGATCTCAAGTTTGATGGATTAGAGTGTAACGCAGCGGAATAAGAACAAGAATTAGACAAATTATAGCAAGAATTTGATATTCGTATGCATTAAAAACAAATACGGTTGTAAAGAGAGAATAGATTTCTGTGAAAAGGAATGTTTCAATAATATCAAATGTTTCTTATCAATGCTCAATCATTCACCGATTACAATTAGGTTGACACTCCTTATATAGAGTGCAATCACTGCTGATATCACGGGATAGTGACATCTGGCAGATTTGTTACAAAAATAACTAAAACTTAACTACTGAAATGTTCACAACTACTGAGAACATATCAGAGTGCTAAGTATAAAACATAAAACTACTGATACGAAACTACTGAAACTACAACGACTGAAGAACAAGCTCTTCAGTCGTTTTACAAAACTACTGAAAGGAAAAACATAAAACTACTGAAAGAAAACGTCACAACTACTGAAGAAGACCTCTTCAGCTGTTGTGACAACGACTGATACTTGGTCTTCAGCACTTGTCTTCAGACTTTGTCTTCAGCACTTGTGTCTTCAGACTTTGTCTTCAGCACTTGTGTCTTCAGACTTTGTCTTCAGCACTTGTCTTCAGACTTTGTCTTCAGCACTTGTGTCTTCAGACTTTGTCTTCAGCACTTGTGTCTTCAGACTTTGTCTTCAGCACTGGTCTTCAGACTTTGTCTTCAGCACTTGTCTTCAGACTTGTCTTCAGCACTGTGTCTTCAGACTTTGTCTTCAGCACGTGTCTTCAGACTTTGTCTTCAGCACTTGTGTCTTCAGACTTTGTATTCGCACTTGTGCTTCAGACTTTGTCTTCAGCATTGTCTTAGACTTTGTCTTCAGCACTTGTCTTCAGCTGTTGTGGACTTCAGTAGTTGTTTGTGACGTTGTGGGGACTTTAGGTTTTTCTGATCCGGCTCATGGTTCTTGGGCTCAACAAGGCATGCAAGAAGAGAACGTCTTCAGTCATGAAGTTAGTGTAATGGAACACTGGGGTGATAAACCTTAAAGTGCTAGGTCTTGGCACCAAAATGGTTTTAAAATGCAAGCGAAAGAGACCAAGGGGTCATAATCAGGAAACAAGGCTCGACTTGTAGTTCAAGGATTTCGAACAAGTCAAGGGAATTGATTACAATGAAGTATTTGCAACTGTGGCGAGAATGGAAAGCAATGTATCTTCCTAGCCATAGGCTCTCTTAAATGAAAATTAAAGCTATCAGCTCAATGTTAAAAGTGAATTCCTTAATGTAAAATCCGAGAAAACGTGTACGCAGACCAACTACGGGCTTCACCAAGCCCCGAGAGCATGGTATGAAAAACTTTTACGCACCTTGTAATACACAGATTTCACAAAGGTGTGATTGACTACACTGTTCATCAAAGAAAAGGATGATGATCTACTGCTTGTTCAGATTTATGTTGATGACATAATCTTCGGTTCCAAGAAAAAGACTTATGTAAAGAATTTGAAGCAGTAATGAAGAAGGAATTTGAAATGAATGAGTGCCATGGGAGAGATGAAGTTCTTTCTCGGGTTACAGGTGGATCAAACACCACAGGGGAATTTTTCTAAATCAGACCAAGTATGTAGGGGATTACAGTCGGTTAATGCTTCCACAGCTGGGACTCCACTTGCTACAAACCATGATGTGGCACCCGACGAGAATGGTGATCTGGTTGATGCCACCATGTATCGAGGAATGATTGGATCCCTCATGTACCCACTGCCTCAAGACCTAATATCATGTATGCGACGTGTCTTTGTTCAAGATATCAGGCAAAACCAAAAGTTAACCATTTATAGGGATTAAAAGGATATTTCGTTATCTAAAGGGAACACCAACACTTGGGTTGTGGTTCCTCATGATGACGACTTGAGATTACCGCGTATAGTGACTCGGATTATGGCGGCTGCAAAATGAACTACAAATCCACATCAGCAGGATGTCAATTCTTTGGGAGGAGATTAGTGACCTGACAGTGTAAGAAGCAAACCTCGTTGCTCTGTCAACCTGTGAAGCCGAATATTTCTTGCTGCAAGTTGTTGTTCACAAATCATCTAGATTCAACAGCAAATGCGGGACTATGGTTTGCAATTCTCAAATACTCCTATATTTGTTGATAATTTTGCTGCAATAGCCGTAACTAAAAATCTAGTCCAACATCCTAAAACCAAACACATCGGGATTAAATATCATTTATACGTGATTGCTTTAAAAAAATTAATCGATGTGGTTAAAAATAAATACGGATTTTCAACGCGCTGACCTCTACACAAAAGCCTTGATAAACACGTTTTCTATATCTGTTAGAGGTAAACAGCGTTAAAAAGGAAAGTGATGTCATTCCAGAAGAAGAACATGCTTAGTCCGATGCGTTGAGTCCATTTTTCTATTATTTTCTTTTATTTTATTAAATTAATTTTAGTGTTTTATTTCTTCGCCTATTAAAATCCTAAAAACGCAAATTGTTTACGGTTTTACTTTTAGGGGGAGAATAGGTTAAGTTAGTATGCAAAAAAAAGGGAGGGAGGGGGGCAGGCAAGCTAAAAGAAATAAGATCGTATTTGAGATATCGATTCAACGACTATGGAAAATGATAATACACAGGAACAAAGAATTTGGGACTTTACAAGATTTAAATTGAATTAGATGTGAAATTCAAATTATAAGTCTGAGAAGTTTAAGAAAAAATAAAAGGAAAAATGATAGTAAAACTAGCTACTACTAAGGTAACACAGAGAAAGTAGACCTAGAGGTTGCTAGACCATTAGATGATGTGTCGGTAGATTCACACAATAGATAAGTAGACCTTGTTGGTGATCTAAAGATCAAACTAAGTTGTTTAACAAGCTGTGGGTTATGATCTTATTCCTGGTTAACACAATCAACAGAGTTCCAATAGGAGTGACGAGCAAAATAAACGTCACAAATGTGTGCGGATGACCAAAATATGAGCAACGCATATGATAAAAAATGCAAAAAGCAATCAATCTAATAACCTATGTTGTTGGTGCGATCTGTGCAAAAAGAATAAAATTGCTCAAACAAGAAGATAGGTTGTGTGCCTCTCTGCTGTGTGGTGGCAGTGACCTGAGGATAAGCATAACCTATATATTCTAAAATTCATTGTTGTTTGCCGCCTCTCTGTTGTGCGGTGACACTGACCTGAGGCTTGACTTCTCTTTGAAAGCTCTAAGAATAGTTTCTTCTTGTCAAAATACCCGTAGACCGCTCAAAAATCTCCTGAGGAATGTTGATTACCATATAAGCGCGAGATCCACAAATGCTTGTTGAAATAATTTAACCTAATGTATCACCAATCTATGTCAAAAGTCTGTGTATGGATTTAAGTGGACAAGTATACTGACAATCATCGTGGCTGCAATTCTTGAAAGTCCAAATCAATGTATGCATCTTATAGTACTAGTATGATTTCCTAAATTTTCCAATGACTCTCGATGAAAACAAGAATCTAGCATCAAAAGATTTTGGTAATACGTCCTGAATGATTTGATTACCTGTATGATTCCATAATGATTCGTTCCAGTTATGGTCAAAATAACTTGAAGCTGACTGTTCTAGAAATAAATCTATTAGATATCTATCTTAGGATTTCCACCTCACACAAAATTACAAAAATATGTTTTAAATTCTGTCCTTTAGTTCTAGTAGTTTTATTTGTTTAAGTTTGTCACTTTAGTTGTTAAAACTAGGGCTACATATTGGAATTCTGTCTGGGATCCACTCACTAAAAAGGGTCACGTCTGAGGTGACCAAACAGGTTTTCAAATAGTTTTAAAAGGATCATGTCTGAGGGGATCAAAAGTTGTCTAAGTTAAAATGGTCATGTCTGAGATGATCGAATGCTCAAAATATTTAATCAAAAGTTAAAAGGACTTAAGTGTCAAATGGTCATAAAGTCAAAATCATGAGTATGATCCATTCGCACGACTGGACCATGAGTATGGACCAGTCGTATGATTGGACCATACTTATGAACCAGTAAACCAAATGGAGCATGAGTATGAACCATACACATGACTGGCTTACAAGAATAAGCCAATCGCCTGAATGGGGTTGACCAAATGAGTCAGTCGCCCGACTGAAACCCAGTCGGCCGACTGAATGTGATTGACTAAACCAATCGCACGACTGAGATCCAATCGCGCGAATGGATCCAGTCACCCGATTAAAACCAGATTCGGTATAAATAGGGCAAAAGTCGATCGAATATGCTCATCACTCCTCATTCGCCCTAAAGTCACCCGATACTGCCGTTACTCTGCCCGATTTTCCTTTGACCTTGCTTGACTTCAATTTGCTGTATTATGACGATTGCAGTGTTTACGCAGGTACAATGCGATGCAATCTACTCAAATGGGATTCAAATTTTACCTAAATGACTAAATTCAGACCTAAATGGAACCGAGACTTAGTTTGACAATTAACTAATAAAACTAAGTATTTCATGAACTAGAAAGTTATTAGGGGTTATATTGGTCACTTGAGAGACTAATGAGCCAAACCACAAAGTCTAACACTAAGTTTTGCTCAAAATTTGAATTTCAATTGAACATACAGTCTGTCATGCGATTGGACACCCTGATGAACCTCAATCGCATGACTGAGCTGGGCGAATGACTCAGTCGGCCGAATGAACGAGGCATATGGGCTCAGTCACCCCGACTGAACTCAGTTGCAGACTCAGTCGCCTGACTGAACCCAGTCGCAGACTCAGTCGCCCGACTGAACCCAGTCGCAGGCTCAGTTGCCCGACTGAACCCAATCGCATGCTAAGACGCCCGTCTGAAGTTAGTCGCATACCAAATCAACAGACTGAACTCAATCGTATGATCAATCACACGAATGAACCAGACTTATCTCAAACAGTTTAAAGTGAAATGGCTTCTGTTATGTGCTGATCTAATATGTATGTGTCTTGTGTTACAGGTTCATGGCAGATCGGTGGATCATAAACACTAAGCACAATATTTGTGCTCACTTGGATGCCACCACTCGGAATGTTGCCGAGTTTGCTGGGATTATAGCATTCCTAAAGAGATCGAGGATTTATCGAGCAATATCTACATCGTGCACACCCTATAGGTCGATACAGCAGGCCTTCTGGAAAGGTGTTTCTATTGACCGATCGACTGAGCCCTACAGTATACGTAGCTCCATATTTGTCCAAGAGATCGAGCTCACAGCAGCTGATCTGAGACGGGTTCTTGATTTGGGAGATGATGTTGCTTATTGTGACATCCGTCGCCTTAAGGTCCGTCAAACGACATAAATAAGCATAGAAATATTTTAATTATTCTTCCTTTTCTTCATGAACTCCTGCTTTAAGGATCATGTCCGCCTATTTTCCTTGTGCCTGTACTTCCTCCGAGAACGTGTGTTAAGCATAAACCTTTTATAAATTTCATCACCATTACCACCAAATATATCATTTTTTTTAATTTCAACATTTGTCATTAATAAAACCATTTTAGACTATCAAATGCCATTAAACACGCTTTTAACCTTAATATAACGAACATTTTAAGATCGTAATCAACCGAAACAAATTTTTGGGAAACTCGAGGGTTAAGTGCAGGGACTAAACTTGTAATTTTGCAAACTTGGACTGGGTATATAAACCCCATTCCCAGCCATTTATCTCATCCTCATCTTGTTCACCTTCAACATTTTCTCCACTTTCTCTCTCGATCTAGCACCTAAAGCCTTCACGTTTGTTGCGTTTTCACTGCCAAATCTTGGGTATCATCGTGTATACTCGTTCCTAGCAGGTAGACAACCTTGTTCAACCCGTTTTTGCCTTGGTTTTACTGCTGTGTTTTCTAGGGTTTCGGGTGCTCGGGTTCATCCGAGCACATGAGGTCGTGTGGGTGCGTGTGAGGTCTTTCTGCTTGTGTTTCATGTTTGTGTATGTTTGTTGAGTGTTTCTGGAAGTCCTCGTGGTATAAAAATCGCGTTAGAGCAGCTCGGGGGCTACTCAGCCCGACCACAGTCGCGATTCTGCAGTTCAGGCGACTGGGTCTGTCATGCGATTGAGTCGTGCGACTGAATCATGCGTCTAAGTCAATCGTGCGACTGAGTTGTGCGACTAGGTATGTCGTGCGACTGAGTCGTGCGACTGGGTGTTTGTATGCGATTGAGTCATGCGTGCGAATGAGTGTATACGATTGAGTCATGCGTATGAATGATTGTGTGCGATTGAGTCAGGTGACCGACTGAGTGTATGCGATTGTGCGTGTTTCGCACGACTGGAGTCCAATCGCACGAATGAAGGTTCAATCGCACGAAAGTAGCTAATTCGCACGATTGAGGGTTGATTCGTGCGCATGGAGGTTGGGTCGTGCGAATGTGTGTGTTGTTGGTGCGACTGAGTCCAATCGCACGAATGAAGGTTCAATCGCACGAAAGTAGCTAGTTCGCACGATTGAAGGTTGATTCGTACGAATGGAACGTGGGTCGAGCGTCTGGTCCTGTGTTGGTTGATGATGAGTGTGAATTTCCCTTGAACGTCTGATGATGATAAGGCAACATCAGTAAAAGTGTCATTGCTTGACCCCAAAGATTAAAGTCAACGCTATCAATGCACATACTATTTCAATTGAAATAAACCTAACATTTTACAATTACCGACAACCCATTTAAAACTACAAATACTTAACAAGTGTCATCTTTCATAACAATGAGATCTTTACAAGGATGTCATAAGCAATGACGACTACTCGTAGTACTTGGATCTACATAAGATCTGATACGTGTGTCCGCTTGTGTGTGTGTGCCACCCACGACCGAACCGATACAACCCGAACTGACCAAACATTACTATACGCTTTATACATGTCATTAATGCTTGACAATAACTGTCAATAGGTGTTTGACCGATCATTGCATTCAACTGTTGGAAATCTCGATCTTTCATACTTACCACTTAACATGTGAGTTTTGTGGCCCCTTTTTATGCTTATACTATTTTACAAACATTTACAAACATGGGGGAAAAGTATGCTCGCCGTTTTCTATGCTGTACAACATACATACAATTTTCATACAAGGAATCAACGTGATACTGTGTTGCAAGTACTTATCTGATACATGCTTGGGTCTGCTGTGTGGTTCTATCTTTGCAACTATTTAATTCCAGTGTGGGAACGACGGTTAGGTATTGGTAGTACTACTGGGATGACACCCCCACCCCTGTTCGATGGTATACTAGTGGTACCATCAGTGGCCAGGAACGGGCCCTTGGGTGAATATATGCCGACAATTTCTTTGTGTACGTCGCTAGGTTTGGTTGCAAAGCTCATGTCATGTGATTTTACTTGTGTATATAACTGTATTCACGGTATTCCATATCATTTACTTTATACAGCATCACTACACTTTTATTACTTAAACCTGCGAGCTCACCAACAATTTTGTTGACCATTTTGAGCATATTTTCAGGTGATCATGCTAGCTGAGATTCTAGGTGTGCTGCTTAGTGGAGACCCTAGGATGCATTTTCGGGCTAAACTTGTCTTTTTGAAAACAATTGGTGTAACTGTTTCAAACAACATTATACATTGTAACTTGTTCCCGGGTTGTGGGAATTGCATACGATGTATTATCTATGTTTATCTTATATCATGTTATGCTTATGGCTATGTTGTCGTGAATACTGACTAAACACGACACAAGTCCCCTTGTTGTCGGGTGTCGTCATGACACGCATGTCATCATTATTATTATTGCATCTCTATCGCTTACCATGTGTTATGACGATTCCCGTCTCGTCGCAACCCCGTGTTTCCGCTCTCAGCGGGGGTGTGACAGATTGGTATCAGAGCTATTGGTTATAGAATTAGGCAATAAACTTGACCTAGACTATAACCTAGGAAACTTCATGTAGATTGGTGTGAATTTTGTATCTCATACGTGTCCTCATTACTTGTTCGTTATCTATCTATTTCGTGATCTTTTCACCCTATGAGAGAGCCTTGTGCTCACTCTTTTATGGGATGCTCCTATTAGATCTTCCGTTCCCTCTGCACGCCAAGTTATCATAACCAAATTCGGGCATTGGGACCCGAAGAGATCTTCACGGATCATATACTGCGCTTAACCTTGGATACTGAGATCGACCCGAGGAGGCTATGTCTGAATCCTTTAAGGATACGAGATAGGCAACCTCCACCAGACTATACGTGATTACATGCTTGGGCTCTCAGTTGACCTGATGGATTATATGGATATGATGTAAAGGAAAGTCGGATGTCATGTAACCGGATCGGGCATCATTCTCGGTACATCGTGGGTGTGGTGGGAACGCTGCGGGGAACCCTATATATAAACATCACCGGTATACCGAGAATATGCTTGAAATGGGCTGCATGGTGATCTTGACCGACCGGAACATGAACATTGGAACTTGATAAACGGAATACTTGTGTATCTTATGGTGACTAAAGCTTACATGTTACCTCTTTTATGAATAGAACATGCCGCCTCGAAGATCTACTCGCAGTAATAGTAGCGGAATTGAAGCCCCAAGGGGCAGAGGCAGAGGCAGGGGAAGAACCCCAAGAACAAGTGATGCTCCAGCCAGTAGCAATCAAGGAACAGGGAACGCGGATGTGGCAGCCCTGATCGCTCAACAGCTGGCCGCACTAATTCCGACTATCGTGGCCCACGTGAGCGATCCTCTTCAGAATTCTCACCCCCACGGGGACGGTGGCAATGAAAATGAGGATAACGGTAACCCGACTGGGAACGAAAGCAATCAGGAGACCGGAAATGGTGGTACAGCCGGTAACGAAACAGGAATTGTTAATGAGACCGGGGTTGTGAATGCTAGACGGGGATGTTCGTACAAGGAATTTGTGGCTTGTAAACCACGAGAGTTTGATGGCAAAGGTGGAGCCATAGCTCTGACCAGATGGCTTGAAAAGATGGAGTTCGTGATCGACATCAGCGAATGCCTCGACAGTCAAAGAATTAAGTACGCCACTTGCTCACTACAGGGCAAGGCACTAACGTGGTGGAACACTCGGATTCAGGCTAGGGGAAGAGAATCCGCGATGCAAATGTCGTGGGATGAGTTCAAGGCCCTAATCACCGAGGAGTACTGTCCTCTCAATGAGATGCAAAAACTTGAGCATGAGTTCTGGAATCATGCCATGGTGGGGGCTGGGCACGCAGCTTACACCGATCGTTTTCATGAGCTAGCAAGGTTGGTTCCGCATCTAGTCACCCCGGAATCAAAAAGGATAGAGAGGTACATTTGGGGACTTGCGCCTCAAATCCGGGCAATGGTAACCGCTACCGCTCCTCCTACTATTCAGAGCGCGATTCTAAAGGCTGGCGCTTTGACCGATGAAATGGTGAGAACGGTAGTTTTGGGTAGAGGAGCAGAAAAGAGAAGGATTTTGGGGAAACGAGCCGGTCGAGTGCCGGAAGTTTGACAAAAGAGCCAAGACAATTAGAAACTTTGTGGCAGTGACGCAGGGCAGGCGAGAGTATGTGGGTCCGCACCCCAAATGTGACAAGTGCAATTATCACATCCCCCAGGACGCAGTGCCGGGTGTGCGCGAACTGTAGACGCCCGGGGCATCTTGCAAGAGACTGCAGAACAGCGCCGAATATGGTTGCACCGGTCAACGCGGTTAACCCCGTCGGGAATGCAGGGCTTGTTATGAGTGTGGAAGCCTTGATCACTACCGAAACATGTGCCCCAGGCTGAATCGGGCACCGGGTCAACAAGGAATCAACCAGCAGCAAGTGATGGCTATAGCTGGAAATCAAGGCCCGACCAATCAGGGGAATACAGCTCGGGGACGTGCATTCGTCATTGGAGCCAACGATGCTCGTCAGGACCCGAATGTTGTCACTGGTACACACTTACTCAATAATCACTTTGCATCTGTATTATTTGACACTGGAGCAGACAATAGCTTTATATCTTCTGAATTTATGCACTTGCTCGATTTGAGTCCTAGTAGGCTAGAAACTAGCTACTCTGTAGAAATGGCCAATGGTAGGATTGTTCAGGCCGACAGGATTATTAGGAAATGCTCGATAATATTAGAGAATCACGCCTTCGATATAGACTTGATACCCTTTGAGCTAGGAAGTTTCGATGTGATTGTGGGAATGGATTGGTTGTCGAAACACGGGGCCGAGATTGTCTGTCGAGACAAGGTAGTGCGAATCCCTATGTCAGACGGGGGAGTACTCAGAGTTCAAGGAGAAAGACCGGGGAGAAACTTAAAGCTTACTTCCTGCATGAAAGCACGCCGGAGTTTACGAAAACAGTGCTACTCTTTTCTGGCTCATGTGGTGGAAAAGAAAGAGGAGGAACAAGAATTGGCAAATATCCCCATAGTGCGGGATTACCCAGATGTATTCCCAGATGACTTGTCTGGCTTGCCTCCTCCACGACAGGTGGAATTTCGCATTGAGTTGGTTCCTGGAGCTACACCGGTAGCAAAGACACCGTATCGGTTGGCACCGTCTGAAATGCAAGAGTTATCTAGCCAGTTACAGGAACTACTGGAGAAGGGTTTTATTCGTCCGAGTCACTCGCCTTGGGGAGCACCAGTGTTATTTGTCAAGAAGAAGGATGGGTCGTTCCGTATGTGCATCAACTACCGTGAGTTGAACAAATTAACTATGAAGAATCGGTATCCTCTCCCCAGGATCGACGACCTGTTTGATCAGTTACAAGGAGCTTCGTATTTTTCCAAGATCGACCTTCGATCTGGATATCACCAACTAAGAGTTTTCGAGGAGGACATACCGAAGACAGCATTTAGAACTCGTTATGGGCACTATGAGTTCTTGGTCATGCCGTTTGGATTGACTAACGCACCAGCTGTGTTCATGGACTTGATGAATCGGGTGTGCAAACCTTACTTGGATAAGTTTGTGATCGTATTCATCGACGACATACTTATATACTATCGATCGAAGGAGGACCATGAAGAACACCTTCGGGCAATATTGGAACTGTTAAGAGAAGAGAAACTTTTCGCCAAGTTCTCAAAGTGTGAATTCTGGCTGCGAGAGGTGAAGTTTTTGGGTCATGTGGTTAACAAAGACGGGATTCATGTAGATCCCGACAAGATCGAAGCGGTAAAGAAATGACATACACCCCAGACACCTTCAGAGAAACGGCAGTTCTTAGGATTAGCCGGATACTATCATCGTTTCATTGAGAACTTTTCAAAGATCGCTCAACCGTTGACGTTGCTGACTCAGAAAGACAAGAAGTCTTATTGGGGAGATGCGCAAGAACGGGCTTTCCAAACACTGAAAGATAAGCTGTGCAATGCACTGATATTGTCCCTCCCAGACGGAACTGATGATTTTGTGGTGTACTGTGATGCTTCGCATCAAGGGTTGGGATGTGTACTAATGCAGAAAGATAAGGTGATTGCCTACGCTTCGCGACAACTTAAGGTGCACGAGAAGAACTACACGACTCATGATCTTGAGTTGGGCGTTGTAGTATTCGCACTTAAAATATGGAGGCATTACCTGTATGGAACCAAATGCATCGTATACACGGATCATAAAAGCCTTCAACATATTCTGGATCAGAAGGAACTCAATATGCGACAGCGACGTTGGGTAGAGCTTCTTAGTGACTACGATTGTGAAATCCGGTATCATCCGGGGAAAGCTAACGTGGTGGCTGATGCTCTAAGCCGCAAAGAACGCATGAAACCACTACGTGCTCGAGCTTTGGGATTGACCATTCAAACAAATTTGAAAGCTCAGATCCAAATTGCACAAAGTGAAACGTTGAAGGAAGAACACCTTGCGGGAGAAGAATTCCGAGGGTTGGACAAACAACTGATGTGCAAGGACGATGGTGTGCAGTACTTCGTGGACAGTATATGGGTACCCAAGTGGGGAGGTGTACGTACCTTGGTCATGGATGAAGCACATAAGATGCGATATTCTATTCATCCTGGCGCAGACAAGATGTACCACGATCTCAAAGATCTGTACTGGTGGCCAGGCCTAAAGAAAGACATTGCCACGTACGTCAGCAGATGCTTGACATGCTCGAAAGTTAAAGCTGAACATCAGAAACCATCGGGACTGTTACAGCAACCTGAGATTCCCGAGTGGAAATGGGAGAATATAGCCATGGATTTCATTACCAAACTCCCTAAATCGAGCAGCGGACATGACTCGATATGGGTCGTAGTGGATCGAATGACGAAATCAGCACACTTCTTGCCAATCCGAGAAGACTACAAAATGGACAAGTTGGCGAGATTGTACATTAAAGAGGTCGTGACAAGACACGGAGTGCCGGTGTCAATCATATCCGACCGTGACGGCCGATTCACTTCACGATTTTGGCAAACACTACGAAAGCAATGGGCACTCGATTAGACATGAGTACCGCCTATCACCCTCAAACAGATGGTCAAAGTGAACGAACCATACAACGCTAGAAGACATGCTGAGAGCGTGTGTAATCGATTTTGGTGGTAGTTAGGATACTCATTTCCATTGATTGAGTTCTCTTACAATAACAGCTACCACACCAGCATTGGGTGTGCTCCGTTCGAAGCGTTATACGGAAGGAAGTGTAGATCACCGTTTGTTGGGCCGAGATTGGTGAAAGTCAGCTAACAGGCCCAGAGATCATTCAGGAAACAACCGACAAGATCTTCCAAATCAAAGATAGACTGAAAGCCGCTAGAGATCGCCAAAAGAGCTACGCCGACAATCGTCGAAAGCCTCTAGAATTCAACGTTGGGGACCGGTGTTACTCAAAGTCTCTCCTTGGAAAGGAGTTGTTCGGTTTGGAAAGAAAGGGAAGTTAGCCCCAAGATACGTTGGACCATTCGAGATTACAAAAAGAATTGGTCCAGTGGCTTACCGATTAAGGTTACCACAAGAACTCAATGGTGTGCATGATACTTTCCATGTGTCGAACCTCAAGAAGTGTTTGACTGACAAATCACTTCACATACCCATTGACGATATCAAAATCGACGAAAAGCTTCATTTTATTGAGGAACCCATTGAGGTCATGGATCGTAAGGTCAAACAGTTGAAGCGCAGTAGAATACCAATTGTTTGCGTAAGGTGGAATTCAAAACGAGGGCCAGAGTTTACATGGGAACGGGAAGATCAAATGAAACTCAAATACCCATACCTATTCGTGGATGACACTCTTGGACCTAACTCCAGCTGAATTTCGAGACGAAATTCTCTCAACTGGGGGATACTGTGACATTCGTCGCCTTAAGGTCCGTCGAACGACATAAATAAGCATAGAAATATTTTAATTATTCTTCCTTTTCTTCATGAACTCCTGCTTTAAGGAATCATGTCCGCCTATTTTCCTTTGTGCCTGTACTTCCTCCGAGAACGTGTGTTAAGCATAAACCTTTTATAAATTTCATCACCATTACCACCAAATATATCATTTTTTAATTTCAACATTTGTCATTAATAAAACCATTTTAGACTATCAAATGCCATTAAACACGCTTTTAACCTTAATATAACGAACATTTTAAGATCGTAATCAACCGAAACAAATTTTTGGGAAACTCGAGGGTTAAGTGCAGGGACTAAACTTGTAATTTTGCTAACTTGGACTGGGTATATAAACCCCATTCCCAGCCATTTATCCTCATCCTCATCTTCTTCACCTTCAACATTTTCTCCACTTTCTCTCTCGATCTAGCACCTAAAGCTGTCACGTTTGTTGCGTTTTCATTGCAAATCTTGGGTATCATCGTGTATACTCGTTCCTAGCAGGTAGACAACCTTGTTCAACCCGTTTTTGCCTTGGTTTTACTGCTGTGTTTTCTAGGGTTTCGGGTGCTCGGATTCATCCGAGCACATGAGGTCGTGTGGGTGCGTGTGAGGTCTTTTGCTTGTGTTTCATGTTTGTGTATGTTTGTTGAGTGTTTCTGGAAGTCCTCGTGGTATAAAACTCGCGTTAGAGCAGCTCGGGGGCTACTCAGCCCGACCACAGTCGCGATTCTGCAGTTCAGGCGACTGGGTCTGTCATGCAATTGAGCCGTGCGACTGAGTGAGTCGTGCAACTGAATCATGCGTCTAAGTCAATCGTGCGACTGAGTTGTGCGACTGAGTATGTCTTGCGACTGAGTCAATCGTGCGACCAAACATTACTATACGCTTTATACATGTCATTAATGCTTGACAATAACTATCAATAGGTGTTTGACCGATCATTGCATTCAACTGTTGGAAATCTCGATCTTTCATACTTACCACTTAACATGTGAGTTTCGTGGCCCCTTTTTATGCTTATACTATTTTACAAACATTTACAAACATGGGGGAAAAGTATGCTCGCCCGTTTTCTATGTTGTACAACATACATACAGTTTTCATACAAGGAATCAACGTGATACTGTGTTGCAAGTACTTATCGGATACATGCTTGGGTCTGTTGTGTGGTTCTATCTTTGCAACTATTTAATTCCAGTGTGGGAACCGACGGTTAGGTATTGGTAGTACTACTGGGTTGACACCCCCACCCCTGTTCGATGGTATACTAGTTGGTACCACCAGTGGCCAGGAACGGGCCCTTGGGTGAATATATGCCGACAATTTCTTTGTGTACGTCGCTAGGTTTGGTTGCAAAGCTCATGTCATGTGATTTTACTTGTGTATATAACTGTATTCACGGTATTCCATATCATTTACTTTATACAGCATCACTTACACTTTTATTACTTAAACCTGCGAGCTCACCAACAATTTTGTTGACCATTTTGAGCATATCTTTTCAGGTGATCATGCTAGCTGAGATTCTAGGTGTGCTGCCTTAGTGGAGACCCTAGGATGCATTTTCGGGCTAAACTTGTCTTTTTGACAACAATTGTTGTAACTGTTTCAAACAACATTATACTTTGTAACTTGTTCCCGGGTTGTGGGAATTGCATACGATGTTATTATCTATGTTTATCTTATATCATGTTTATGCTTATGGCTATGTTGTCGTGAATACTGACTAAACACGACACAAGTCCCCTTGTTGTCGGGTGTCGTCATGACACGCATGTCATCATTATTATTATTGCATCTCTATCGCTTACCATGTGTTATGACGATTCCCGTCTCGTCGCAACCCCGTGTTTCCGCTCTCAGCGGGGGTGTGACACTTATCCCACCAGACTACATCCTCTTAGCATAAGGGGATGATTTATTCGGATGAGGTACTCTGAGGACATCAATGCAGGTGTGCTCAATAAAAGCAATCTGTGTCCCCAGTTCAAGTACCTAGCTCATTTAATACTGAAGTGCATTGCTTCAAGAAGGGGTGGATTTGTTGACTTATCGGACCAAATCCAGAATGCCTACGTGGCACTGGTGCTGAATCACCCCTTCAGCTTCTCCAACATGATATTCTCATACTTGATCGAGAATATAGAGGCGAAAGGCAAAGAGGGCTTGTGCATGTACCCGAGATTTCTGCAGATGATCATCAACAAGAAGCTTCAACTTTGCCTAAGGAGAGCCATGATGTTGTATCTCTCGAGATCATGGATGATACTACTCTCGGGAGAATGAAGGTTTACAGGGGGCAAGCAGGTAAAGCCCCCTGTAAAGAGACTGTTTGGGCACTTGGCGAGAGAAGACTACGTGGTGCCAGCTCGGTGAAAGTGGCGTCACGAGGACAATGATTCAGATGTAGAGCAGATTGTTCTACCCTCCAATGACTCCGATGGAGATGATCATGATTCTAATCAGGGAGGGGATGGTCAGGTGGACATGAACCAACTCCTATACACCCTGACTTTCATATGGAGGAGGAGGAGTCAGAGGAAGAGTCTCTAGTGTGAATGGTGGGGAGCCGTTTCGTAGCCACAGAGAGATCCATCATATACACGAACCAACTCTATACACGAACCAACTCCTATACACCCTGACTTTCATACGGGCGGTTGGTGGACGCCAAGGGCAGTCTGGGGATGCTGTTGTTGCTGATACAGATCCATCATATACCCTGGACCCGCCATCCAGCCAAGGGGGAGCCACAGTGTCTAAAGGCACAAGGAAGAAGAGAATGGGTCACCCCTATGGCAAGAAGGGGAAGAGACTAAAGTTCATATTGACCTCTGCTACAGCCACAACCACCACCTCAGCCACTACTACTACCATCACCACTACTACACCACCAGTCACTACCACACTTCCCTCCACCTCCACCATAGCTACCACCACCACTACTACTACTTCACCCACCATCACCACTACAGCCACTCCACCACCCATCTACACCACTTCCACCACCACTACAGCATACCCATCACCATCCACACATACACCACCACAAATATTCACCACTACCACCACCACCACCACTAGCCACCAGGCAGGACCATCATACCACCTATCTGTTCCCTCAAGATCATCTCTACCTCCCAATGGGGTAAAGGAACAGCTTTCAGCACTAAATCGTATGGTGCTGAAAGTGTTGGTTGCCGATGACGAGAAGACTGCTTAGTTACGACAGCTAACGGAGCTAACTGCGGACAATCACAGCAGATCTCTCAGCAGGCACAACAGATAAAGGAGCAGGCTCAGTATATGGCTGCTGAAAGATAAGAGATTGCCTAACTCAAAGAGCAGAACGTGCTATCTACTAAGAAGATCGAGGAGTTGGAGGATGCCAAAAGGACCATCATGCTGAAACTTAAAGGCACAAAGGATGAGCCTCTGAAGATACGAGAGGGAGATGGTGATGATAATGATGAGGATGATGATGACGAGGATGATTATGAGGATGAGACCGAAGGAGGAGATGGTGAGGATGCAGGAGAAAATGGAGATGATGAAGAAGGTGGAGGTACGTCTGCATCGGGTGCTACACAAGCTAGTGAGAGGCGGACCAAGAAAAGTCAAGATCAAGGTGCCTCAACATCAGCCCTGACCGCAGAAGAGCATATGATTCAAGACAAACGTAATGATTAGATGTTTATGTAATTTAAATCATGTGTAATTAAATCATGTATTAAACTCGTGTACATAATGCTTATATTTATTTATATTTACCGTCTTGATTATTAACTAATGGTTGATGTGTTTATATGTTAAATCAAGCAGATCATTCATCTCCGCAAGATGAGTACGATGTTGCTCCCCTTCAGCAGATCAAGTCTCAACTCACAATGATACTTGATCTGCAAGGGATCGTCAGAAGGTCTGTGAGTTACACTCCTGAAGAAGGAGAAATAATCCACGACCTTACTGATGAGCAACTGGCTGAGATGTTCCGACTGAATCCAGATGAGCTGTGAAGGATGCTCCTACTGTGGACATGGAAAGTGACGATGAGCTTAACAATGTGGATGAGATTGAGATTGAAGACGTCACAGCATAACATTATCCAGAGTATGCTGACAACGAGGGAAATGTAGTCCCCAATCTGGATGACACCCTTGTCAGTGATACTTTTGAAACACTGGATAAGATGGAGCTGGAGTCAGAGAAGAAGAAAGATCAAGCCCAAGCCTCGAACACCGATGTCAATCTCAAAAAGGCTGAATGGGCGGCATGTTTTGCAGAGATCAGAGCCCAACGCAGTGCTCCAAAGTCTAGTACCTACACCAAGCTTTACAAGGTGAAGAAGCATTTGAAGGTGTCAGGAAAAATCATATCGTGGGCATATTTTGATGATCTAAATGTTTATGCTATCAAGAGAGAGAAGGGAATTGAGTACTTCAGATTCCCACACGATCTGGAGACTCTACCCGGTTTTAAACTTAACCAGCTATTGAAGTTGTTATATGTTGACCCTCGAAAGATGTCAGGCTGGTTTGAGGCTGCTTTGAAGAGAGAGTACCACGCCAGGTGGGTTAACTTCAAACCTCAACAACCAACGAGGTATATCAGAAGATCTGAAGTTGATGCTATTACTAGAAAGCCAAAGATTGTGCTGAAGTGGAGTCCTTCGCGCACAATGTCGAAAATCCCTCTAAGGGAAATACCTCAAGACTTCACTCCACACTTTAAATGGTGGTACTATGACTGGAGAACAGGTGAGGCAGTCATAGTTCTGAACAGAAATGGAAATATACAAACTATCAGGGTGTTTGACCCAATGTGGCTCACTAACTTATCGGCTGATGATGTTTACACCTTATACAAGTGGCCACTGTTCTATGACGCGCAAGACATTGTACAAGCCCTCCAGTTCCAAAACGTAATAAAACTATGCTTTGCATTCGAAATACATGCAGGAGTTACAAGAGAGGAGAAGTACAAGAAATATTAAGAGCTGATAAAGAATGTTAGACAATAGAGTAAACTAGGTCCAAGAGGGAGTTTGTAGATACATATGTACCTAGTTTATGAGCTTAATGTAAAATGTCTTTCATGTCTTACATATATGTAACTGAAGGGTTGAATGAAATACAATGTGTGGTTTATGCTTATAATGTTTAATATTTCATTGATTATTGTGTGTTAACGCTTATTGAACTAACTATACAGGTTTGTGGTTATTTACATAGTTCTTTGTCAACAATGATTTAGAAACGTGCTTAAACTTAATCGTGTGAAGTTCTCATGCGAATGGACCATGCTAATGGACCATACGCATGAACAACGTCATGCTAATGAACCATTCGCACGACTGAACTAGGAGACTGGATCAGTCGCACGATTGTGACATGAGATTGACTCAGTCGCACGACTGAAGCCTTAGTCGTGCGGATAGATCAACCGCATGCTTCAATCGCACGACTAAATTATACAAATGGTTCAGTCGCACGAATGAGAAACCCTAACCTATAAATACCACTTAATTCGTGGAAAAACATAACAATTCGAATACCTACGCACTAAATCACACCCTAGCCATCCAGAGACCCTAGAACACATGTTCCAACTTCATAGATCGTAGTAAATCGTCCTACTATCGTTATTAACGTTTAGTTTCATTCTTGGATTGATTTTACGTGCTTTCTCACTGATTGGATCGTCAATCAAATAGGATTTCGCACTATTTGAGTTGGTATACACGTCAATCAGTTAGTACTCTGTACCGTACACCGTCCTAACAACGCCGCCAGTGATCTCCAGCCTGTCGTTGGTGGCGTCTGCATGGCGGCGATGTTGGGTGTTTATCTAAAGATAGTGAGGTTGCTTTGACGTGGTCGGTGGTCTCCGGCTCACCAATTGTAACATCTGGTATTTTTGTTAACTAAAAGTTAACTTCGTTTACGCTTACAAGGGTTATATTTGTCAATTTTGAAACTCATGTGTTGTTTGTGCTTATTCATTATTGCCATTTAGGTTTTTATGAAAGTTAAAAATACAATATTAAATAAAAATAATGTTAATATTAATAAAAGTAACAATAATAATAGTAATAATAATAATAATAATAATAATATAATAATAATATAATAATAATAATACTTGAATAATTAACAAGTTAGATTAGAGTTTAGGGGGTCTTAATGTCATTTTATAAACTTTAAATAGAAGTTTTATGCATAAAATGATAAGAAATCA
The DNA here is from genome assembly GCA_025506515.1 of Flaveria trinervia. Taxonomy (NCBI): domain Eukaryota; kingdom Viridiplantae; phylum Streptophyta; class Magnoliopsida; order Asterales; family Asteraceae; genus Flaveria; species Flaveria trinervia. Next base: position 94,691,871 of record CM046443.1, read on the forward strand.
AAGTTGGAGGGCTGATTGTGTAAATTGAATAAAAACCCAACCCAAACCCTTTCTCTCTCCCCGATTTTCCGACCGCCGGCCGGCGAAGCTCCGGCGCGGCGCCGGCGAGGTTCCAAAACCCGCAAAATTCATCCGTTTTATTTCCAAATTATACCAATCGCTTCGTGAACACAATTCGAACCTCGTTATGAACCTTCAATACGTTTAAATGTCGGTTATAAACCCAATCGAATGATTAACCGAAACATCTTTAACCATATAGTCGTTCAACCATTAAAACTTAATAATAACCAAATTAAATGACTCATAATCGAACGTCTAAGTAGTCTAAAGCTTCTATCAATACCGATTACACCTGAAACAAACACAATCCACGAATTCAAGCACCATTTTCATCGCGACCTGCAACTTAATCGAACACCACCCTCTAGAGTTTAAAAATCAAAATTGATAGAGGGCTTTTAATCCAAATAATCATCCGAAGCTATCTGCAAGGTTAATTCGATTTCCATTGAGGATTGCTCATCCATTGGGCACTACGACCGCGACTTGTTCTTCGATTAGGATTGCCTCCAATTCGAACCTATTCGGGTAAGTTACATACATGGATATGCTCGATTAAGCATGGGAAGCAGAAGCCCCATGGTTAATTTGGTTATCATCATCGTTTAGATGATCAATTTGGTTCGAATCTAAACTAGGGTTCTTGAGGTTTGGGGAACTTTCTTTAATCGGGTTATAACATATAGAAACCAGTACATAACGCAGCTGAGAGCCTTAGTTCACTGGTTAACCATCCCCATCCCAACCTAGAGGTCCCGGGTTCGAACCCGGGCACCCTCTGTTTTTTTAAAAGTTTTTTTTAGCCTTTAATTAATTATAAAAAAATTATATTAAATATAAAAATAACTTTCACAAACTCTTAATATTTTTTTAAAAATCATCTAAACCTTTTCTGTAAATTATTTCTTGAAAAACATTTTTTTTTAAATTTTATTATAAAAATTATTTACAAACATTTTAACTAAATATCTTTATAAAAATAGATTTGTATGATAAGTTCAAATTACTATATTATTAGAACCTTATGTTTTCCTTGATTAGAGATTATAATGAAAATTTTTGAATTTAAATATATCTTTATAGCTAATTACGCAAGTTATTTACAAAGGATTTAATTCCTTTAAAATCTTATAAATAGTATTTTCTTTTATCAAATAAATCATAAACAAGAGTTCACTAATTTTGTTTATAAACCTCCCCCAATTCATATTGGAACCCTAGTTTTTGCTATATCGTTAACCATATTATTGACCTAAATCTTATAATATATATATAGGTGCCTTGTGATGTTCATCTTGGAACGACGTTTATTATTGCTCTTATTAATCTTCTTAATATATACTTATTGATCATGTGAGTTTTCCTTGCCCCATTTTTACTTTATTTCATACTATTTTGGGGTGAAACATGATTACTTATACATAATGCACTTGTAAATGTTTAGACTTGTAAAGCACTTGCAATTCATATTTTGTCATGGTTATTTGTGTGTTGTAAGTGATTATATGAGATACATAGTTTGTTTACAATCAATAACTATTGCTAGCCCGGCGACGTCTTAGATCTTTGGGCCTGACAAGCCTATTTGGTGCTAAAGTCGAGGTATTGCCGACTCCTGATGACGTATGCTTGTTCATCATGGGAACCAAATACACTTAGCCAATCTTTTATACTTGTAATCAAGTCGAGGTTTGATTGTAACGATATGTGTTCTATAACCTTACTTGCTTATGACCTATGACATGAATTGCTACTTGTAACTTTATCTTATTATGTATGAAAACCTTGAAAACTCACCAACTATTTATAGTTGACCCTTTTATTTTTATCATGTTTTAGGAAATCCCCAAGTTTAAAGTGGACCTTTGAAGCTTGCAATAAAACTAGGACTTGGACCTAGTTTAATAAATTAAAATGTTATGTCATGTTTTGATTTATGTTTGAACTTATTTCATGTTTGATACTTATGTTTGTATTTCCTTTTGAAACTTATAATTTTAATATTTACATTTAATTATAGCGTTATGTGGTTGTGAGCAATCTTAACCCTCACATCTCGACGTTTCCGCCGTCAAGGTTGGGGTGTGACACCAATGGTTGCTTTTTCAAGCTGTAGAGCTAATGAGTTTGAGTGTTTGCTTATTCGAGCTGTAGATGTAATTTTGTTTGGGCTATGATGATGAAACTAACTCATCTGAGACAGTTTGTTATAATGAGTTGATAATAGATAAGGCATCATTGTTCTTGTGATGCTACAGGCTATTGTTGATAACATTTTATTGTGTGATTTCACCTGAATGGTTTGTTGTGTTTTGAGGTTTTATCTTCTGGCTGTGATGAGTTCAAATCCAAGATTGGCAGGGTTAGAGGATAGTCGGTGCATACCCACAACCCCCCTGCAACTATTGGTTAATAATCACATTTGGAACTCCCAGCCAAAGTTTGCGTTAAAGTTGTTTTTCATGAGGTCGATGTCGTTATCATTAGTTGGTATGTTTCCCGTCAAGCGATAGCGATGATGAGATGAGAACATTCATTAATCTGAGTCTCGATTTAAGCCGTTCATCCAACGCGCAATGCGCGTTTGTGTACAATCCTAGTTAAAGTTAATAAAATTAAGAATTTTATGACAAACTTTTGAAAATTATAATAAAAATATAAAAGTTATTTGAGTCATAAAATAAAAAATGTTTAAGTAACTTTAGGGAATATTATATTAAAAAACCTTGGTTAATGGTGGATGAATTTTTCATGCGTATTAAATTAGTTTTGGTTAATATAATAATGTAATAAGCTCCACCGTTATTTTTATTATTGTAATGGACTTTAGCAACTAAATTCTATTATTAATAATAATGACATTAAACGTGTTTGTTAGATGGTATGAAAAAATTTAATTTCTTTTGAAGGATAAACGAGTATTATAAGCCTAGTCATCCGGATGAATCTAATGGCAAAAGATCACTCATTTTTACGAACTCATAAAACATTGGTGACCCAGTCTACTCATCATTCCCAAGGAAACATACCACCCAAAATAATACTATAATAAAATCATTTGTCCATTTGAAACATAATGCACCAAGTGAAACTCGAACCAATGAACATCACTTTGAAAAGTTATGAGATGACTTCTTCCAAATCAATTGATACATGGCTCATTGGCCGAAGAATTTAATTTTATATTTTTATGCGAAGAATGAAGTGTAATCACCTCTATAATTGAGAATAAAAGTTCAAATTTTTCTAAAAGCTTGACAATTCCTAGTCCCGTGGTCATCATCCTTCTCTTCTTCACCTCCACATTTTCTTGTGCAGATTCGACTAATTCCTAAAATTTCATATGGACTTCTGATTGGCATGACTTCATTATAAATGGCATTCCTATTGAAGCCATCATAGCTCATGTTCGTGATGAAAGTGGTAGTTTCCCCTATTGTAGCCATTGTACAACTTCTTCTGGGGAATGTATATGGCAAGTTCACTTGGAAGTCGAAGAATAAAACTGTGGAATTATATAATAAGCACATACATAAAATATGTAATCGTAGTAAAGGTCCATGGGGTACAGAGCATTGTTCTTGGTTAGTTAAACCGGACGGATTTTATGTATCTAGACATAATTTCTCGATATCTTATCCCAATTGGTGTTACGAATATCCTTGGAATAATTAAGTATTGTGTGGCAATTTTGGCTTTGCTTAAAGAGGTATTAATATAAATATAATAATTAAGTTTATTTTTAATCTTATTCAACCTTAGTTTCTAATTTGCTTGCATTTTATTAATTTACTTTTTGCTTGTTAGTAAATCCCTATGTATTGATCAATATATATTATCTTACTACTATAATAAAATGATAACTAGAAATGACAAGTGACACTACCATATTTATTATTTTCAAAAAAAATTCCGTTTTTCTTTCCTATTAAATAACTATATTAACTAGTAATTCTTCCCGGCGCGTTGCATCTGGTATATGTTGCTATACGATCGACGGGGAAGATAAAAAATCAACACCATTATACATTTTAGCTACATATTATTCAATCTCGTTTGAAAGTCACTGAATAAACAAATCGCGACTGTCACACTTTTCGGCGAGTTAAATCACGAAAAAGAATGCATTTGAAAGGAAAACGGTGTAAAAACCCATGCTTTTTCTACAATTGTAAAAGAGAAAACCGACATTTTATAAATATGATATACAAATTTTGGAAATATATCTTGTTTTCAAACATCTATACCGGATATAAACCAAGAGTCCAGAACCAAATTGGTATGTTGCTTGAACTCATTATCCTCACATCATCAAAGTTGAAAATTATTTTGAAAAATACAAATAAATCTAGCGGACGTGAATGCTTATTTAATATTTTACATATAGATATATCTTTTTTTTAAACAAAAGAAGCCTTTTTTTCAAAAGAAAAACACAACCACTACATCTTCAGCAACCACAATTATCCAAACACCTACGTCGGTGCTATACACCTGCTTTTCGTTGTTTTAAACCGTAACATCCGTCATTTTCAAGTTATAAACTAGAACTTGAATTAAAATCGTACTTTCTTACGATATGAATTTTTTTATTTAAATTATTTTATTTATATTAATTAATTATATAGATTAGACGTGTAGTTTAAACAATATCATGAATTGATTTATTCAATTTATCATTTAAACAATTTATAATAACTCGCTGATTTATAAATAATTTTTTTTCATAAAATTATAAAGTTTATTAATCATGTTACAACAAATAACTAAATGGAAAAGACTTATTAAAACTTATAAAGTTATAAAATAAATTTTAATAAACTTATAAAGTTTTATTAGTAATTATGAATTTTAGATACTGGAAATAAATAATCAAATTATAAAGTTTACAAGTTTTATAAAAGTTATAAAGATTAACAAATAAATAATTTGATTGATTATTCAAATTGGTTTTATAAAGTCTATTAAAATTTATAAAAAAAAAGTTATTAAAATTAGAGTCTTCATAAATTTAAATTTTAAATTATAATTATTCTTTTATTTATTTAAATTATTTAATTTTATATTTATTTTAAATTCCAATCACGACCCCCTGTTAAAAGACTTATAAATCACCATTAACACCATTCATAACCTCGTCCTAACCTCAAGTATAAAAGCATGGCTTAGTCCTTATTTTTTATTTGTTTATTCTATAAAAATCTCGCTCTCATATCTTTCTTTTATCCATTGGTTATGATCAATTTGAAGAATTTTATTTACAAGAATTTCAAGAATTCTTAATACTAAGGTAATCTTTTATTTCTTTTATATTATACATTTCAATCATCCTAACATCCAATTATTCTCATGACTTTATGTTCTTACTATTATTCTTTCTTCTACCAAATATCTTTTTATTATAATCATTATTATTTGATCATTAATATTTTAATAATCACTAACCTTATAACAATTACTAACATTGCTAAATTAAGCTAATAATACACTAACATAACAAAGAATCCTGTTTGCATATGGACGGCTATGCCGCCGCAATCGGTTATTCCACAAGATGATTGTTCTAAATGATGTTTATGCCAAAGTCTTAGAATATTTTTATAACTCAAATGAAGACTAATATACCATATATTGACATAATAGAATGTTCTAAACCGTTTCATGCTTTAACGATTTTAAAAGTGCACATAAGTGTCTTACTACAATTCTCGCAGAATATAATCTTACTTCAACCGATCATAACTTGATCATAAAAAACTAAATTTGAGTAAAATCAGACTCCAATATTAACTTCATTGAATTATCTCTTCAACGACAGTTTATACGTTTTCAAACTCAATCGGACGACTCAACAATAGCTTTCACAAGATAAGTGCGCATTTCAGCACCTTCTGTCTTGTGCTGCTTGTTTGACCTATTTAAAGATCTTTTCATAAAAATGTTTCTGAATGAAAGTTGTCCGGGAGACTTTGAACTAGTCAAGTATAAATTTTTATAATTTTATGAAACCATTTGCTATTTTTAAAACCTGTTCAAACACATACCAAACATTCTGTCCAGAATCTAAAATTGATGCAATAATCCTTTTTCAATCTACCTTTCGCTTTTTAGCATTCTCTAAATGTTCTAACTTCTTGTAATGAATTCCAAACTCAATTTATTGCTTCTTTTTATCATTTAGGACATCACCTTTGACTCTTGACATGCAAGTTTTCTTATGTACTCTACAACCATCATTATACTTGTGAGTTTTCCATGTGAGTTCTCTATGCCCCTTTTTACTTTATCTCACACCTTTTAGGGTGAAACATATTAACCTTATAAACTTACACTTGTAAACATCTTGATACTTGTAAATGTACATGCAATTCATCTTTACTTTTTTCATGGTTATTTGTGTTATTGTAAGTGTTATATAAGATACATAGTGTGTTTACAATCATTAACTATTGCTAGCCTGGTGACGTCTTAAATCTTTAGGCCTGACAAGCCTATTTGGTGCTAAAGTCGATGTATTGCCGGCTCTTGATGACGTATGACTTGTTTATCATGGGAACCAAGTACACTTAGCCAATCTTATAAACTTGTAATCAAGTCGAGGTTTGGTTGTAACTATATATGTTCTATAAACTTGCTAACTCATAACCATTAACATGAATTGATGCTTGTAAATCTTTTTATATATATGTATGTTCAACCCATAGAAACTCACCAACTTTCAAAGTTGACCCTTTATTTTTAACATATTTCAGGTTTGATACTTGTGGATATTTTTGTGCTCATATACGACTTGAACTTAGATAAATTAAACTGCTTATATTTGTGTGTATTGTAATGACTTAATTGACTTGTATTGTTCAATGAATAATGGTATTTAAAATTATTTCAACTTAATTAGTTCCATGTGCTATGAACAATCGTTTCATATTCGTCTCCCTCGATGATTCCGCCGTCGGTCGGGATGTGACATAAACTCCACCATTCTCACTGATGTGCCACCATGTAACGTCATAAACCTCTCAAAATAATTAACTAACCATCCCCACCTGTTTCCGACGACCATCGATGTGCCACCTGTTTCTGTCGGCGTTGCATGCATCAACCACTACCACCACCGCACAAACCCCCCTCCCTCTCTTCTCTTTCTCTCCATCTCTGGTGGTTTAACTCCGCCAAGGACCACCACACTCTCCATTGTATACGTGAACGTAACCGCTATTTTAGATGACAACGAATAAGGGTTGCGAAGGCGACGTTGGTTCTGGTGGATGCGATGGCAATGACTTATTCTTGGTTTTATGGGGTTGTGTCAGGTAAGAAGAAAGAAAGTAGTACCATATGCATTAAAAGACGTACATATAGCAAAAGTAAAATACTCTCACATACGAAATTCAAAACTTGTTATGGCCAAAACCAAAATTTGAAAGGGTAATTTATGAAAATAACCATTTGACCCAATCGGATTACTAAAATAACCGGTCAAAAATAAAGTTTATTAAATAAAACAACCAATCTCATCGCTTCACGTGTCTATCTCTCGCTGACGTGGCGAGGGCATAAAGTAATCCCTCGCCCAGAAAAGCGTGCCAACAAGGGATTATGGGAATCCATCGCCCACGTGTACATACCTCGCTAACGTGGCTTTATCCCTCGCTAACTCAACGAGGAATTATAGGAAACCCTCGCTCAAAATTACGAAAATGCCCCCCTCGCCCATAATTAAAAAAATAAATATATATTTGTTTTTAACCAAAAAATCCATATTTTTAATTATTTATTGTTTTTAAATACATAAAATTTTAATTTAAGTTTATTTTCACCTATATAATATAATATTTACCCTTACCAAAGTTATCAAATCTTACATTCTTCTCAACCTTGTTGTTATATTTTTCTTAAAGTTCTCTCAAATCAGGAAATGTCAGTTAATATCATATTATATAATGGTGGTAAATGATATTTTGTAAACGATGTTAACGAGTATCTACCAATGTCATTTACCACACATTTACATTTTAATTGTAGATACTCTTCAATGTCGTTTACAAAATGAAATTTACCATCACTGTATAATATGATATTAAATGATATTTTCTGATTTGAGATAATTTTAAGAAGAAAATAACAAGAAAGTTGAGAAAAATGTAAGATTTGATAACTTTGGTAAGGGTATATATTGTATTATATAGGTGAAAACAAAATTAAATTAAGTTTATATATATTTAAATACAATAAATAATAAAAAAAATACAGATTTTTTTGGTTAAAACATATATATATTTATTTTTTTAATTATGAGCGAGGGGGCATTTTCGTAATTTTGGGCAAGGGATTCCTATAATCCCTCGCTGAGTCAGCGAGGGATAGAGCCACATCAACAAGGTATGTGTAGATACATGTGTCCCTAGTTTCCGATCTTAATGTAATATCTTTGTATTGTCTTACACCTATGCAATTGTAATTGTACGAGTACTTAATGAAATGCAATATGTGGTTGTGCTTAATGGTGAATATTTCATTAGTTGGTATGAAATAACGCTTATTGACTTGATTATATAGGTTGTGGTTGTTTGAATACTATCTAAATCAATTAATGACTATGAAACATATTCAAACTATATCATGTGAAGTTCACATGCGATTGGCCCATGCTAATGGACCATACGCATGAACAACTTCATGCTAATGAACCAGTCATACGAATGGACCAGGAGACTGGATCAGTCGCATGATTGAAACATGAGATTGGCTCAGTCGCACGACTGAACACTCAATCGTGCGATTGGATCAACCGCATGACTCAATCACACGACTGAACCATGCAAATGGTCCAGTCGCCCGAATGAGAAACCTAAACCTATAAATACCATTTAATTCGTGGAAAAACGATACACTTTGAATATCTTGATACCAATCAAATAGGATTCCGCACTATTTGATTCGGTATACACGTAAATCTGTTAGTATTCGTCGAGTACACGATCCCTAACAAGTGGTATCAAAGCTTTGGCTCTAGATTTACGTGTGATTCAATTGTTTTGATATAAAAATTGTGTTCTTACGCTCAAAAACACAATCTTTTGTGTCAAATCGGGTTTTAGACGTCTCCTGATCGTAAAGTTAAGTTTTTCCGGCATACGGCAATTAGGGTTGGCAAAAGTTCGAGTTTTTGCGGTCAAACACCTTAAACCTAGAAATTTTTGAAATCCAGCAGGTTCAGTCGCCCGATTGACTCAATCGCACGACTAAGGCCATACGCATTCCCCATACACACGATTGGACTCAGCCGCACTTTCATTCGTCCGACTGAGAAGCCTATTCGCATTGTTCATCCGCATTAGTTCATTCGGCCGACTGAGTCATCCGCATTTGTTCAGTCACACGATTGAACCATCCGCATAGTTCAATCGCCCGAATAGCCCAATCGCATAACTTCATTCGCACTAATACAAAAGGTTGGTTTAAAGTTAAAGTTAATTGCAATGGAAGACCAATACTCAGCCTTTACAGCAAGGAGAGACTCACGTATGCAAAACTTACTGCTACTGGAGAATGAGGTGGGGAATCACAACAAACCCCCAAAGCTGATCACGTTAGACGAATATCCACAATGGAAACAATGTTTCAAGATCTACTTAAACGGAGTAGATCCAAATCTGTGGGAGTCTATAGAGTCGGGATACAGCATGCCTGTAGGAGCTGATGGTGTCAAACTCACACTTGGTGGCATGACTGACGAACAAAAGGTGAAATACAATGCAAAGAAGAAAGTCTATGCTTTGCTTACTCAGTCAATTCCGAAGGATATCTTTCATCAATTCTCGGAATATACACAAGCAAAGAAGCTCTGGGATGCATTGGAGAAACGGTATGACGAAAACGCATCATTGAAGGCCATAAAGGCTAATGCTTTAAAGAAGGAGTTTGACAACTTCTCCTCGATGGGAAAAGAAATCCTAGATGATGTGATCGATAGATTCTACCACTTGATGAGTGAGATGCACACTCATGGAGTACCGACGTCTATGGAAGACAAAGTGTCCAATTTTGCAGACGGGCTGTCGGAGAAATGGGTGAAGTTTGTCTCCAATCTCAGACGGAATGGCATGCTAACGATGTTAGATATAAATGACTTCATTCTGAAACTGAGAGAAGAAGAACTGAGGATGAAGTAGAGAGCTCAAAAGTCTTCATACGATCAGAACCCAGCATTGTACAACGCGACTCCTCAAGCCAAGACATCTGGAGCACCCCTTCAGACAGCTTTTGTATCAAGCTCGTCTGGTCCCTCACCAGCCTCTACTTCAGGGTCAGAAATGTTAGGGTCGTCTGATACCCCATATATTGCACCTGAAGCCAATGCAACGAAGCCGAAGACCGAGAACTTCAGCAATGTGACAGTTGAGGTAGCGAAAGAGCACATGGATCTCTTAGCTGCGGTCGTCCACTCCTATGATGGACTAATTGTTGGAAAGATTGGGAACTGCCACTGGTAGATGAGGACTATGAGCAGGTGGATGAGACAGAGCTGGAGAGGATGGACATAATGTGGGCCTAGCAAGTGCAGTCTGGAGAGCTAAGAAGATTGTTAAAAAGGCCGGACAAAATTTGATCACTACTAAGGACACTACCTTAGGCTTTGATAAATCCAAGGTAACCAGTTTCAACTACGGTAAGAAAGGGCACTTCAAAAAGGAGTGCGTGAAGCCAAAGAAGACTAGCAATGGGAATCCTTTCTCCTCCTTCAACCGTCAGAAGAAACCCACTAGCAGTCCTACTTCATCAAGCAAGGATCCCAAAGCCTTGACTGCTCATGATGATGAAGGACAGGACTGGAGCTTTCGGTTTGTCTCACCGGGAGAATCTAATATCGCTAGTGTGGAGGATACAGATGATGATTCTGCCAGTGAAGGAGATATAGCAGTTGAACTTGCGATGTCAACATCAGAAGAAACTGCACTAGTGGTCACCTACCTGCCTGAAGAAGGGAGTACTATGACAACATCAGCATCACCAGCTCTAGAAACATCAGACTCTGCATTGATGGTTGATTCCTCATAAACCGCTCAGGTAAGTACTACTGGCCAACTCTTTACTAATCATGCTTGTTCTGACAATAAATTTAGGGAAAGCATTGATTTAAAATTTTCTAGGTTATTAGATCATAATGATAACTTAGTAAAGGACCTAGAATTATACACTGAAGCTAATAGAGTTTTAAAACAAAATGAGTATAGTTACAAAGAAAAGATAGACCTTTTGAACAAACAGCTTATGGAAACAAAAGTTGTAGCCTTTAAACAAGCTAATGGCATTAGGTACTATCTAAACTCCCTAGAGGACACTAAGAAGCAAAAAGCAATTTTACATGTAGAAGTTAATTCCGTAAAACAAAAACTGCATAGTTGGACTAGTTCTTCACACATAGTCTAAAACTTAGTGAGAGAGAGAAACAACGGGGAGGGATTGGGTCATAAAGTGGTTCCACCACCACATGAGATCTTGATGAACACAAAATGTAAACCAATTAATGATAATCCAATCAAGGATCATGTAGTATCTACTCCTCTTGTAAGTGATCCAGATTCCACATGTTCATCAAATGAATCTGGCACTAAGCAAAACGAGGCCACTTCTAAAGCATAATGTAAAATGCCTTGTATTAATCTGGACAAAGAATTTGAAAAGGTTAGTATGAAGTCTGGTTCAACAAATGTCAAATCTAAACCTAAAAGGACAAATAATTTTAACCAATCACGTGCTTCATGTCAAAGTCCAGTAAATAGAAAAGAAAAGGATGTTAAAAATGTTAAAGCAATTAACTCTGTTAAACAAGACAAAACATCTAAACAAGGAGAGTCGAAACCCAAACAAAGTAAGGTCACTCGGGTGTCACATACATCTCCACAGAAACAGTTAAATCGTAAAGTCGAAAGCAGAGCTTGCTACAGTTGTGGAGAGTATGGACACATTGCGTCGCATTGTCCTTACTATCAGACACCGAGGAGGAAAGTTGAACTCCCTGAACAAAAACCTAGTTCTTTTAAGAGAAACTCAGTGATGCCACCTAAAAGAGATAGTGAACCGAAAATTCAACACATTAGCCAGTCGTCTGTTTATCATAAACAGGCCTTACACAAAGCTGGCTTATGGAAGGAGAAATCAACCTTATTGTCTGATAATGAGAACAAGAAGACATTTGAGCTTCCCTCACCCTCGAATGGTCAATGGGTAACATTTATGATGTGTGATGCCTCTGGGAAACCCAAGCCAGTGAAGGCTTGGGTCCCTAACCTGAACTAATGTTTTCAAATTAAATGTGCAGGGTGTTCGATATAGTGCTGAAACCAACACGTGGATCATAGACAGCAGAGCATCCAGGCACATGATAGGGAACAGGGATCTCTTATCAAACGTCAAACAGATAAAAGGAGGTCACATTTTGTTTGCTGGAAACAAAGGTGGGTACATCACAGCTCAAGGGGAAGTAGGTAATCAGAAAGTGAAGTTTGACAAGGTAAACTACGTTCAACAACTTCAGAATAACTTGCTTTCTGCTTCTCAAATTTGTGATAAAGACTTTAAGGTAGTGTTTGACAACAAGAAGTGCTTTGTCCTAAAGAAGGACTACGTCATCCCGGAGGATAAAGTATTAATGTCTGCCTCAAGATATAATGACCTTTATGTCTTGGATCTATCGAAGGCCTCCACAACGGATCATGAAGTTCAGTGCTTCTTGTCAAAAGCTACTGAGAAAGAATCCATCTCCTGGCATAGGAGTATGGGACATTTAATCAAGGAAGATGAATCATTTGATCCAGAATGATCTAGTGAGAGGAGTTAACGTCAAAAACTTCCAACTTCCAGATTTCTGTGTTGCGTGCAAGAAGGACAAACAGATGAAGAAGTCTCATAAGGAAAAGAATGTTCACTCTATCAAACTTCCTTTTGAACTTCTTCACATAGATCTGTTTGGTCTAGTTAATACAAGAAGCATTGCAAGCGACTTGTACTGCTATGTAGTTACTGATGACTACTCAAGATTCACTTGGGTGATGTTTCTGAAATCCAAATCAGAAGCATTTGAGTCATTCAAAGAGTTAGTAACTACTCTTGAGTCCCTATACAAGTTGAAGGTACATTAAGTGCGCTCAGACAACGGAATCGAGTTCAAGAATCAATGGATGGAGGCTTACTGCAAGGAAAAGGGAATTGTGCATTAGTTCACTTCTGCCTACACTCCTCAGATGAACGGCGTTGCTGAAAGGAAGAATCGCAGCTTGATAGAGACGGCACGGACAATGCTAGCAGACTCAAAACTGCCTATCCAATTCTGCAATGAAGCAATTGCAAATGCATGTTATACACTAAATAGAGTTTTGGTTGTCAAACGCCATAGGAAAACGTGCTACGAGCTACTACAACGACGTAAACCAAATCAAGAGTATCTCGACCCGTTTGGTGCTCCGTGCACCCTACTGAAGAAGACTCAGGAAGGAAAATTCAGCGAGAAAGTTGATAAAGGTATCTTTCTAGGATACAACATACCGAACAAGAGGGTCTACAACAACTCAGCGGGTCAGGTAGAAGTATGGTGTAATGTTAATGTTCAGATATACACCACACCACCTGCTGGAAAATGACCCGCCTTCTTTTTCGACTATGATGGATTCTTCAAGTCCTTCAACATACCACTCTCCAATCCTGATGATGAGTTAGCTACAACGATGATTTATGATGTTCTAAACACACCAGCTCAGGAATCTACATCATCTGGCCTACAAGGCGATTCATCTACCAACTCAAGGGGAGCACTTGCAGATAGTGACTCTTCCTCTGATGAAGAAGCTGTGAAGACTGATCAGAACAATCAGGAGCAACAGGTTTCCCCTACCGATAGTCCACAAGCATCTGACATTGATGCCTCTGCATCTTCGAAACCTCAGACTCCTACTGCCTCAGATACTGAACCAAATGTTTATAATCTTGATTCTGAGGTAGTTGTTCCAACCACTTCTGGTTCATGACTAAATGTGTATCATCCTTTGGATAATGTCATTGGAGATGTGAGATCAGGAGTGCAGACCAGAAATCAGTTGTATTCAGCTGATTATGCCTCAGTGATGGAAAAGGGTTACATTCATGATGGTGCATATCGTTGCTTTGTGTCTCAGTTTGAGACAAAGTATGTTAGTGAAGCCCTGAATGATGAGGCATGGGTGAGTGCCATGCAAGAAGAACTTCTTCAATTCAAGAAGTTAGGTGTATGGACTCTGGTGGATAGACCTAAAGGTGTTAAGGTCATTGGCACAAAATGGGTCTTGAAATGCAAGAAAGATGATCAAGGTGTGATCATCCGAAACAAGGATCGACTTGTTCTCCAAGGATTTCGACAAGTCGAGGGCATTGACTACAATGAAGTGTTTGCACCCGTGGAAAGAATGGAAGCAATCCGCATCTTCCTTGCCTATGCATCTTATATGAAGATTAAAGTTTATCAACTTGATGTTAAGAGTGCATTCCTTCATGGTGAAATCAGAGAGATAGTGTACGTTAGTCAACCCGAGGGATTTGAGGATCCATATCATCAAAACAGAGTTTACAAACTCGACAAGGCTCTATATGGGCTTCATCAAGCTCCCAAAGCCTGGTATGAGAAACTCTCGACTCACCTTGTGAAACACGGTTTTTGCAGAGGTGTCATTGATTGTACACTGTTCATAAAAGAAAAAGATGGAGATTTACTGCTTGTTCAAATCTATGTCGATGACATAATCTTCGGTTCAAAGAACAAAGATCTATGTAAAGAGTTTGAAGCAGTAATGAAGGCTGAGTTTGAGATGAGTGCCATAGGAGAGATGAAATTCTTTCTCGGGTTACAGGTAGATTAGACACCAAAAGGGACTTTCCTACATCAAACCAAGTATGTAGGAGATATCCTCAGTCGGTTTGACATGGAGAATGCTTCCGCAGCTGGGACTCCACTGGCTACAAACCACACTTGTAGCACCCGACGAGAATGGTGATCTGGTCGACGCCACTATGTACTGAGGTATGATTGGATCTCTCATGTACCTCACTGCCTCAAGACCTGATATCATGTACGCGACGTGCTTATGTTCAAGATATCAGGCAAAGCCAAAAGTTAACCATCTGATAGGGGTCAAAAGGATCTTTCAGTATCTGAAGGGTACTCCAACACTTGGGTTGTGGTATCCTCATGATGATGACTTCGAGCTGACAGTGTATAGTGACTCGGATTACGGTGGCTGCAAGATGAACTACAAGTCTACATCAGCGGGATGTCAATTCTTTGGGAGGAGATTAGTGACAAGGCAGTGTAAGAAGCAAACCTCGTTTGGTTTGTCAACCTGTGAAGCCGAATATATTGTTGCTGCAAGTTGTTGTTCACAAATCATATGGATTCAACAGCAAATGCGAGACTACGGTTTGAAATTCTCTTCTACTCCTATTTTTGTTGATAACTCTACTGCGATTGCAGTAACTAAAAATCCAGTCCAACATCCTAAGACCAAACACATTGGTATAAAATATCACTTTATACGTGACTGCTTTGAAAAGAACTTAATCGATGTGATTAAAATAAATACTAATTTTCAACACGCTGACCTCTATACAAAGGCTTTTGATAAACCGTATTTTCTATATCTGTTAGAGGTAAATGGCGTTAAAAAGAAAAGTGATGTAATTACCGATGATGATCATGTGTAGTCCGATGAGTCTTGTCCATTTTTAATTTTTATTATCTTTATTTATTTGTTTAATTTTTTAAGTAGTTTAATTACATTAATGTTATTCGGTCTCCTATTAAAATCCTAAAAAGCGTAAATCGGTTAGGTCTTAAAATTTTAGGGGGAGAATAGGTCAGTTAGTAACATTAACAAAAAACGAGGGAGAATGAGAGGCTGGCTAATAGAAAGTAGATCGTATCTATGATACTGATTCAATGACTTTGGAAAATGATAGTACACAGGTACAAATCACTTGAGACTTTAAAAGATTAAATAAAATAAGATGCGAAGTTTAAAATATAAGTCCGTGTAGTCTGAGCAATATAAAAGGAAAAATGATAGTAAAACTATCTACTAGTAAGGTAACACAAAGAAAGTAGACCTAGAGGTTGTTAGACCATAGATGATTTGTCGGTAGATTCAACATGATAGATGATTAGACCTTATTGGTGATCTCAAGAACAAACTAAGTTGTTCAACAAGCTGTGGGTTAACATCTTATCCCTGGTTAACACAATCAACAAATTCCAATAAGGGGTGAAGAGCAGAATAAACGCCACAAATGTGTGCGTAAGACCAAAATATGAGCAAAAGCAATCAAACTAATAACTTATGTTGTTGGTGAGAACTATGCAAAAAGATGAAAAATGCTCAAACAAGAAGATAGGTTATATGCCTCTCTGCTGTGCGGTGGCACTGACCTGAGGATAAGCATAACCTATATATTCTAGACTTCATTGTTGTTTGCCACCTCTCTGTTGTGCGGTGGCACTGACCTGAGGCTTGGCTTCTCTCTGAAAGTTCTAAGAATAGTTTCTTCTTGAAAATTACCCTGAGACCGCTCACAAATCTCCTGAGAAATGTCGATTACCATATAAGTGTGGGATCCACAAATGCCTGTTGAAATAATCAAACCTAAACTATCACCAATCTGTGTCAAAAGTCTGTGTATGGATTTAAGAGGACCAGTATACTGACAATCATCATGGCTGTAATTCTTGAAAGTCCAAATCAAGGTGGGATCTAATAGTACTAGTATGATTTCCTAAACTTGCTAACGAGTCTAGATGAAAAACAAGAATTGAGCATCAAAAGGTGTTGATAACAAGTCCCAAATGATTTGACTTGCCTGTATGATTCCAAGTTGAATTGGTCCAGTTATGGTCAAAAGTAATTGAAGCTGCCTATTCCGGAACTGAATCCATTAGATTTCTATCTTAGGATTTATACCTCACACAAAAAGTCAAAAACAAGTTTAGTTTTGTATTTCAGTTTAAGTCTTGTATTTTGTTTCAATTTAGTTAATTCAGTTTGTTTGATATCGGACTACGTCATGAAATTCAGTAAGGGAGTTAATCATCTAAAAGGGTCACGTCTGAGGTGATCACACGTGCTTTTCAACTGTAAAACCAGTCACGTCTGAGGTGACAAATTTTGTCTAAAAGGATCACGTTTGAGCTGGTCAAAAGTTTTTCAAGTTAAAATGATCATGTCTGAGATGATCAAATGCACATAAAGTTTAATCAAAAGTTAAAAAGGGTTAAGTGAGAAATGATCATAAAGTCAAAATCAAGAGTATGCTCCAATCGCACGACTGGACCATGAGTGTGGACCTACTGTGCGAATGGACCATACTCATGCACTAAACAGCCGAATGGCACATGAGTATGGACCATTCACCCGAATGGCTTATCAAAATGATCCATTCGATCGAATGAAAGTGTGCGAATGAGTCAATCGCCCGACTGAAGTCCAGTTGGCCGACTGAATGTAATCGACTGAGCCAATCTCACGACTGAGGTCCATTCGCCCGAATGAACCGAGCGAATGGGTCATGTTGGCCGATTGAAATCAAATTCAGTATAAATAGGGCCACAGTCGATTGCATTCGACTCATCACCCCCTAATCGCCCTCATATCGCACAGACAACCGTTACCCTGTCAAAATTTCATTAGACCAAAATTTCTTACTCCTATTGATATACTGACAATCGTGGTTTGTTATACAGGTACAATGTGATGATATCTCACTGAAATCTGATGAAATGGTGCGCTAATTTTAAGAATTGGACCAAACAAGAACCGAACCGTTTAATGGACTAATAACCTAACTAAACTGAGCAAAATGTTGAAAATAAAGTTATTAGGTTATTAGTTAAGTGATTGAGAGTCTAAAGAACCATTACACGAAGTTTAATTTCAGAATTGGTTGAAAACAAATCTCAATCGACCGAACAGTGTCATGCGACTGGACACCAGGATGAACTCCAATAGCACGATTGAGCTGGTCGAATGGCTCAATCGGCCGAATGTACCATACGTATGAGCTCAATTGGACGACTGAACCAATCGTAGGCTCAGTCAACCAATTGAACTCAGTCGCATACTCAGTCACCCGACTGTATCCAGTCACATGCCAAGTCAACCGACTGAACACAGTCGCATGGTTCAGTCGCATGGTTCAGTCGCATGAGTGAACCAGAATGAATTCAACCAAGTTAATTTGAACTGATTTATGTCGTGTGGTTAGCTAATGTTTATGTGTTTTGTGGTACAGATTGATGGCAGAGAAGTGGTCCATCAACCCCAAGCACAACATCTGTGCTCACTTGGACTCCACAACTCGGAATGGTGCCGAGTTTGCAGGGATCATCTCTTTCCTCAAGCGATCAAGGATCCACAAGGAGATATCTACACCATGCACCCCTTACAGGTCTATACAACAGGCCTTTTGGGAGAATGCATCTGTTGACAAATCACGTGAGCCGTAATGCATAAGGAGTTCTATCTTTGGTTTGGACATAGAGATCACAGCTAAAGACATCCAGCGTGTACTTGGGTTGGGAGATGATACAGACCATCCCACCAGACTTCACCCACTGACGGTGAGAGGGTGCTTCATGAGGATGAAGTACGCTGGGAATATAAACGCAGGGGTGCTCAACAAGAGCAACATGTGTCCCTTGTACAAGTACTTTGCACATGTCATCCTCAAGTGCCTAGCATCGCGAAGGGGTGGGTTCGATGACCTATCAAACCAGATTCAAAATGCCTATGTGGCACTGGTGCTGAACCACCCTTTCAGCTTTTCTAGCATGATCTTCTCCTACCTAATAGAGAACTTGGAGGTGAAGGGCAAAGAGGGTTTCTACATGTACCCTAGGTTCTTACAGATGATATTTGATGAGAAGCTGCCCACACTACCAAAGGAGAGCCACGACGTCGTGGCATTAGAGATTATGGATGATACGACGCTGGGTTGTATGAAGGTATACCGGGGAAAGCAAGTCAAGCCCCCCGTAAAGAGACTTATAGGCCATCTCGCCAAGGTGGACTACGTGGCGCAGGGAGGCGTAAATGGCATCACGTAGACAGTGATTCGGATGTCGAGCAGCTAGAGCTACCTGAAGACGACTCCGACGACAACGACAGCGGTAATGGTGGAGATGCAGGGCCCACTCAACCGAGGGCCCACACTGCTGATATAGCATCTCTAGCATCCATCCAAGGTGGAGTAGAGGCTGCAGGGTTCCATCAGGACTTTCGCCTTGATGAGTAGGAGGATACGGATGAGGAGCCCCTAACCCGCACTGTGGGGAGCCGAGTGGTTGCCACCGACCGAGGTATTTGGGAGGTTGGTGGACACCCTAGCGAATCTGGGGAGGCTGACACTGATCCTACTTATGCTCCTGATCAGTCCAGTAGTGTTCCAGGGGGAGCATCCACGGGTTGAAGAAGAAGAAGAGGAGGATGATCTTCATCACCACCACCACTACTACCACCTCTTCCACCACTCCACCCACTACCACTATCCCATCCACCACATTATCTACCACCTCACATACCACTACCACAACCTCTCCACCATCACCTTCATCTATACCACCCCCAATCCTCACCACTCCACCACCACCTTCAACTATACCACCCCCAATCTTCACCATCCCACCACCACCTTCATCTATACCACCTCCAATCTTCACCACTGCCACCACCACCATCACTGGCCACCATGCAGGACCGTCATCTTACCCTTCCTATCCATCTGGATCCTCTCTACCTCCTAGTGGGGTAGAGGAACAGCTCTCGGCACTTAACCAAATGGTGCTAAAGCTGTTGGCAGCCGATGACGAGAAGACTGCCCAGATTCGTCAGCTAGTAGATCTTACTGCCGCACAATCTCAGCAGATATCTCAGTAGGCTCAGCTGATTGAGCAGAAGACCCAACAAATTGCTGCACAGAGCTCAGAGGTGTCTCAACTCCAGGAGCAACATGTCCAATTAGCCAAAAGGATAGAGGAGTTGGAGACTACCAACAAGACCATCATGCTAAGGCTCAAAGGATCTAAAAAGGAGCCACCAAAGATCAAAGAGGGAGATGGAGATGATGGTGATGATGATGACAGTGATGCTGATGATGATGATGTTGATGATGATGATGATGATGGTGATGAGCAAGGAGATGATACTGATGCTGGTGATGATGCTGATGATGATGTTGATGATGATGATAAGGATGCATCTGCTATGGGTGCCACATCTGCAAGTGAAAGGAGGAGCAAAAAGACTCAAGACCAAGGTGCCTCCACTTCAGCCCTGTCAGCAGAGGAGCATATGATACAAGACAAGAGTAATACTTAGTTGTTTATGTTATTTAAATCA
Source organism: Flaveria trinervia (assembly GCA_025506515.1). NCBI lineage: Eukaryota > Viridiplantae > Streptophyta > Magnoliopsida > Asterales > Asteraceae > Flaveria > Flaveria trinervia. The sequence goes on from CM046443.1 coordinate 94,712,348, forward strand.
TATGTATTTGAATCTTGTATCAAATTAATGTAATGAATGTTATATTTAATGTTGATGTTTTCTGTTTTGATTATTAACTAATGATTGTTGTGTTACATGTTTTAAATCAAGCAGATCCAAACTACCAGAGAGATGAGTATGATGTTGCTCCCATCCAACAGATCAAGACTCAGCTCACGATGATTCTTGATCTGTAGTGTATTGTCAGGAGATCAGTGAATTACACTCATGAAGAAAGAGAGATAATTCATGATCTCACAGACGAGCAACTGGCAGAAATCTTCTGACTCAATCCAGATGAGATCGTGAAAGCTGCTCCAACATTCCAAGTTGAAAGTGACGATGAGCTCAACGACGTTGATGAGATCGAGATAGAAGATATCACAGACCAACACTATCCAGAGTACACTGACATTGAAGGTAATGTCGTTCCCAATCTGGGCGACAACCTTGTCAGTGAAACTTTTGAGACTTTGGATAGAATGGAAGCAGAGTCAGACAAGAAAGAAGACACAGCCCAGGCCTCGGAAGCTGAAGTTAATATCACAAAGGCTGAGTGGGCTGCGTGTTTTGAAGAAATAAGAGCCCAACGCGGTGCTTCAACGTCAACTGTCTACACCAAGCTGTATAAAGTGAAGAAACATCAAAAGTGTCAGGCAGAATCATAGCGTACGCATATTTTGAAGATCTCAACGTTTATGCAATTAAACGTGAGAAAGGGATTGAGTATTTCAGGTTCCTACATGACCTGAAGACTCTTCCTGGATTTGAGCTGAACCAGTTAGCAAAGTTAAAATTGCTACACGCTAACCCAAGGAAAATGTCAGGTTGGTTTGAGACTACTCTTAAAAAAGAGTACCACACCAGATGGGTCAACTTCAAATCTCAACAGCCAACGAGGTATCTCAGACGGTCTGAGGTTGATCCCATTACTGGAAAACCAAAAATATGCTGAAGTGGAATCCTCCGCGCACAATGTCAAAGATCCCTCTACGAGAGATGCCACAGGACTTCACTCCACACTTCAAATGGTGGTATTATGATTGGAGGACGGGAGAGGCAGTCATAGTTTTGAATAAGAATGGTGTTATGGAAACCATAAGGGTGTTCAACCCTATGTGGCTTACAAACTTGTCTGCAGATGATGTTTATACATTGTACAAGTGGCCATTATTCACTCTCAAGATATTGTACAAGCTCTACAATTTCAGAACGTTATAAGACTTTGTTTTGCTTTTGAGATACACGCCGGAGTCACTAGAGAAGAGAAGTACAAGAAGTTTGAGGAACTTATGAAAGATGTAAGATATTAGACGAAACTAGGTCCAAGGGGGAGTTTGTAGATACATGTGTCCCTAGTTTTTTATCTTAATGTAATATCTTTGTATTGTCTTACACTTATGTAATTGTAATTGTATGGGTACTTAATGAAATACAATATGTGGTTGTGCTTAATGTTGAATATTTCATTGGTTGGTATGTAATAACTCTTATTGACTTGATTATATAGGTTGTGATTGTTTGAATACTATCTAAATCAATTAATGACTATGAAACATATTCAAACTATATAATGTGAAGTTCACATGTGATTGGCCTATGCTAATGGACCATACGCATGAACAACTTCATGCTAGTGAACCAGTCGTACGAATGAACCAGGAGACTGGATCAGTCGCATGATTGAAACATGAGATTGGTTCAGTCGCATGACTGAACACTAAGTCGTGCGAATGGATCAACCGCATGACTCAATCGCACGACTGAACCATGCAAATGGTCCAGTCACCCGAATGAGAAACCTAAACCTATAAATACCACTTAATTTGTGGAAAAACGAGACACTTCGAATATCTAGATACCCAGACGTACCATAGCCATCCAGAGACCTCTAGTAACATGTTCCAACTTCAAAGTTCACAGTAGATCGATTGCCAATCATTCTTAACGTTTAGATTCAATATTTAATTGATTCTATGTGTGTTCTTACTGATTGGATCGCCAATCAAATAGGATTCTGCACTATTTAATTCGGTAAACGCGTAAATCTGTTAGTATTCAACGAGTACACGATCCCTAACAGTATGTACATGTGGCGAGGGATTCCCATAATCCCTCGCTGGCATGCTTTTCTAGGCGAGGGATTCCCTACACCCTAAACCCTAAACTATAATCCCTCGCCATGTCAGCAAGGGATGGACACATGGATCGATGGGATTGGTTGTTTATTTAATAAACTTATTTTTGACCGGTTATTTTAATAATCCAATTTGGTCAAATGGTTATTTTTGTAATTCACCCAATTTGAAACTTAACTGGACCACCAAATGCAGTAGTCAAATCAGAAAAGTTTGAAACTTTACTAAAGCACCGACGTTACTTTTTAATATGTATAATAATTATTAACCATTTTATTTAATTCTTTTTGGATTAAAATTAGTTTTATAACAAAATAAGCAAGAAATCTTTTTATTAATATTATTTCTAAAGAAATAAAATTTTACTTTTTTTAAAAAACATCAAACTTTTTAAAAAACCCAAAATATTGAATTATTTAAAACGGGTAGTTTTGAAACAAAATTTTTATTTTATTTTTTGAAAAACTAAAAAAAGATAATAAAAAAATAAAAGTTTAATAAGTTGATATCATTGTTTATCGCTTATATTCCTTATTCATATGTACTTTCAATTAGAGGTGTACAAACTGGTTCATGGAATCAAACCGGTTCGGGTTTAAAACCAAACCGGTTTTTTGGTCATGAGGTCAAACAAGTTTTTGTTCAAACCGGTTCGGGTTACAAACCGGTTTGGCTCACCGGATACTCGAACCTGCCAAACCGATTCGGATCGGTTTTTTTAATAAACCAGTTTTAGAACCGGTTTAACCGGTTTTTAACTATTGAAACTGCTTTATAAACCGGTTTTGAGGGTGAGTTACCAAACCAGCATACAAACCGGCATTTCGGGACCGATTTGGGCCAAACCGGTTTTTTTTTAACCGGTTGCGGTTTTTTTGGCCGAACCGGTTCCCGAACCGGTATTTTTGCCCATGACTACTTTCAATTGTATGTTATCTTAAAATTTTATTTTATAATTGAGAATTTTTTATTTTTTTAATATTTTATTTATTCAACCTGTGTAAAACACGGGTTTACTAATACTAGTTTTTTATATTAAGCTAACTAAAAATATGTGCATTTATATAAAATAAAACCAATAGTTCATGTTTTCTTCATCTCTTAAGTAGAATGTCATGATTTATAATATCTCATTTTATTGTTTTAGTTTGGATTTTGTAATGAAAAATAGTGTTGAATTTGTAATAAGTTCTTGGTTACTACCATATTTGAAAAAAAATCAAATAGAATCTACATTTAATCTAACTAAGGTATATTTTCTAGAAGAATATACTTGATCTACTTTAAATAGATTTGAAGCACACGTAAAAAAAATATTGAAAGTAAAGGGTCAAGATTATTGATAACAGTAGTTGTGTAGGAAGTATGAAAAGCTAGGATTGTTTATCAAATCGAATTCAAATTGAGATGATGGAATCCAATTATCTGAATTTTAATCTTTTAAGATGGATAAACCGATTCCTATTTGAAATTCGAATTCAGTAAGAGAAAGTGATTTAATTTTAATTTTATTTTCAAATTCATGCTCACGTAAATACTTGATACATCCAAACATGACATGAGTAAAACCTAAATTATAACATTGAAAATTCAATGTCAAACTATTAAATGATAAAAAGTTTAAAATAAAGTAGAACCGAAAGACAATGAGTCATAAATCAATTGATTTGGGACGAGGCACCACAAGGTTTTCAAAAGTAAAGATCATGGGTTCGAATTTCATTTGGTGCAATATACTTTAAATGGGCCAAAGGTTTTATCATAGTAGGTTGGGTGGTGGGATTCCTCCGGAAAGATAGGTGAGTCAGGTCACCAACATTATTTGTTTTTGCGGGGGCCAGTGGTCTTACCATTATAGATATTTGGGTGGTGAGTTTTCCTTAGAATGGCGAGAAGGTTGGGTCACAACTGTTGTCTATGTTCGCGGACGTGTGTTGTCTTTCGCCGGCCAATATATTTACCGGGTGACCAAGCTTAAAGTTTTCATTGACTATTAAAAAATTAGTGACATTAAATGTGTTTGTTAGGAGATATGAAGAAAGAATTTAATTTTATATAGTTATGCGATTAATGGAGTATACTTACCTCTATAAATTGAGGATACGAGTTACATTTTTCTCAAAGCTTAACAATGCCTAGTCTCGTGGTCATCATCTTTCTCTTCCTCATCTCTACATTTTCTTATGCAAATTCAACTAATTCCTCAAACTGCATGTGGACTTCAGATTGGCATGACTTCATTATAAATGGCATTCCTAATGATGCCATCATAGCTCATGTTCGTGATGCAAATGGTAGTTTCCCTTATTGTAGCCATTGTACAATTTCTTCCGGGCAATTTATTGATTGGTACACTTGTCCATTTATAAATTTGTATGGCGAGTTTACTTGGAAGTCGAAGAAAAAAACTGTGGAGTTGTATAATAAGCATATACATAAAATATGTAATCGTAATAAAGGTCCTTGGGGCACAGAGCATTGTTATTGGTTAGTTAAACCGACGGATTTTATGTATCTAGACGTAACCTATCGATATCAGATTCAAATTGGAGTTATGAATATCCTTGGAATGGTTAAGTAATTTGGATTTGTTTAAAGTGGTATCAAAATTAAACATAATAAAGTTTATTTCCAACCTTACTTTCGAATGTGTGTGCATATTTTTAGTTCTTCCGTTGTAAATAAATTTCCATGTACTAGTCTTGTGTCTTTTGTATTAACTAACTAAAAGTATGTGCATTTATATGAAATGGAATAGTTTAGAATACAATTTTTTATGAAATAAAAAAATTTATTATACGAAGTGTTTTCTTCATATAAAATGTACAAAGTATGGTGAAATCATCAAGTAAGAATGTTTTACGCTTACATGATAATTATCATGCAGGAATGAATATATCACGAATGATAGGTGAAATTATCAAACAAGAAGAACGAATAATTACGCAATTATTTCGTATAATTCGCACCGAAAACCCCCTTGTTTCACAAGCTTCTCTTATATTAAAACGATAAATAAAATGTAACCAATAGTTCATGTTTATTTCATCTCTTATCTAAAATGTCATGATTTATAATTTATTATGAAAGAGTTTTAATCAGGGTTTGTAATCAAAATTGGGGTGCTAAACAGGTAATGTTTGCGGGTTAGCGGATCCGACCCAACACAAACTCAAAATTGTACTTTAATGAGAACATGATTTGAACACTAAAATCATGTCAGACATGTGAATCCGACCCCAACATAAACAGTTACGGGTGACATGAATACTGCCCGCCAGATCTGATTTTTTAAATTTTTTGTACTTTTTATAAATTAATACTATAAAGTTACTATTTTCAACAAAAAAATAGAAAAAAATTAAAATAATTATATTTATATATAAAATCTTATTTACATTTTCATGTTTGTGAGGGTTAGGTGGAGCTAGATGCTTTCTATCTATAACAAATGATCATTCAAGGAGAATTATGGTCAACGTTTGAAAAAAAAAGGATGATTAATGGTGAAATTAAAATTCTTGGTTTTCTATGAATAAAGAACAGAGTAAAAAACAGGTTCTTACATGGGAGAATTGAATTAATTTAGATGTCTCTAAGTTTGGGCATTTATAAGTGGTGTGTGTATAATGGTGATTGTAAAGTAACTATAGACTAACAATTTGTTGGCATGTGATTAATAAATAAATTTTTGTTGGCCTTTAGAAAAAAAAGAAGGAACGTGATTTTGCCAAATTTAAAGCATGGGAGATTTTAATATGAAATCAAACGGGGAGGAAGATCAAAAAGCTTAAAAAAGGACGATAGGTTGGAGTTATATAATTAAATGTTCAACCACATGAGCGGCCCTGGGACGGGTAGACGACCGCTCAAGGCCCAAATTTTTTTAGCGACCCAAAATTTAAATATATATATATATATATATATAATATATATATATATATATATATATATATATATATAAAATATATTGTATGTGAATATAATATATTAAAAAAACATGGGCTATCAACAAACTCAAACCCAATAGAAATTTAATTATTTTAATCTATTAAAACTTATGATCAATTATCATTTTAATTAGTTTAATTCACTATCATATATTCAATCTAAACTCATTTCAAAAATATTAGAAGAATCTTACGATTAGCTTAAGTAAGTAACTAGATTAATTTTGTTTATTGGTATAACAACTTTTGTCGTAAAATAAATTATATGCATATGGATTATTGATTTTTTATTATGGGGGGCATTTCTTTTACTTGTCTAGGGCTTAAAATATTTTAAGGATTCTCGGGACTGGCGTTGTTCAACTAATTATGTAAGGAGCAAGGAATCGCAAGGCATCTGAGGGAGCCTGGTACTCCACCAAAATAGTTTAAATGGAGAGAATGAATATGACATTATTCAACAAGGTGAGATGTCTATTGCCAAAAGTCATGGTTACCAAAGATGTGTTGGGGTTGGGCTGAGACTGTAACATCAACTACATATTTGGTAATAGATCTCTATCATTAGCAATAGAAATAAAGACTCCAATGAAGATGCGGTACGGAAAGAAGTTAGATTATATTCACTTGAAAGTGTGTGGTTTATTATCTTATGCCTATGTTAATCGAGGTAAGCTTGAGCCTAGAGCAAAGAAATGCATATCTTGGGACATCTAGGAAGGGTGAAGGCATACAGATTTTGGACAATTAAAGATTATAGTCGCAAAATAGTTATAAGCATAAACGTGGTGTTTAAGGAGGATGTTATGTACAAAGATGTAATGGGTAGTCAAAAAGATGTTGCTGACGAAGAAGGCCTAGTTATCATATTGATTAGATGGCAGGGGCGGAGCATAGTTGGGACCGCGGGGGGCCGCCGGCCCTCTCTTTTTTTCGCCGATAGTGTAAATTTTTGGTCCGGTAGTGTAAATTTTTTGCTCGGTAGTGTAATTTTTTATATAAAATTCGAGTTCGCCCCCCTTAAAAAAATTAATCTCTCCCCCGTCCCCCCTATAGGAGTGTTCAAGCTCTGCCACTGTTAGATGGAGGTGGAGGCTGACGGTGTAGTTGAAAGTTCACAACATCCGGTTAATACTATTTGTTGTAGTTATAATCCAGCAAACAATAGACTAAGAAGAAACATAATTCCTTATACAAGATTTAGAGACAATGATGGTATTCTTGTTTTTTTGTTTAGCTGAAAGTGAATATATGTTTGAACCATCAAAAGCATTTACAATAAAATTCTTAAAAATATGTGAGTGTGTTTCTTATATTATATATGTTTTTTTATGGTTGAATAAAGAAGAGAGAAAATGTTATTGTTAATTGGTATATTTGAAAAATCATTGTTTAATCCTTATAATTTTTTTAATATTTTTGAAAATGTTTGTGAGTGAACGAGAAAAAAAAATAATGATAAGTGTATAAAAAATATTATCTATTTGAAAAAGAGAAAGTAAAAATGATGATTATTAATGTAATTATATAAATAAAACTAGATAAAGAATCTATCGGGAATATCATTTAAAGTATTCAACTGAAGTGAAAAAGAAAAGTGGATAAAAGCTATATACTAAGAGATAGAATCCTTATACAAGAATGGGATTAGGGTACCAGTTTATAAAGAAAATTGGATTGTAAACGGATTTTAAAATTAAAGATAGAATTCAATGAAAATTGAATTGTAAATGGATTTTAAAATTAAAGATAGGTTTTAATGAGCAGAAGCACCAAGGTACTCAAAGAGCATGTGTTGACTATAATGATATATTTTCTCTGAAACATACTTGTATTAGAGTCATTTGCCTTTGGTGGTCTCAAAAGACTCTACGTTAAAATTGTATTTCTACATGGGAGTTTGAATAAACTATTAACATGAAGCAACCTCTTGGTTATTAAAAGAAGGATCAAGAGGATAAAGTCTGTCTATCAAAAAGGTCATTATATGGTCTTAACCAAATCCTCCGGATGGTGGTATAAATGATTTGATAAGCATATGGTAAGCCATGGTTTATAATGAGTAGTATGATAGTTGTGTTTACTTTTAAGAGTAAAACTATGGTAAGTTGGTAACTTTGTATATGCATGTGTTGTTCTATGTTGAACTTAAGATAAGCATGAGATGGCTGCTGCCAAAGGAATTTAATGAATTGAATTTGATATGAAATTTTTTAGGGAATGCTAGTAAAATCTTAGGGATGAAAATTATAGATATGGAGGTAAAAAAAGTGTTGTTAACACAAAAGACTTATGTTGACAAAATAAGTGTTCCTTTGACATTTCATTTAAGTTGTCTAATAGCAATTCTCCTCTGTTAAGAGAAGAATTGGAAGTAATGGCTAAAGTTCCATATGCACAAGGAGTAGGGAGCTTAAGGTACCTTATGTTGTGCACCAGACTAGTTTTAAGATATGTTGTGAGCATGGTTAGCAGGCACTTGTCTAATCCTGATATACTCCTTCAAGTAGTCATTGGATACTAGGGTATTTGAATGGAACAAGGAATGTTGCCTTGGTATTGGGTAGCAATTTGTAAGAGCTAAACATGGTTGTTGGGTATGTTGACTCAGACTTTGCTAAAGATCTGAATCGGTATATCAATAACAAGCTATGCATTCAAGGCTTTTGTGGTGTGGTGAGTTGGAAGTCAACTTTGCAAAAGATTGTAGCCTTGTCCACAACTGAGTTTGAATATGTGATTTTGACTAAGGCATTTATGGAAGCTATTTGGCTAGAAGGATTTGTCACTAAGGTATTGTGTGGAGTTGCAAGAAAAAATATTGGTGTTATTTGATAATCAAGGAGCTATACATTGTCTGAAAATCAAAAGATAATGAGAGAACCAAATATATTAATGTTATATTGTATTTTTTTGTGTTAGATTGATGATTTTGGTTTTAATATTAACATGTTTTAAAAGATCTAGAATAGTCTATTACAAACACCGCATCACTTGTAATTTTGATGCATTGGTGATCACGTTCAAGTTTAACATAACGAAGACCTATAAGTTATTTCAACCTTGAAAATGATCAGTTATGAAAAATCAACACCCATGTTAATGAGACGTTTGATAGTAAAGATAACTCTTAATGTCATATCAAGGAGTGGTCGTGAGGTTATAAGTAATCCTTTTATTGAAACCAGTGTATATTGTGGTGTTCTTGTGATAACATCTTTATAGTTTGTATACTTTATTTGATTTATTTTTATCTCTATAAAATCTTTCATTCACCCTTTCTATGTTTCATTAAACTTCATAAGTATTTTACTAAAACATAGTTGTTTTATAGCGTCTATGTGCAATAATGTTAATTAAATAGTAACGCACGCACAATGTGTGTATATGTGAAATAACATAAATTACTTATTAACCAACTAATAAACAAACAAAATAACATTTATAGCTCAAATGTAAGCATTTACAAAACCCTAAACTAATTAATCAAATTTTGCATTAGGAAATGAGTGTTTGAACGAGAAATCATGTTTTTGTATGTAACCCACAGCAAGATACAATTTTACTCAATCACCAATCAGTTCTTTCCTGTAACATTTTAACTCCCATATACCTTCCAAGCATCATAACAGTAGCTTGAGGATTGGTTCCAGGAGAATAATCGAAAGTTGAACCATCAATAACCCTAAGAGAATCAACACCAATAACCTTATAGTCATGATCAACCACTTGATCAACTTGACATCCCCCATGGTAATGCCATATTGTTGTCACAGTGTCTCTACAAAACTGTTCTAAAGATCTCGAAGCATTTGCGTGTTTAGGCAACAAATTAACAGGTGAATTAGCAGTCATGTTAAGAAGAGTTGTGAGTGGGAGGTGATTGTATCGAAATCTTGAAAATGATCTCGATTCAATTACCTTCTCAATGATTTTGATCCCTTCGACACATTTTTCTAAGTCCCCAGGGTCTTTAAAGTAATTGAATGTGACCGCAGGGTTGTCATTAGGGTTAGTAGATCGAAGCTCAAGATGTCCCCTTGAGAGCGGGCCCATAATCTTCTCTAAGATAAACCCGCCTACAAAAGCACTTCGTGGGAGGAACCTCATTGCTTCTATCGCCCTATTTAACGCTTCTTCAGTTCTTTGCTTTGGGGGCGAAGTCGAGAGTTGTCCAATCTGAAATGCATAAATAAGAAAAATGTTGTCTTTAAAAAGAAAAATAATGTATATACCTATAATAGGGTTTATTATAAGTTCTACAATTTCTACCCTTGGAGAAAACATTCCAAAATCAGCTTTCGTCTCACTAGCAAAGTTTTCGCCACTGGCACCCTCGATATAAATCCCATTATGCGTGATACCAACGACTTGGATAAGCGACACCTCGACCGGCCTAGGAGACGGGACGAAAACCGCATTCATCGGGTTATCGGACATCCCTTGGCCCACTAAAGGCATGTCCAAGACCACCGATATATTATGGGCCTCAAGATGCTTCGCCGGGCCTAGCCCACTCAACATCAAAAGCTGTGGGCTCCCTAACGCCCCAGAACAAACTATAACCTCATTCTTGGCCCCGTTCCTCAAATAAGCCCAATGACTCACCCCATTTGCATCCGTAAACATCACCCCATCTGCCATCGGCTTACTTCTCCCTGCACAAAGAAAAAAAAATTACACTAAAAACATTATTAACGCACAACATTCAATGCACAAGGTACAAGTCAACAAGTTGGTTACAAGACACACCTTCTGTGGTGAACAATATTCTTTGAACAGGGGCATGCAGTAACACAGTGAGGCCACGGGGATTTGCATAGTGAAGTAAATCAGCGGACGTATGGCGCCGACCAAAGCCATCAAAAATAGTCCCACCGACTTTAGTCCCATACAAATGCTCAAGAGTAAAGCCATTGTACGGCCGAATCCCAATCTCCAGCAGACTATTTCTGACCGCAAGCTGCCACTGCCTCAACGGCGGACGAAACGCCACACGCCGCTCGACCCAGCGATACGACTCGTTGACCAGCTTGGGGTCCCAGCCGGCGGCGGCGATGTGGTCGGAGGCGGCGCGGGAGTAGAAGCCGGCGTTGAGGGAGCTGCCGCCGCCGAGGACGCGGGCTCTGGCGTTGATGACGCCGTCTTGGGAGACGAAGCGTTGGGAGGGGGAGGTGGGGGAGAGGTCAGAAAGGGCGGCTCCGAAGGCTGATAAGAGGGTCGTGTTGGGGTTGCGGAAGGGGGAGCCGCCGCGCTCCAGGAGGAGGACGCTGGAGGCTTGGGACAGGGTGGCGGCTAAGGGGCAGCCGGCTGTGCCCCCGCCGATGATGATGTAGTCGTAGTAGGACACCATCGGGGCTGTCGTCGCTTGGTGGATGAAGCTCAAGCCTCCATCTTTAAGTGAAAAAGAAAACTAGTTATATTATATTTTATATTATATATTATATAATGAGTTTATAAAGAAACATGCATTTCAGCATTTGTATTATATGACGTACATTGCTTTATATCTCTAACATTAATAGCACGAAAATAAATTTAAAAATTCTACAATAAACTGATAAATATACTCGTTTCTGGTGAATTGGTACGCGACGTGATATGGTATAGACGTTCTAATTCGGTTTCGAACTAAATTTACGTCGAAACGTATAACTATTCGAATTTATATTGTTGAGTGAAAACAAACATTTTATATTTGGCCAAACAAAATTTACGTCAAACGTAGATGAACTCGAAATTACACCAAAACATACATGAAAATAAAGACGTAAGAAGATCGTTTTGTTTAAGTAAAAATGTTAAGCTCAAAACTGTAGAAACTCAATGTGGTCAAAATGATATTTTTTTAAAGTTTTATAAAAAGTTAGAGATTAAAAATGTCAATTTATTAAACTTAGAGGGCTTTGGCATGTGGCAAAGAACGCTAGTCTTTCTTTTTAAGATATAATAATGTAGTCTAATTTCTAGGTAATGTGTGTCTTTACATATTCTATAATCTATTTATTCTACTTAATAAAGAACAAATGAAGTGTTTATTCATTAATTTCATGAACAAATTACTGTTTCCTCGTTATATTTGATAATTGGCGAGATAATAGTAGAGGTGCAACTACACTTCTTTGAAGTAGTTATGTTAGTTTTTTCGACATATAATACTCCAACTAAAGATTGTAAATGGGTTTAAATGTTGTTAGAGTGAATTTATGGTGATTCTAAAAGTAAGGTATGTATGAAGTAGATAATGTATGTTAGTCGATAAAAAACAAATATGTTTGTTTTTGTAGTACAATGGTCTTTAATTAGTATGTGATTTTAGTCGAGCAGAAAGAGAAGAATATGTTATTACCTCGGAACATATGATTACCTCGGCGGGCAAAGCAATATCCGTGAACGAGAAGCAAAGTAGAAACAGCAGCGACCATCTTCCTCCACCACCCTAAACAACCCATGTATATATTATATAATGTGTGTATGTGTGTGTATAAGGGGTGGTTTTGTGAGGGCACAACCGAATTGAATGATACAATTAAGAATAAGGTTATTATGAAGGTGAAATCCAAGAATCTTTTAAAAAGGGAACTATGAAAAATAGAAAGTACAAAGATCTCCTGATTTTTTATGTTTGAATGTTGTTCAACCATAACACATCTATATATGTGCATATTTAGTAAGCACTTTAAATATTTTTGTGTTTTTTTGGATAATTCTCAGGAAAATCCAAGAAATGTGACACTACAAACCTATTCACCCGCACTCATAATTCGATCACTTTGAACGAGAGTAAATATACAAGTTACACATAATGAAATAACTATACTTTTGTTGGTTTTGTTGTAACACTTCTCATGTCGTCACGACACATGGTGGTGGATGAGAGCATAATAATTAAGTAGCTTATAGAACAAACGAAGCAGCCTGACTCACAAGATTCTTAGAAAAACAACTTAAAAGAAACTTATAAGTAGATTAATTATAAGTCATCGATTTAGGTAGTAAATTAATGATTCAAATCATCAGTTTTTACTTTATGTAGGTGTCATATCACTCACTTTTTCGCTTACCCTACTCGCTAAACAAAAAATAATAATCTTACCTATTGTCCCCTCACGTAGACACTAGCTCACTCATTCTTTTCAAATTAATATAAAAATATATTAAAAATATTGATTGTGTGTAAACAATCAACCTTTATGCTTGTAAAAATCAACACCCTCACACCCCTTCACACAGTGGGGAGTGTTGTGAAAAACCTATTAAACCGTCACATCAGCGATGTTAGAGCATACCAAGTGGCCTTATATACAAAAGAAATCAAATAAATAAAATAAATTTCTTAAAAGGGATGAGAAACCGCCGGGGGTGGGGTCATCACTAAAGTGACCCCGTTCACTAGCATGCTCTCCTACATGTAGGTGTCATGTCATTTTTTTCATCCATCACTTACTCTCATTCAAATATGGAAATGTGTATCGTTTTAGTGCCTCCAGTCATTCACAAAACTTTAAACCATAATGTTCAAGTCACCACACTCATGAACACCCTCATAACTCATTTAAGGGGTAGGGCGGTTTTCCATGACTTGTTCGTGGCAGCCTTATGCCACCTCACCTCTCCCATGCTACCCCTAGCTGCATCTCATGTTTTCAGACTTTATACCATATCCTTCCCAATACACACATACGCACACTATGGATCATTTTAGAACTACTAAATTTGATCGAAGTATTGAAAATCATTATATTATTTGATCAAGGGGTCAAATCACTACTGGCATATTAGTAAGTGTTTATAACAAGCATTGAGGAGATGATATTACAAGTTATGTTATCTCTAATCTATTTTCTCTCCACGCTAATTTCCTTTAATTTGTTATTTTTTAAACTATAAGTAGGGTATTGTATTATTGAGAATGGAGACATCGGATCCCATATTTGTTGTTGATCCTAACTCATGAATTCATTTGGTTACATACTTTCGAAAACTTGAACCATTTGTGCAAGAAGAGAGCCATTTGAAAGAAATTAAAAATGTTTCTGATGGAAGTGCTCATGGGTAGCTAAAACGTCTACATTTTGATTCCCTTCCCTGTAGATATGAGAGATGGACATGGTGTCCATGAGCTAAAATGGTTAAGGCAAAATAAGTTTAAACCGTTATTAGATTCATTAACCCCTCTAAATTTGTAACTCCCCATCTCCGAGAGTCTGACATGTCACTATTACACATATCAAATCAAAACCCAAATCCATGATATTAAATAGCCAGTCAGAAGTACTAAATTCAAACAAATCAAATAATTTGAAAGAACTTAATTAAGGTGTTTATTACATCAATCAAAGCAAAAGATAATCTTGATTTTCAATTCACTCTTCACTGATTTCACGGATTACCCTGATTACCTACAAATAAATAAGAAAACACCACAAAAGAAAATACGGTTGAGCCAAAAGTTGCTTAGTGATGGAAAGAACAATAGTAATGACTTTAAGCATATAATACTAATATCTGATACTGAATTAATCATATGACACAGAAATTGAAATCTGATTATAAGCATATAATACTGATACTGAACTGAACATGTAATACTGAAACTGAACTGATCTACATGATGAGTATATATGAATAAAATAACTCGTGTAACATAAGAAGTATCCAGAATCGAAACTGAACTGATAAACACATAGCTAGCTAGACTATGCACCAATGAGATGGTGTGTGGGGCGTATACACATGATTCCATCCCCCAGAATTGAACTGATCTGAACTGAACTAGGATCGATCCATCCGCCTCCCAAATAAATATGGCCAACGTACTACCTTGTAACACCCTGAATTTCGATTTAAACGAAAGGAAAAGAAAAGTAGATAGAAAGAATAGAAATTATGCACAAGTGGAGGGGGATAAAGTGTACAAAGTACAAAACCTTATTAAATTTAAGGATTTAAGGGGCATGGTCGCCCATACCAAAAGCAAAAAGCTGCTTTTGCTCTCGGAAGAAGAAAGAAGAGAGAGAGAGCCCCGGTTCTAGAGAGTGAAAGAGGAAGAAGCAGCTTCAAAGTGTTTGTTTTCGGGATTCAAGAGCTGAATCGAAGGTGGGTCCCGAACTTGAAGTGTGTTGCTCAAAGGCTACTTGATCGATGTCGAAGTATCAGTCAAATAAGATGTTAAATTGTATTTCTATTCACCTTAAACTAGTTAGGGTAAGTAGGGTTGTCGAACCTTGTGGAATTAGTGGTCGGTGTATTGTAAATTGATTTAGAAGAAACGATTAACAAAATTATCAAATTACTTAAACTATTAAGAAAACAAATTGCAAAGGAATAAACTTGATTAAGAAGACAATTATAAGAAAGAGTAATCCACTTCGGGGTTAAAGTTTGGTTTTTAGTAATCGTTTAGTTCAACTTGATGGAAAATCCTTAATGGGGATTCTATACGTGTAATGATTAAGTGATAATGATAATCAAGACTTAACAGGTCTTAATACACAATACCAATTCAATTAGTAACCAAAACTCTACAACCATACGATTCGCGCAATATCATATAACATTCAAATAAAGGTCAACCAACAAAATTGTTTAAATAATCAAAACACAAGTTAACTTATAAAAGACCTTAAAGGGTTCTAAAGTTTAATCCCAACACAAGTTTAACACAAACGAAAACCTAATCACATGAAACCCATTACCCGAAGTAGATCGCGAGAAGTTTAGCCGCTCATTGTTCTTGAATGATCTTCAAAATCGTTGATGAATTGCATCCCGAATGATTGAATGGTGATAGAACGATGTAGAATAGTGAATCACAGGTCTAGAAACGCCCAAAATTCGTCTCAAATTGTCCTAGATCGAATGGGGGGCAAGTGGTTCTTGAAACCTAACAAAAACGTGATTTTATAGGTGTTTCCCGGAGGCTCTGGCGTAGGCTACACCAGCCAGTGTAGCCTACGCTAGAGGGTATACTACTATTTTTTAGCTGATGGTGGTGTAGCCTACGGTAGTTGTAGTAGGCTACGATGGAAACTTTTCTGCTGCATATTGAATCTTCGTTTCTTGACCCTTCCAACACCTTGTATCACCATAGAAGCTTCCAACTTGGTTATTTGCCCTACAAAATCAATTCAAATTCCTAGTTAACCTATTCGACATGATCAAATGCATAAATACGAGTAATCAGACTTAATATTTAACATTTAAACACTTAAAATAACATTTCAACACACTCACATCACATCCCCACACTTAACCTTTGCTTGCCCTCAAGCAAATCTGTTTGAAACACAAAACAACAATATATAAACCAAGGTCCCTAACTATGTCTTAGATATGGTTCAAAGTCATACCCCATTCCAGAATTACAACAATCGTGTGTGGTTAGCAAGTTAAACATGTTACATTTATTTCAAAATAGAATCCTCCTAATTAAGCCTAACAGGCTTTTGGTTTTTATTTTCATGCAACACACCCCTTACTATTTTCACTCCACTCGGTTTATTTCTGGATTAGTGAAAATTGCACCAATAAATCACTCGAAAGGTCCATGTATGAAACTTTGTTATCATATGCTTGAGTGATGATCAAACTTCCACAGTAATACATTAATAATGCACATATCACAAGGACTTATCAGTTTTGGGCTTAGGTTCGGGTAGGAATGTATGGTTGTAAAATTGGCTAAAATAATCAAGATAGATACCACTCTTGACATTCTTATTAAAATAACTACTACTAAAGATAAAAGAACCATTGGCACACACTTATCCCATACTTGGTATTTTTGCATTTTTCTTTGTTTTTCTCTTTTTTTTCATTTTTTCTTTTTTTTCTAATTATTACCAAACATCAAATACTGATACACTTGGAATGTCATCATCAGTGGTGAATGGGTTGATTGGGTTCTAATTATGTGGTTGTAACAAAGGAAATGGTTTAAGGCTCAAAAGGGATAATAGGGGAAATTTAGGAACTGCTAAGGCACAAAAAATAGTTTGAAAGGAAATGGGGTCCTAGATTGCCTCTATCATCTATGTGCATTTATCAAGTCACCGTCTTAGCATGCATAAAATCACACAAGTTCTAAAACAAGAAGTCATACGGCCTACACTCAACAAATAAAATAGGTTTTTATATGAACTAACAATCTAGTAGGCTTCAACATCTCACCAAGTTAGGAAATATGGGATACCGATGTGTGCATGAATTTATTATACCAATAGCTTGTTAACCACAACTAGGCAATTCTTAACATTTTCTAAAAACCTTACTAATCACAATTTCTTATGCTATCTTGGAATTAGACCATGACTAATAACCATTACTTTTGAACACGGTAAGAATCAATTGGCATGGTTTAACTGTTGTATTTAAAATTTTTCACATTTTTCTTTCCCTCATCCCCACACTTAGGATACATTATCCCTAATGTATGGTATTTAGGTTAAGTGTAAGATTTCTTTAAATCAATTATTCAATCAATCAACACAACGACTTTTCAACCCAAACCGGCCCAAACATAAAACAACCACTCCCAACACATAATAATAATAACACCACCAAATTAACAACACAAACTACTTAAACAAACACATTAAACATAAAACATAAAAATTTATTTTGGGTTGCCTCCCGAATAGCGCTAAGTTTTAGGTCTTCAGCCAGACCATACCTGCGACCACTCATGGTGGTCGAGTAGGATGTTTGACTCCGGTATTTTTCAAATAATCTAGTGGGTCTTCAACTAGATAGCATTGTGGTCTAAACATTAATGCCTCAACTTTGTCTTTTATATGATCAAGTGGGTCGCCAACTTTTTTCTTTATTTTAGGCTTCTCGTCTTTTGTTTCCATCATCATAATTGGCTCTTTCTCTTCTTTTAAATTCATTAATTCATTCAAGTCCACATGCTTAACCTTATCATACTCAAAACCATTCTCAAAGTTGGTTTTGATGCTTACACATGAAGTATAAGTAGGAACACACACGTTAGTCATATGTGACACAAAAACATCATCATTAATAAAATAATTAACCGACTTGGAAAATACATCAAAACGTAACTTACTAGTTTTGTAAGACATTTCAATTGTTCCATCCCGACAATTCATTTGAGCATTAGCAGTTGCTAAAAACGGTCGACCCAATATGACATTCGGTTGCTTGTTTGTCCTCACCGTGTATAATCAAGCACCATAAAGTCCATCGGGTAGTAAAATTCTCCCAACTTGATTATAACATTCCTTATCATCCCTCGAGGACTTTTCCGAGTCAAGTCAGCTAACACCACAGTGGTGTAAACTTCCTCTAGAGAACCAAAGTCATACTGATCATATAACATACCTGGCAAGATACTAACAGCTGCTCCATAATCCAAGAGTGCTCTTTTTATCTTCAGATTCCCCACTTTAATTAGAATGATGGGTGCTCCATCATCACTATCTTCCACTGCATTAACTTTCTCTTCCTTGTCTGCAACTTGTTGTGGAAGAATAGTAAAGTCATTATAAATAATTTCAAAGTCAGGAAGGATACTAACCGAATTGATGTGAACATTTCTTATGTTTTCCGTGTTGGTTCCTTGATGTTGAGGATTGATCATGGTATCACTCGGTAGTTTTCGGGGTTTCCGCTTAATTTGAGCCATATCATTAGCTAATTGTCCCACTTGTTTGTTTAAGGCTTCATAAGCTTTATCTCTGATTTCATTCTCCCTCTTATTCTCTTGCATATTCTCCTTCATCATGTTCATTAAAGCATCTAACTTTGAATTTGTAGAGTCTTCACTATCAACTTGTCCCGATAGAGGATTTCCTTGATAACTTCGTGATGAACACCCTTGTTGACTCCCATGATTGTAGCTCCCTTGATTGTTTCCTTGAGAATATGAAGTTCTTTGATAACCACTTGGATTGTAATTACCTTGTGCTTGATTTTGATATGTTTGACCTCCTTGATTATTATCTTGAAAATTAGGATTAATCTGGTTTGAAGCATTACCATATTTAAAGTTGGGATGATTTCTCAATCCAGGATGAAAAGTATTGGAACTCATATCGAATTGTTTCCTGTCTCCATAAATTTGATTGACTTCCTCACTCCTTCCTATTACCACGAGACAAGACTCACCATTATGAACCAATTCACCACATTCTTCGCATACATTAAAGCCCACATTTGCAACCTCTTTCACACTTGTTCTTCCTAGCTTTGCCAATTGTTTCTCCAAAGATGCAATTCTCTCTTTGGTTTTATAATCAATTGTGGTCGATCTTGTTGAATTGGATTTGGATCGCCTACTAGCAGAAGCTTGTGCTTTGGAATTCCTATACATCCTTTCTAGAAATTCCCAATCTGCATCCTCATGGTTAGAAAGAAATGTGTCATTGCTTGTAGAATATAAATACTTCCTCTCTTCATTGGTCAATCCATCCGAAAAAGCCTTAATCAACTCCCAACGTTCAATTCCATGATGTGGGCACATACGGATCAGTTCCTTAAACCTTGTGAATGCTTCATGAAATTGTTCTCCTGCTTGTTGTTGAAAGGATCGAATAGCATCTCTCGCGTCACTAGTGTTACCCATAGAATAGTATTCATCCAAAAATGTTTGTTGCATTTCTTGCCATGTGTGAATACTATTATCGGGTAGAGTGAGGAACCATTGCTTTGCTCTATCTTTCAAGGTGAATTGAAACAATCGTAGCGTCACTTCGTCTTGTGTAAAGTGATTTCCACCAAAGGTGCTACATATGGCATCAAATTCAGCAAGATGTACATATGGTTCTTTTGTTGCAGTGCCTCTAAATGCAGGAAGAATGGTGAGATAATGAGGGCGTACATCAAAGGCTCTTCTTTTACGATTTGGAGGTGCAATAGGATTTGGATTTTCAGAAATAGCAGGTCTGAAATGGCTATCCACACCTCGTACTTGAGCTCTTTGAGGTCTTCTTGGTTGATTGGCATTATTGTTAACCTTACCCCATTGTTGATTGATAGGTGGTGCATTCCACCCATGTTGATCATTCCCCCAAATGTTATTTCCATTATATCCATCACCTCCATCGAAGTTTCCATCCCAAGCATCATAATTTGCACCATTATGGGGTTCTTCATTGTTATTCCATTCATCTTCATAATCTTCATCATCCGTATGGACACTATGCATGCTCACATGATCAAAGTCATCTCCTTGATTGAGGTTATTTTGATTCATATTATCATTGGGTGGTGGTTGATTCAGGTTATTGTTGCGGTTGTTATTTGGTGGTGGAAGTGGATTTGGGTTTTCATTTTGGTTATTAGGAGGAGGGTTTAGGTTTTGAGGTGGTTGGTTATTTGGGTCATCCATTTGGGTTGAATCAGACGAACTGTCAACTGCTTGATCAATAGCTTGTGAAATTGTTGTAGTTGGTAGCCCTGATCGATGCAGAACATGATTGTACCTCGCTGATTTCTCTATCTCAGGATCGAACACTAATGGTGATTCCTACCCGAATAACGAGTATGCATGCAATCTGTCACCTACACACTAAAAAACACCAAGCGTAACAAGAAAATAACGAAATAAAGCAAAACAAATAACAAAAACTAAACACAAATCAAATAGCAAAACACCAAGCGCACTGATTCCCCAGCAGCGGCGCCAAAATTTGATCGATGTCGAAGTACCAATCAAATATGATGTTAAATTGTATTTCTATTCACCTTAAACTAGTTAGGGTAAGTAGGGTTGTCGAACCTCGTGGAATTAGTGGTCGGTGTATTGTAAATTGATTTATAAGAAACGATTAACTAAATTATCAAATTACTTAAACTATTGCTTCTTAGCTGTAAAAATTGGATTTTGGAATGATTAAGAAATTAACTAAGAAAACAATTGCAAAGGAATAAACTTGATTAAGAAGACAATTATAAGAAAGAGTAATCCACTTCGGGGTTAAAGTTTGGTTTTTAGTAATCATTTAGTTCAACTTGGTGGAAAATCCTTAATGGGGATTCTATACGTGTAATGATTAAGTGATAATGATAATCAAGACTTAACAGGTCTTAATACACAATACCAATTCAATTAGTAACCAAAACTCTACAACCATACGATTCGCTCAATATCATATGACATTCAAATAAAGGTCAACCAATAAAATTGTTTAAATAATCAAAACACAAGTTAACTTATAAAAGGACTTAAAGGGTTCTAAAGTTTAATCCCAACAGAAGTTTAACACAAACGAAAACCTAATCACACGAAACCCATTACCCGAAGTAGATCACGAGAAGTTTAGCTGCTCATTATTCTTGAATGATCTTCAAAATCATTGTTGAGTTGCATCCCGAATGATTGAATGGTGTTAGAACGATGTAGAATAGTGAATCACAGGTCTAGAAACGCCCAAAATTCGTCTCAAATCGTCCTAGATCAAATAGGGGGCAAGTGGTTCTTGAAACCTAACAAAAACGCGATTTTATAGGTGTTTCCCAGAGGCTCTGGCGTAGGCTACGCCAGCCAGCGTAGCCTACGCTAGAGGGTATTCTGCTGTTTTTTGGCTGATGCTGGCGTAGCCTACGGTAGCTGTAGTAGGCTACGGTGGAAACGTTTCTGCTGCATTTTGAATCTTCATTTCTTGACCCCTCCAACGCCTTGTATCACCATAGAAGCTTCCAACTTGGTTATTTTACCTACAAAATTAATTCAAACTCCTAGTTAACCTATTCAACATGATCAAATGCATAAATACGAGTAATCAGACTTAATATTTAACATTTAAACACTTAAAATAGCATTTCAACACACTCACATCACTTCTCAAGGTGAGTTTCTAGAACCCCTCTTTTACTGATTTTCGACTTGTTTGAGGCTATTATGCATACTAAGTAAACATTTTGAAAGAAATCGTGGGTTTACAGCCTTATGTTCGAATGATGTATGTATGTATGTATGTTTTAGAGTTGGCTTATGGGTTAGTGATGATGATTAGCATGCTTAGGTGCCCTTAATATGTTAGATCTGTGTTTGGGTGTGATTAGAGTGGTAATCGGGTGAGTATGATAACATATAAAATATTTCAAAATGTTCTGATGAACATAAACAGTGGCCCATGCCATGCGCCTAAACAGTGGCCCATGCACCCCGCATGTGTGGCCAGACGCCTAAGTGTTGGCCATGCGCCCAAATGTTGGCCATGCGCCCAAGTGTTGGCCATGCGCCCAAGTGTTGGCCATGCGCCTAAACAGTGGCCCATGCGCCCAAATGTTGGCCATGCACCTAAATAGTGGCCCATGCGCCCAACTGTTGGCCATGCGCCTAAACAGTGGCCCATGCGCCTAAGTGTTAGCCATGCGCCTAAGTGTTAGCCATGTGCCTAAGTGTTGGCCATGCGTCTAAATAGTGCCCGTGTGCCCAAAGTGATTGAAATGGCTAAGTGTTGATGCACCTGAATAATGCCATGCGCCTGCATAGTGGCAAAGCGCCTGAACAGGGCAGAAGCGCCTAAATAGTGCCTATGCGCCGAGACTGCTTTACACTTAGAATTTTTATGCTCATGCGCCTAGAAGGTCCCATGCGCCCAATTTGGACTTGAGGTTTTCTAAGTGGTTTTAAGGGGTAATATGGGGAGATAGGCCTGGTTATGATGTGATGGCTTATGTGTGTTATGTATGTATGATGTTGCCTGTATGGTGATGGTGTATGTTATGATTATATGTATGTTCCTTATTATGTATGTATGTCTTCCCTTGGCTTTGTGTTGAGCGTTAATAAATGTAATGAAAAGTATTATGTAACGTAAAGTGGAAGATAATGAAAAGAGGAACATAATGATAGAATGCATGCATTAATAAAAGAGAAAGTATAGAAAGGCTTGCAAGCAATATGTACAGAGGTGCACGACTCTAAAATGCCTTAAGCTCGACCGCGTGAGGTTCGCTAATCCTAAAGTGTGCACGCAAGGGTTCCAGTCTTTGTGACTGGCCTTCAATGGTGTTACCCATATCGATGGGGGTGTTGTTACCCATTTCGGTGGGGGTGGTATTACCCATTTCAATAGGGGTGTTGTTACCCATTTCGGTGGGGGTGGTGTTACCCATTTCGATGGGGGTGTTGTTACCCATTTCGGTGGGGGTGTTGTTACCCATTTCGGTGGGGGTGTTGTTACCCATTTCGGTGGGGGTGTTGTTACCCATTTCGATGGAGGTGTTGTTACCCATAATGTTGGAGGTGAAATATATGATGGTTACCCGAGTTACGTATAACTTCGGGGGTGTGGCATAAAGCCAAGCATAGGTTTGAGGTGAGCGACTTTGAGTTGCAATAGACTCGGATAGAGTTCAATCCCTGTGATTGACTCATATGGGATCTTTGTCGCGTATCCCGGTTTTGTGTAAGTCTTCAGACGTGAGTCGGGGGTATGTGTACAGGCCCCAACACAGCACCAGCTTTCGAGCATGAGTCGAGGATATTGCATGAGACAAGATTCGAGTAATGAAGAGTAATGAACGAAAGATAATGTATGAAAGAACGAAGTATGAAATGAACGTTAATGAATTATCGTAATAACGTACTGAACAGGATCCTTGTCATTCGACCTCAGTAATCGTGGCTGAGTGC
The DNA here is from genome assembly GCA_025506515.1 of Flaveria trinervia. Taxonomy (NCBI): domain Eukaryota; kingdom Viridiplantae; phylum Streptophyta; class Magnoliopsida; order Asterales; family Asteraceae; genus Flaveria; species Flaveria trinervia. The sequence goes on from CM046443.1 coordinate 94,736,044, forward strand.
CACGAAGAGGGTAAAGTCTGACCGGATCTAGAAAGAGAAGTGAACGATAATGTAATACGTTAAATGAACGAAGTTAACGAACGTAATGACGAAGATAATAATGATATTATCTGTATGTACGTATGATGCATGATCACGAACGATTGTAAAATATAGTATGATTTGAAATAAAGTAAAGGACGGTTTTAACGAAAGTAAAGTATTTTATTATAAAAACTAGAACTCACTCAGCGTCGCTGACTTTTGTATGCATGGTAGTTGGCAGGTATATGTTGATGTTGAGGAGTTGCAGGCATGGATGCATAAGCTACTGGGAGCATTTTGAGGCTGGCATCCGTATTTTGACATGTCTTTGTATTTTGAGATGAAAACAAATGTTGTAAATGAATGAAATGACATGTTTTTAGTTATTAATGAAAGTTTTAAATTCCGCTGCATAATAAGTGTACGTTTTATAATGTTTTAAGTGCAATGAATGACCAACTATGAGGTGCCCGGGAACGGGGCCTTACAAGTTGGTATCAGAGCCAAAGTTTAAGTGAATTGGGTAAATATTTTGAAAACCTAATCTTAAACTGAGAATGGGACTAAAAGGAAAAGGGATGCCAGTCCTAGTAGCTACGTGCCTACAGGTAAAGGTTTTATGTAAACGTTTACAGTAAGTTAACGTTAACCGGCATTATGTGCGCATGCTATGTGGCTTGTGTGCTATTGTGTAGATTTAGATACTGATGTAGTCGGGATAGGAAATGCTTGGGGTATGAAGAGTAAAGTAAGTGGCTACTCACAACTGGCCACTGTAATTAGGGACTTACTATACTTGACATAAACTGAGTTATTACCTTGAATGACCGCGTTAGTGTTTGAATCTTATAGTGTGATAGAAGATGGTTGGCGGTAGATCTTCGAAAGCTTCACGAGGTGGAGGTGGCGGTGGACGTGGTGACGAACCACGGGTCACAAGAGGAAGGTCTAGGGCTGAAAGAGTAGTTCATGAAGAACCCGAGACCCCTCATCAGGAGGGCGGTGATGAGAATGCTAATTAGAAGGCCTCGATGAGAGAGGCAGTCATGGAGGAGATGCATCAGGTCATACAGACGATCCTACCGTCTATGGTGACCGAAGTTTTAAAGGCTATTAGAGATGGGGAGAGACAGGAAAGGGGTAGACCTTCGGGCGAAAGGAGACGACCCGAGACTGAAATGGTTTTCTTCGATGATGAAGAGGAAGAAGATGAAGAGCCTGCGCTGGAGGCGGCACGAGGCTGTAACTATGGGGTGTTTCAACGATGCAAGCCCCTAACTTTTGATGGAAACGGCACTGCTTCTACTGCTCACCGATGGGTGAGAGAGATAGAAGCAGTATTGAATATCAGCGAGTGTCGGGAGGATCAGAAAGTAAAGTTTGCTGCCCATTTTTTTGTGGACTCAGCCTTGTGTTGGTGGGACAATATTGTCCAGGTTGTGGGAAGTAGGGTTATCGGAAGGATGAGATGGCCGGAGTTGAAGAGGCTGATGATTGAGGAGTCCTATCCTCATCGTGAGATGGACAAGGTTGAAAGAGAGTTCTTGCAGCTGGATGCGGGAACGATGACACATCAGCAATATACCGCTAAATTCAACGAGATGGCATGTCTGGTGCCGGGTCAGGTGACACCTCTTTCACGAAAGATCAAGAGGTACATTCAGGGCTTGCCGGTGGACATCCGTAGGCACATGTTCGCTGCCCGACCAAGCACGTTTAGGTCGGCGGTTGATTTGGCGGGGAGATTGTATGATGAAAGATCTGTGATGGTGACTGAAAGTAGCAAGAAAGTAGAAGGTGATCAAGAATGGGATGGGAAGTGATTGGGACGTGGCGGAGCCACTCCAGGTGGCAAAGGTGCACGAGTGGATGATCAGCGTGTGGTCATAACTAGTGCGGGGTCGAAAAGGTGTGACAAGTGTGGACACAGGCACCCCGGGGAATATAGATTAGGGGCAATGTATGTTTCCATTATGGGAGGACCGGACATGTGGCGAAGAACTACGGTATGCGAAGGTGTTATTCATGTGGTGAGGAAGGTCACATGAGCAGGGATTGCAAGAAGCCAAGGGCGGAAGGTTCGGGAGTGAAGAAGATCGGAGGAAGCTAGGATGGACCCTGATGTTGTGTCAAGTACGTTTCTAGTAAACCAAACTTTAGCCTCAGTGTTATTTGATTCTGCTGCTAGTAAAAAGTTTTATCTATGCTGCTTACTGTGCTAAGTTGCTTGTTAGTGGTAAGAATATAGATACGCCCTTTGATGTAGAATCACCATTAGTAAGTCTACCAGGTTACCTAATGCCCTAGAGGACTGCGCGCTAGAATTGAGAGAGAGCGCATGTTCCGCTAGACTGTTCAAGATAGGCGTAGGTGGATAGATGTACATCTCCGGGGTGATTTGATCAGTAATCTACGACTTGAACCCCAAGTGTTGCAAGAAGATGGATTGATCAACCGTGCACAACCAGAGTTCAGTGACGACCTACGACAATGAATTATGAGGAAGGCTTCGACCGGTTGTTGCTCAGGTAGGAGAAATGACACATTGACTGGAGCTACCCGATGCGTTAAGTGGAATTCATCTGATGTTCCATGCTTCTCGTCTAAGAAAGAGCTCAACCGATAAGGATATGATCATGCTACTAGAGAACACTAAGATGGACAAAGCATTCAACCACGAGAAGCAACTAGTGGCCATTACTAATAAGAAGAAGAGAATAGGCTAAGAAGGATGATGGTTTCACTTTTGCAGGTGCAGTGAAGCCTAAAAGGATCTAAGTTTAAGTGCAAGATCAAAGAAGAAGTGAGACAGTGTTACCCATAACTATTCGAGAAGCGACAGGTTTCGGGGATGAAACCTCTTTAAGGGGGTAGACTTGTAACACCCCGAATTTCTATTTAAACGAAAGGAAAAGAAAAGTAAATAGAAAGAATAGAAATTTTGCACAAGTGGAGGGGGATAAAGTGTACGAAGTATAAAACCTTATTATTTTAAGGATTTAAGGGGCATGGTCGCCCATATCAAAAGCAGAAAGTTGCTTTTGATCTCAGAGGAAAAAAGAAAAGAGAGAGAGCCCCGGTTCTAGAGAGAGAAAGAGAAAGAAGCAGCTTCAAAGTGTTTGTTTTCGGGGTTCAAGAGCTGAATCGAAGGTGGGTCTCGAACTTGAAGTGTGTTGCTCAAAGGCTGCTCAAGGTGAGTTTCTAGAACCCCTCTTTTACTGATTATCAACTTGTTTGGGGCTATTATGCATTCTAAGTAAATATTTTGAAAGAAACCGTGGGTTTACAGCCTTATGTTCGAATGATGTATATATGTATGTATGTTTTAGAGTTGGCTTAAGGGTTAGAGATGATGATTAGCATGCTTAGGTGCCCTTAATATGTTAGATTTGTGTTTGGGTATGATTAGAGTGGTAATCAGGTGAATATGATAACATATAAAATATTTCAGAATGTTCTGATGAACATAAACAGTGGCCCATGCGCCTAAGTGTTGGCCATACGCCTAAACAGTGGCCCATGCGCCCAGCATGCGTGGCCACACGCCTAAGTGTTGGCCATAATGTTCAAGTCACCACACTCATGAACACCCTCATTTACGGCAACTCATTTAAGGGGTAGGGTGGTTTTCCATGACTTGTTCGTGGCAACCTTGTGCCACCTCACCTCTCCTATGCTACCCCTAGCTGCATCTCATGTTTTCAGACTTTATACCATATCCCTCCGATACACACATTATGCATACGCACACTATGGATCATTTTAGAACTACAAAATTTGATCGAAGTATTGAAAATCATTATATTATTTGATCAAGGGGTCAAATCACTAATGGCATATTAGTAAGTGTTAATAACAAGCATTGAAGAGATGATATTACAAGTTATGTTATCTCTAATCTATTTTCTCTCCACGCTAATTTCCTTTAATTTGTTGTTTTTTAAACTACAAGTAGGGTATTGTATTATTGAGAATGGAGACATCGGATCCCATATATGTTGTTGATCCTAACTCATGAATTCATTTGGTTACATACTTTCGAAAACTTGAACCATTTGTGCGAGAAGAGAGCCATTTGAAAGAAATTAAAAATGTTCCTGATGGAAGTGCTCATGGGTAGCTAAAGCGTCTACATTTTGATTCCCTTCCCTGTAGATATGAGAGATGGACATGGTGTCCACGAGCTAAAATGGTTAAGGCAAAATAAGTTTAAACCATTATTAGATTCATTAACCCCTCTAAATTCGTAACACCCCAATTCCGAGAGTCTGACATGTCACTATTACAGATATCAAATCAAAAACCAAATCCATGATATTAAATAGTCAGTCAGAAATACTAAATTCAAACAAATCAAATAATTTGAAAGAACTTAATTAAGGTGTTTATTACATCAATCAAAGCAAAAGATAATCTTGATTTTCAATTCACTCTTCACTGATTTCATGGATTACCCTAATTACCTACAAAAAAATAAGAAAACACCACAAAAGAAAATACGGCTGAGCCAAAAGTTGCTTAGTGATGGAAAGAACAATAGTAATGACTTTAAGCATATAATACTGATATCTTATACTAAACTAATCATATGATACAGAAATTGAAATCTGATTATAAGCATATAATATTGATACTGAACTGAACATGTAATACTGAAACTGAACTGATCTACATGACGAGTATATATGAATAAAATAAGTTGTGTAACATAAGAAGTACCCAGAACAGAAACTGAACTGATAAACACATAGCTACCTAGACTATGCACCAATGAGATGGTGTGTGGGGCGTATACACGTGATTCCATCCCCCAGAACTAAACTGATCTGAATTGAACTAGGATCGATCCATCCGCCTCCCAAATAAATATGGCCAAAGTACTACCTAAGTACTAACGTGTTAACAGAGACGTCATGAGCTTTTTATAAACACCATCACGAAAAGTGTCATGCCATTGACGCCACAATGACATGTCAGACATGCTCGGGTAACAGAGTACAAATCAACGGGTAGTATAACTACATAGCACATAACATATCAATAAACTTTAACTTATTACTTCCATGAACATGCAATAATGAGCACAAATTAATTAAAAAGATTATCTATTGCATGCTACAAGTCTCAAAACAAGTCAGAACAGAACTAGATAAATAACAATAGACAACTAGTCAACGTTCAAAGGTCAGGCGGGTCATATCAACGGAAGTAATGATGAAATATAACAATAAAAGTAACATGAATCGGTACTTGAAAGTAATGGAAAACATGATTTATACTATGATTAAAAAAACCAAGAATCCGTACCTTAGCTTAACACGCAAAGCAACAAACCACGCCGTCCTTAATTAGTATGCGAACCTACAGTTTATTTGTGTTTTAGAATTATAGTTACTGAACTTACATGGCTTGAGCGGTTTGTTGGCTTATCGGTTTTCCGACAACATGACTCGTGGGTTATTTATTTAGTCATTAGACTCATTAATTAACTACCAACTTTATTATTTATCATGTTTGGTTAAAACTTTAATCTTTTTTTTTAAACCACGTAGGCTATAACCAACATATTTGAATATTTAGTTCATCCATTTATAAGTGTTATCTTCCTATGCACGGCCATAGAAGTTTATTGTTTAATAAAACTCAGTTTATGAGGCTAATACTTATCTAACCATATTCTTACTAATTAGGTTAAAAATTAGTGAATTTAAGCTGCATAAATACTTATATAATATAAAAAGTCTCATGGATATTTATATCTAATTATTAAGTAAGCAAATCAACTCCCAATGCAGATTATTGTAAGTGCGTTATGTGAGTACGTAAAGTTGAAGACATTTATCTTTGGCCACCTTGAAGAAACCAATATAATAGAAAGAATAGACAAGGCAGAGCTAGTGTATGCGTATAACAACATACAAAACAGGTACAAATGATATGAATGCAAGCCAAACACACTTGAATATGTCGCCGGAACAAAGTAATACCCGATTGCGTATTCGGACATTTAAGGTTATACGAGAGTAGAGGGTTGATGTATTTACCTGAATTGAACCACGACTCGAACGGATACGAAGGGTTGTACTGCTTGGTCGATAACCGAACCAAAAAGAAACGAAACGGAACAATGTTGGTTCCCAGATGTTTTTCCGCAACAATGGCGGTAGATGGAAACGAACACTCAGAGCCAAAATCTAAACAACCATGGTAGAGTTGTATTCAAGCAATCATGACTGAATCCATAAGAGAGGTATACATTCACTATTAATTTAAACATATGGTTCAACCATCACCTCGTTCCACGGATCAGAGCTTTCACTAAGAACGTAAATTACAAAGACTTCTTGATTGCGAACACGGCTCTATCAAGAGCGATGTCACCACCTTTTGGTTGCTACAACGTGATTAAGCTAGAAGGCGAGGAGAAAAGATCGTCGTCTCCGGCAGCGGCTCAACTAGAGGGGAAGGTCGATAATTGCACAGAGGGTTTTGACATATATATATTTCTATTCATTCTCTTGGGATTGGAGAGTATATAAATAATTGAAAGAAAACGTGTTTGAAAGGGAGAGCCCACATCGTTGCGTTCATCTTGGAAGATTGTTTGCGGGGATAGAGTATATTTGAAAACCACCTGATTCGATCTAAAGAAGTGATGACATTCAGGTCAAAGGTGTTCGTGGGTCGGGTCGTTCGAAGAGAACACTGGTCACGTTTATTTTGGTCGTTTCAGTTTTGTTTCCAAAAGTTCAATTATTTAACCTTTGTTTCCTATTTTTTTTCCCTTTCCACTTTACAGGCTCTAATTTTTGCCATAATTGCTCTTTTATTATGCTTAGGTGTGTATGGGTATGAGATAGACTATTTGAGCAAAATTGATAAAGCTTCTCATTGTTTTGAGTTTTAACTACCATCGCCTCAAAGCGTCTCACGCATTTTGAAAACAACTAATACATGTATGTCATCCCCGCCCTTACATCCATATCCTAGAGTGAATAATTCAGACTCAAGACATAAACTGACACAAACTCGACAAATATCAAATTAGTATTGAGAATTGTAGGTCAAACATGTGGCAATAATGGATAATATGCAAATCGAAAGTGATGGTAGTAAAGTAGAATTCAAGAGTCTACTCTCACCACCATACCCTCCTAATGTTATAGTAGCATCTGCGATCACTCTAGCTATAGTCCCAGCTTCAGTTGACAGTAGTCCACCATTAAAGTCCCACGAGACAGTCGTGATGACATTACACGCGATAGAAGTGACAAGTTCACACCTAAGTATCCACAAGAAAATGTTTAAGATCATAAAATGGTTGTACCCAACATCTTTTAAATATATAAAACCTTTAAAAAAATGTACCTTCTAAAACTTCAGCAGAAACAAACATAATGAGCCCTGATATGACATACTGAATCACAGTATAAGGACCTATAATGTGAAAATTAGCGAAGATCCCCAAGCAAACCATGATCTCCGACGCTAGTAAAATTTGTCTAAAGAAGAATCAAGTGGTCATTAAAGAAAACGTATAATGTAAAAGAATACATGATGGAAATAAGTCGAACATACCTGTCTTCGAACATGTTGCTGATATTGCTTCCAACGATCATGTTTACAGGAAGAACGGTTAGGCCAAGGCATACAAGAAAAACTGAAACTTTACTCGTAGTCCAGTTGAAGTAGTATGAAGTGATGACACTAGATTCTGCCAACAAGATTTCTGTTGCATACTTGAGCATGAAATATATGAACAACTGAACCTGATATTTATGAATTATCTTGTCAAGATTCATCAAGAAATGATTATATGACATTAAACTTTATGCAGATTCATATGAAGTTGAAAAGTGAAAACAAACATGTTGACTTTATATGTTAAAGCATACATGTTCTTGGATTGTTTAGAAAAACAAACCTTTACAGAAGGTGTAAGTAACTTATACGCTGCGCCTATGGAATTAATAGGTGCATGTGTGTCTTCTGAAGGGGCTTCACTCATGTCACATTCTTTATCTTCTTCTACATTATCTGGGTGCGCTTGTGAACTTAAAAGTAGTGGTTGTGTTGCACCGTTTTCAAGAGTGTCACTCTCCGCTAGACCTATGATAAAGATCCAACCCCATCAAAAATAAGAAGAAATACGATAATCCATCATGGTTATAAAGGGATTTAAACTATAAACAACAGCTGCAAAAATAATGTTTATATAACTTTTTTGGCTTTTGTTTATACATATTGTGAGGTCACTGCTAGTTGCTTAAAGTGAATAGATGATATTAGAATGATGGAATTCAGCATACTTGTGTTGTATTCATGGGCATGATTCTGTTGAGAGAGATGAGCGGGTTCTTTAAATGAAATCGAGAGCCATATCAAATAAAACACCCATGCCACAGCCATGACCCAACCAGGTACTGTGTTTTGGTTGATAGTGATCTTGTAAATCTTGAATTTAACTTGTAATAATCCAGCAATTGCAGGGCCACAAGCCATTCCAAGAGCACTAGCACTAACAAAACCTGCTGAAGCTTGCATTCGGATCTTGAGTGGTACACAATCACTTATATATCGCCGGTTCACTGCTCTAGCAGACCCGAGACTACACAGTTACAAGAAAAGGTAAAAAGATATATACTTGTTTAATGATATAGCAATATTCTAAAATTGATTTAAGAGGTAGACAGGTCATCTAGCATTAAAAAGGATGTTTGACTTTTGAGATCAAGACATACAAATTATCACCATAAAATTGGTAAACTTGTTAAAAGTTTTTAAGGATTTTGATCATCGCCTGGTTTCAACTTACAACAAGGAAACAGAAAAGAAAAGGTTTTGCTTCAAAACTTTTTATAACTGTGAATAATTATGCTCCTAAAAACAATAAGTTTGACCTCAAAGGGGAGGTAATATCAAAGACATAGTTTGACTTTTGAGGCCAGATGGCCTAAATCTACAAAATCCGTTCAAATATTCCAAGATTTTAATCATCAAATTACAAACTAGCGCAGCAAAAGTGAAACCTATGTTCAAATTTTGTAAATAAAATGTGAAGGTTCATGAATTTGACTAGCATGTTTGACCTCAAAAAGTCTATATTTTTATTTTAGAAAAGAAACCTGAACATGGGTAAAAGACATACCCACAGAATAGGCGGCCGAGTAAAAGCACCGTGATCGAGTTAAAATCGTAAGCCAATGCATACATTACATTGCCCAGAAAAAGAACAATGCTGCTAAAGACTAACGGTTTAAAATATGATTTATTAGACCAAGAACTAAAATAAATTGAAGAAAATATCTGGGCAACAGCCATTGCACCAATAACAATCCCACAAACAGTTGCTGCAGCTCCTAGACTCATGGAGTAATCATCTGCTGTGGGGACAATAATATACGTATTCACCATATAAAGAAACGTGTTCACTAAGTTTAACAAAAGTGACATGAAATCATATCTTTGATCATCAACAAGTTCCTCATTAGGTGTTGGTAGTTCTTCATGTATGATAAGAGCATGTTTCGCCAAATAATTAAGGAAACTTGTCGAGTGAGATAATCTGTCTACTGCTGCTTTAATGGCGTCGACTACAGGATCCTGCAAACCGGATTTACTAAGAATGCATATGATGATATTAGAGGTGATAATTTCAATCTATTTTGATTTAGTTGTTTATCATTTCAAATAGGTCAAATCAAAGAATTTAGCTGACTGGGAACGAATCAAACGAGTCAAACAGGAGGAAAGTCACCCAAAGGCTACTTTTTATGTATACAGCCTCTTAAATTGTTTTTATTTAAGGTTTTAGATTACTATACTAAGGGTAAACTGCATAAATTATGGATTAAGGTAACCAAATTGTAAAATTCTTTGTTGAAGGTAAACTAGACATGGTTCCACTAAGTTTTGAAATTGTTAACTTTTTCTTATATTGTCTCTTCGTGGTATCTAAAGACAGTTTATCTTAGGTCCTTACCTCAAATCATAGTCTTTGAAAGTTTGATGATTCTTTTGGCCTAAAAGAAGTTGGTCAAGTGAAACAGAAATTACAAGGTCGATTACCTTTCAATGCAATTTGCCTTTATTAAAATAATATTGATTATGTAATTATAATTAACTTAAGTGTTATTCATAAATATATTAATAATGGCAAAAAGAAGTATAGTTGGACAACTCAACCCAGTCAGCCCACCAGTTCGACCCGAACTAAAAGTTTTGACATGTAACCCGACCCGCTCATCTTGTTAAATGTAGGACATGGGAAAACCTGGAGAGGACGAGCGGGTTGATCATAAATCGATAGGTAACTTCCTTGAAAATCATCAAGTTCTGCTAGATTTCGAGATATGGCTCCCACAACTGCCCCTAAACCCTGAAATTCCATTATATTTCATTCAGAATAGCAGTAAATGAATTGAACTACTGTCAAAAGACCATATGGGCTCGGGCAAATTACCACATGCTCAAAGACTTGTTGAAGTTGGGAATAAGGATGATTTGCACGAGTCTTAACATAATAATCAGTAAACCTGTATCCTAAACGTTTATCAAACTTTTTAAGGATCTTTCGTAGCCCAATTGCATTGATCTCAACAAAATATAGAAGCTTTAGTAGATCTCTTCCAATGTCTCTATATGCTTCTTGTAAAGAAGCTATTCTTGGTAAATCAAGCTCGGTTTGAAGCATTTCTTGTTGTTCCCCAAGCTTGGCTATCCTGCTACTAAGAATCCCTTGTTGCTCCAATAGAAAAAGAACAACTTGTTCAATCTGCATAAATGAAAGAACCCAAAACAAATTACTCATAACAATCAAAAACCAAATATATATCGTATAAAGCTCATGGCGTACTTGATTATCAAGCATTCTTGAGAAGTCTTTGAGAACATATCTTCGTTCATAGCCTCCGGTTTCAGTCTGGCAAGCATAGTGTTTCACTTTTTTCTTCATGAGCTTGTAATTGATGTAATATCTGATATCACCATTTATGTTGATTACAATGTTGTGCAAGAAAATGAAAAGAAATGAAAATATATATTAAAAATATGCATTGCAAAGTACCCTTGCCATTCTTCTATTTTTCTGTCCTTCAACTTTTTCCCAAAAGCAACCATCTCTCACTGCATAAACTGTATAAAAAATTAAATAAAATAAGATAACTATAGGGTTAAAATGCAATTCATAATCATATTATCTTAAATACATTCCAGTGTTCTTAAACAAAACTGTGTAGAGTTGATATCATGTTATCAATTGCAAGAAACTAAACAAGACATGATCTTTTTATCATAATTCAAGAATCATGCAATTACATTCTTGTGAACAAGTTGACATCTTTTGCATTCTTTCAAGAGTGATCATCTGTTCGAAAGAATAAAAATCAAGTATGATAGTGTAAAAGTTTATCAACCCTAAAGAACAACAACAAATCTATTTAAATACACACAAAGCTGCAATCTTTCTATCATTTCTTGATTCAAGAAAAGAAGCCCACTTAGGGCTGAGATTAAAATAGACCAATGCACATTCTAACCCATCATAGAACACAAAAACACATACGGAAACACATACCCTTCTCGTATCTTCGTTGAACATGAACATAAACAATCAATTGCGTGGGAGATTTGTGTGTGTTGTTGCGTTTAGAACATGGGATCTTAATTAGTTTTGTATTTTATTAATAAAATTGGCATGGAATCGGATGCAATGGGTCTTCTTTTGAAGGATTTGAAAATGAAATAATTGACAAAGATTAGTGAGATTGGGAGAATTGAATAGCATTTGCTTATTAGAAGGTGGTGAAGATGGACATAGCGCTGATAAGGTTAACTTTCATTGATGGTTGCCTTTTTGATGCTTTAAAATCATTTTTTATAAAGAAAAATTATCATAAATATTTATAAATTATTTTAATTTGACCGGACCTTGTGATGCGAAGTTAAACGGGTTGATTTTTAGAGTAAATGTGTTCGGGTCATAAACAAGTCGAGAGAGGGAAAATACAACTAATGACGAATCTAACAGATTCAACTTGTCTTAATTTAAGAGATTTTTTTTTAAAATGTTACTAGTTGTATTTTAGATATTTTATAAATCAAAATTTTTTGATAGCTTTATTTTATGGCATTAATTGTTTATTTTCATTTATTAACCATGTTAAATAAATAAGTTGTGCCAATAATTGTGTTGAAATGTCATGTCTAATATTATTAGAAAATTAGAGTAAGCTCTTTTTAGCTAGTGATCACTCAAACTAGCTTATGACTTGACTAAGTAGATTTGGGTTTCTTTTATTTGCATAGTTTTATATGTTTTTTAATCTTTAGATCATAGTAACCTCTAAATCTATACACATCTTTTAGCTCACTCATAAACACTTTTGTATCCATACACGTCTTTTAGCTCACAATCACTTTCAAATCTATACACGCCTTTTAGCTCATAGTCACTTCAAAACCTTTACAAGTCAGCTCACTTGAACCAAATTTGGCCAAGCTGAAAACTACTCGATTTTAACGTGCTAACTGATGAGCTATGTACCATTTGCTCATCCCTCTCCTTAATTACATTCGTAGTACATTTAAGACAAAAAGATGGGATAATAGTATAAAACTTTCGTAATTACGTATGGGTCTCTCTTTACACCTACATAAAAATCACGATCAAGATCATTTTTAACATTTGACATATTTCTGGTTAAATAAATATATTTTGATAGGTATGTTTTCTTCTAAGGCATGATGAACAGAGGGTTGTAAATCATGTCAAGTTGATAGATTAACAAGTTAAAGTATTTGAAGTTTGATGAATTAAATAGGTGAATTCGGACACCACTCCTATATTTACTAATCCAAAATAATCAACCTTAACACAAACACTTGTGTTTAAAATCATGTTGTACCTCATACGCCTGTTTAATGTACGTTTGTGAACATAAGTAGCATCCCATGACTAGTTATGATTTAAACAGTCAACAACTCCATCTCAAAAGATATTTTATAAAACACTAGTGGTTTAACTGTTAACAGATCATCCAGTTTCAGTTTATTGAACAGACCATATTCAAGCCGAGTCCTTTTGTGACGCATTCATGTAGACCCGCTTAATATTTGGGTTATATAAGCCGACCCAAAACTTGCTTATTTTCATGTCATGTTTGAATATGAAGACTGGTCAACACCACCCTTCATCTCCAACAATAAATAAGGGACTTGTGCATCAAACGAAAAGAATGAAAAACAACTTACGCCGATGGAAAAAAGTTCAACAAAGCACCTGTGCTTATTTTCAGTTTTGCGAGCTTAAGCATGATACGACAAAACTGTAAAACCACAAGCGACACAAAATTTTTTCATAGGCAAAAAAACAGCTCTCTAGTTGCATTCAACCGCGACCGATAGCACAACTTGGCATCTCATTTCATAAATGATACATTACATTATGCAAGCAGGAGTTTTCCAAAGTTGTACACAAACTGACCTTGACTCGCACCATTCTGCTTACCGGTCCGTAAGTGACCATCATGGTCATAGCCATTACGACAATAACCCATCGAACCACATCACTTGGTGCACAATTGCTTTTAGTTGATGGTGCACTAATGAGAGAGAGGCTAAAAGACCGATCACAGGTTCAAGCCACAGGAGCGTATTCTTGAATGGCGGCTGCAAGCTTGTCCCTGTCCTCCTCACTCTTTGTCCTTATCAAAAATGTTCGGGCAACAACTTTGCTGCTCTCGCTCCCATTATCTTCCTATAAAAACATGGTCATATGCATATGTGATTAATATTTTTGAAGTTTATAGCCAAAAAACATCATATGATAATCTACTCAAGTATATCAACATACAGCGGTATGAAAGATAGCAACGATGGAATTCTTTTGCAAGTTTGTCTTTATGCCCGGATATAACAATGCATTAAGCAGCAATCTTCCCACCTGCCATAAGTAATAAACACAAAGAAATCTACCAATGTCTCAAAGGTGGTGGGTGAAATTAAAGTACTGGGATTTCTTTGGCTCAAGAACCGATCGAAAAAACAAGCTTTGGAATGGGATCATTGGTGTAATTTTAATGTATCGGGCATGGGATTATGAATTGATTTATATTAGTGCATGTAACAAATTTGGCTAACGTTTTGTTAGTCTATGGTGTAATAAAAGTTTTGTTGGCCTTTCAAAAAAAATAAACACAAAGAAAAAAGAAAAGAAAAGAAAGTACATCATTTCTAACAAGAATTGTGGGTTTGGAGTCTTTGGTGCCTTTGGTAACACCTTCTTTGCATTTGATAGATAGTTGTCCTGTGCCTCTATCTTTCCATGCATCTTTATCCGTTGGATCAGTTGACTGAACAGATGGATGAGACGGTCAGATTTGATTATATGAAGCTTAATTATGTAAATTTATTTACAACAGATAATATTAATCGCTGAAGTCTATATATGTGTGTGTATATATAGAACACTGTCAACCCAAAAAGCTGTAAAACTTATGTGTTTGGTTGCCCTGTGGCATTGATGTTGGCCCCCACAAAAATGGTGTGGGTTCATATCATTGCAAGTTACTTATGTTTTAGGTGGTATAAAGGAGTAATAAAATTGTTGTTCAAAAAAACTTATGTGTTCAGTTGTCTCAAATAAATGCCAGTTTCCATTTATGGAAAATTTTACTTCGGATTTACCTACTTAACATCTAACTGTGTCAAGTCAAACATTGAAACTCCTCTTTCTGGGACAGAAGTAGAGTAATATTATACGTATTTGTAGACAAAATTCCTGTTTTGATAGTTACCTTGACATATAGCTTACATTTGACTTCATGCACCACAAGTATGCCAGTCTCTTCAGTTTTCTTAACAGACGGGCTGCTGGGCTGCTCAATTTCATCATCTGTTAATAAGAAGAAACATAATGGTCGCTCAATTAGATAATTTCATAACATTTGTTACAAACTAAGAACAAACATAATTATTGTCTTACCACCGCCATCAGCATCATTCGAAGTATCTGGCTTTACCGGAATTGAACTCTGCCCCCCTAAGAGAGAAGAAAAACAAAACATATCAAAAAATAATGAAACTGACATGCAGCAATATACATACACAAAATAACCGCACAAAACACCTACCAAACGAAAAGGAAAATTGATTGTTGGAGGGTGGAGTGGGGGTCCATGAGCTCGTGAAACTTGAAGTTCCAAATATTGGGGTTGATGCAGATGTTGGAGCATTTAAAGTTTTCTCTTGAAAGGGTAGATTTGTAGTTTCCTTATTTTCTGTAACAAGTTTCTTCTGAGCAGCATTTGACACATGTTCTAACAAACTTTCACTCTTTGTAGAATTTGCTTTAAGCCAACTGACAACATCACTAAATTTTTCCTATTTCGAAAACATCAACAAATAAAACAATTGTTCTTCCTAAATTAAAACCCAACAATTCTCATGTGAGAAAAATACACTACCAAGATGTTTGAGGCATGAGTTAGGTAGTCATTAACTCCATCTTCCCAAAGCTCATCAGGGTGATTCTGCAACTGTGATTGGACCCAACTGCTCACAATCAAAATACAGACTTAAGTCTACACTGTCACACATATCACATAACAGAACAAACTATCAAAGAAATGCAAGTCATAAATGACACAGAGCATATCACAGACCTTGCAAACTGATTATTGAGAGCTCGCACATGTTGTCTCGACGATTCAGCACGTTGCATATCCAACGATGGGACACCCATCGATTTTGGTTGAGCTGATGTCGACCACTGAAAACCAACTTGGGGTCCAACCATAGCTTTTTTACTCTGAAATCACATAAGTACATCAAGAACTCAACCAATATGCAATATGCATACATTTTTCTCCAATTTGCTTAATCCTAATATCTATACACTAAATCCAGCAAAATAATTCAACTTCATTAAATCTAAACGCATCTTAACACACAGCTCAAAACCCTTGAAATCTGTTCTACAACTTCCCGCATATATAATCTCAAACTGAAAGAACAAATATCATCAATATCAATCAAACTAACCAAAACCATAAGCTTCAACTGCTTCCACATAACACAACACTACAACAGCTGACACTAATGAAATCGAAACAAAACACAAAAGGAAACAAAACTACATACAAACGAATTAGTGTCGGCACTGGATTCTGATACCCCGAGCCGCTTGGTTCCTTTCATGTATCAATGAAAGCTTCGTTGACGATGTAGATGAAGATGGAGATTCAAAGTAGGGTTCTTGAGTTGATGATAAAAATGCCCCTTTTTCGCCGTAGATCAAAAATTTCCTCTTTTTAGGGTTTCGTATCTGATTTTTCAAATGTGCGTACTTGTGATCATGTGCAGGTGGGTGCATCGGAGTATATGGGTTTTAGCCGTTAAATTCGGGTGGGGTCTTGGATTTCAATCAGGGCCGTTGGATTGAGGAGATGATTAGTGGCATGGGCACGTGGTGTTGTCGGCCCAAATAAGAACTTGTTATCTTCATGACCCTAACCCATATTCATGATGTTGAGTTTGTTGACCCTTATTATATGATTCGGTTTATAACTTTATTTAGATTTAGATTAGTAATCACATGTGATTATGTATTGTTGTAATGCAACATAAATTAAAGAGTTAAGTTCAAATTATAAAATCATTCTTTGTTGTTGACTATTTTCAATTTGGTTCTCACTTTTTTGTTACACTATAAAGTGTTTGATCTGTATTTTTATTAAATAATAAAAGGGTGTTCGCGTAATGTGACAGTGTGTCATTTTATATTCGGCACGTGCATTTAATATTTTGTTATTTTTGTAGTAGTTTTACAAAAAATACATTATGTTTTCTTTAAGCTAAAATTTAAAACACCAAATAAATGAATTATGTATGACTACTTGTACATATATGCATTAACTTATTGTATTTCACAAAATAACAGATCTGTTTAGCAAAAAGTTTACATCAAAAAGTTTAAAAAACACAAGTTAAGTTGTAGTCTCAAAACGTTTTTAAATATGATAGATTAAAAGATATAGTTAAAATCTTAAAACATATTACGTTTTTTTTTTGTTTATGGGTAGATAATATAATAAGTTATGCAAGTGTTAGTAAGTATAAGTTTATTACGTAAAAGGGGTAATTTATAAATAATGTTATAAATATTATTTTACCCACAAAAGTGATTGTTTCTTATGCATTAAATATAGTAAGTGTTTCTAATTGTATATAATACTAATTACCAAATGTTTTGTGCATTATAAGTTGTATTTTAGGTATAATAGGTTGTACTCATTTTTGTTTCTTTTAAATTTTCTTTTAACCCAATACTTTTACTTCTTTTACAACTAGGCCCTTACAATTCTTCAATTTCAACTTTGGTTGCATATAGTTTTCATCTTTTACAATTTTTTCGTGTTACATTTCGTTTTAAATTTTACGGTTGAACACGCCGTAACGTGCTCGTGTGGTTCAACGTTTTTACGCCCATTTTTTTCCCATGCAAGAGCTCCGTCACAATGCCCATTTCTAGATCAATTTAGTTGGTTTTAATATTCAACGATTACGTGTGTGGTTTAACGTTTTTACCTCTACTTTTCATTTGATTTTATTTTTCCTGTTTTTATTTATTTTTAGTACAAGTTTTTTTAGTATTGGTGGTTGCTAGACTGATATGAAATTGATATTATTTGACATGATTTCATGACCCTGCTGCAACGTGGGAAGCTTACTTCTAGTTTTATGTTATGTTATAAAACTCTCTGAGTATTCACTCATGAAGAAAAATCATAAAATCTAATCGGAAGTCACTCATTTATAGTATGAATTATTCTTGCATAAATCTACAAGAATAAAACCCTAACTATTATAATTTAAACGCGATTGAAAGAGAGTGGGGCTATTCTAATGAATGAAAAAATGGAGAAAGAAAATCACTTTAAGGTTGACGACTCACTGATTCTAAATAAGATTTCAAATTTGATGTGCAATGAATTTTTCTCGATGTTCGAACGAAGTACGATTACTTAACCACCTAAACATTCATATTTTAACATTAATATCTTGAACCACCAACACTAACCTGCTGTTTGTTTTTTTTGCAGTAAAACGTCTGCAGTCTGCGGATCACATCTGCAGACATCTGCAGCAAAAGAGGTGGACCAAACTGTCTGCAGTCTGCGAAAAAAAACTGTTTGTTTTTTAACATCTGCAGAATACTGAAATATTTTGTAATTAAAGCCTATTTAATTGCAGAACCAAATAAATTAACAATTTAATTGCAAACTCCTTGTAAGGCCCCGTTCCCGAGACGCTTACAGCTGGGTTCTCATCGCTCATAAAGACGTATAATTACATTGGTGTTTCATAAAATTGCAGCGGAAAACTAAAACAATCTTTCATTTCCATGTAAATGCTTTTGCAAATTAATACAACATTCATTACAAAATAACTTGTTCGCATTACAATGCAAAAACATTAATCAAAAGAATGCCATCCCAAAAGAGCTGAGTAGTCGTCCGTGCCATCCTCAGCAATCATTACCTGCCAACTAGAAACACATCAAAGTCAGTGTTGCTGAGTGAGTTCTAGTTTTGTAAATAAAACATACTTTACTTTACATTCGTTCACGATCACACATCATACGTACATACAGATAATATCAGTATTATCTTCATCATTCCGTTCATTAACTTACTCATTCACGTGTTACATTATCGTTCGTTTCTCTATCTAGATCCGGTCAGACTTTACCCTCTTTGTGGTACTCAGCCACGATTACTGAGGTCGACTGACAAGGATCTTATTCTGTACATTATTCCGATCATTCATTTACGTTCATTCATACTTTGTTCTTTCATACATAATCTTTCGTACCTTTATACTTTTGTTCCTTCGAGTCTGTTGCGACAGCATGGTCGCTCACCTCATTAACAATCCCAACGACTTCGTGCTATCCAAGTCTGTTGCAACCATATAGTTGCTCACCCCAATTGCCAATCTCACGATAGCATGCTTTCCGAGTCTCTTGCAACCATAGGGTTACTCACCTCATGACAACTTCACAATAACGCGTTGTCCGAGTCTGTTGCAACAACTGAGTTACTCACCTCCTTTCTTTGGCCATCTTAATGATGCCTATGACCCGAGTCTTTTGCAACCACACGTTGCTCACCCCATTGGCAATCTCCATGATTGCCTGTGATCCGAGTCTTTTGCAACCACACGTTGCTCACCCCATTGGCAGTCTCCATGATTGCCTGTGATCCGAGTCTTTTGCAACCACACGTTGCTCACCTCATTGTATGCTTGCAAGCCTTTCCTTCATTCATTCGTCATTCAATAATGCATGCATTCTTACTTTATGTTCCTCTTTCATTATCTTTCACTTTACGTTACATAATACTTCATTCATTCATTAACATAACACGTAAAGTCACAAGAAGGATAAACATACATCGTAATAAGGAACACGTCATACACATCATCATCATCATACAGGGCAACACCATACATATATATAACATGCATAAACATGCAACATCATCATCATGCCCAACATGCTTTCTAAGGCCCCAATCGTCATCTTACATGCTCTTACAGGAACCCTTACGTCAAAACTTACATCTGCACTTTTCCCCGAAAGTCAGAAGTCAAACTACACTTTCCTCGGGTATGACAGCCCTACTCGGGCGTATGGACACCCTTCAGTCGCATGGCCTCCATGCGACTGAACATCATGCGATTGAACTGATGCGGATGAACACTTACGCGAATGAACATCCAGTCGTGCGAATGGACCATGCGGATGGACCTCATGCGAATGGGATTTATGCGAATGAGCACTTATGCGACTGGACCTTCAGTCGCATGACCTCCATGTGACTGGCCTTTCAATCGTGCAAATGGACTTTCAATCGTGCGAATGGACCCCAATCGCACCCTAATCGGCCGTATGGCCTCCATTCGGCCTCCAGTCGGTCGCCTAGCCCTAACTGATGCAGAATGCAGTTCATCCCGACTGCAGCCGAGGGTTTTCGGCCTCCAAACTCATCTAAACCCATTTTAAGCCCAAATCGACCATCCTAAACCTTAGGGATGCATACCACGACACCATTCAAGCACACACAAGCTCACAATCAAGTCACAAACGCATCATACATACACATACACAAACACAAACGGGTCAACTTACACACATACGAAAAACCCAATTTCAGATGTTTTCCAGCCCCAAATCATTTGAAAACAAGTAAAAGAGGGGTCTTAGAACTCACATAATCGAGCACAACGACAAGAGCTTCGATTTGGCTTGCTTCACGACAATTTTGGTGACCCGAACCAACACTTTTTCCTCCTTTTCTCTTCTTTCTCTCTTCTCCCCTTTCTTTGGCTGATTTGTGAGTGTGGGGGAGAGGGTAAGGGCTGCCCTCTCCCTTATATACTCCCCCTCACCCAACTTTCTTTCGTGGGCGAGTTTGGTCCCTCGACTTTGGACTTTATTTTCTTTTTTTCTTTCTTCACCGGCTTCAAAATAATAAATATTCGGGTGTTACACTCCTATTGCATGATTTAGAACAACAATTAGACCAAAATCAATCAAAGCTCTCAATTAAATGAACTCAAACAACACAACAAAAAGATAGAATGTATTCAACTAAAATTATTAGCTTAAACATATATAACACATTAAATTCGCGAGTCTTCTCTTGAATATATTCAGTAGCTTGATTTAAAATCTATGGATAACAAACTAACATAAACATACACAACAACCTAGTAGAGTAGCAATAGAAAACAATCAAATGGTAGACAAACACAGAAACACTCTAAATATCAAACAACCTATTTCAAATATTAAACTTTTTTTTTCCTATCTCCACCTCCGATCCTGCTCCAATCTCAAAAGAATCAATATCTGCAAGATTCCTCAAATCAACAACAGAGAGCTCATCAAGCCACCTCACGACCAAATCGGCTGGAGGAAGGTGTACCCGGAGGGGAGCCGGCTGGAGGAAGGCATCGCCGGAGGGGAGCCGGCTGCAGGAAGGCGTCGCCGGAGGGGAGCCGGCTGCAAGAAGGCGTCGTCGGAGGGGAGCCGGCTGGAGGAAGGCGTCGCCGACGATTGATGAGGGTGGATGCAGCAGTCGGTGGGGGAGGCGGGCCGACGATGGCTGGCTGCGACTAGTGGGGGGGCGACGATGGTGAGGGGAAGGAGATGGGGAAGAGGTTGATGTGTTTTGAGGGAGATGGGAGAGCAGTTGGTTTTTGGGGAAAGGGGAGAAAATTTTAGGTGAGAAGAGGTTAGAAGATGTTAGAAGAGGTGGTGCAATGTCTTCTCCATGCAAATGTCAGGAATACGTTTTTTAATGAAACGTCTTCCAAAAATCAAACAGTCTGCAGACTCAAAACCTCTTCCCGCGTCTGCGTGCGCGCAGATGAAGAGGTGGGGAAGAGTTTTGAAGAAAAACAAACAGCCCCTAAATTTTATAGCATATTACCAAGCATAGCTTTTCATTTTTAGTGAGGCATAAATAAGCCGTCTGTAAATCTTATCTTAAAAGAATTTTGAAAATGAGTCTTAATCGCTATATTTTTCAACTTGAGACTATATCTGAAAATGAATCTTACATTGAAAAATATCTAATTACTTTAGTACTCCATGATCCACATTTTAGTTATGAAATCTTCATATTTCGTTAGAATTGTAAATCTATGTTGAAACATATGGTATTTTACTATTTTATTTTTCGTTACATATATAAAAATAATATTTTTTATTGTCTATGACATTCGGTACAAAAGATCCAATAATTTGACCTATAGATCAATAAGATAATCAGTTACTATCCGTTTTAATTCTAAAAACATTATTTTTATATCATATTAAAAAAGCATTTGTTAAAGTTTAGAAGCAACAAACACAATCAACCATAGATCACCCAAAATCTAAGATATAATTTCGGTCAGTATGAATATTTAGATGCAATACTAGTAGGCAATTAAGTTAACGCATATAGATCTATTTCTATACGTATTTGTGTAACCATTGATGATGAGGGAGTTAGGTATAAATAAGAAATTACATCCACATCTTTATTTAAGGAAAAATTGATTGACGTGTATGAGATAATATATGAATATATTGGTTATATTTCACACAATCAGGATTTTAAATTTATAAAACGATTTTTAGTTGTACTAGCTACACACTTATAGGCAAATGCATCTATTGTTTGTGATAGTACTAGTAAGAAAGAGAGTATCATCCACACACCAGATAACTACCAATAATAGAGTAATATGAATGTCTAGTTGATAAAATAGTTGAGGATGATTATGCTAACAAGTAAAATCAATAATAATTAGAGTAAAATAACAGTTACCATGAGTAGTTACCTTGGTTAGGATCCTCCGAACTAGTACCTAACAACACGTATAAGAAGAATAGACAAGATCCCACATACACGAGTCTCATTAGATATGTCGAATCATCTTAAAAAGTGAGATAATTATTATGTAATTATTCATAAATAGTAAATTATTATCCATCAAAAATTACCATTCTAACAATTGTTTGAAAAGTTAACATGAGAAACACATTAACCACCTAAAGTTGTTTTCTAATTAAAAAATATTATTCATTCTTTTAATTCATGACATCCATACCACGCTTAGCTTATGTAAACTAACCTTGAACAAGCCTTAGATAAATATAAAATCATAACAATCGCAACAACCCGTTAAGGCATATACGGTTTGATGTACATTCCTAGGTCATTCCTAATATTTAATACTTCATTTGTGAATTAGTGGTGACGACATTGATGTTGGTCAATGAACACAGCTAGGTATAAGGGGTGGTCGAAGATCATAGATGCTTAAATCTCATCAACGATGGTCTTGATTTGCCGATGATGGTCTTGGTAGAGTTAACTTAAGATGGATATTTTTAGATAGATTTCTCTAGGGTTTTCAAGGTTTATAGTTTCTCACTTGTATATATGAGAGTTCCTCCTCCGTTCTAATTACAACATTCAGTTAATTCTATTAAGTTAATTTTACATGTATTATACATTATTTTAGTTTAGTTTTGTTTTTTATCTTTAATATTAACCGTTATATTTTGTCATACCATACTCACTTAACAACAAAAGTTAACGTTCATTCACGTTATGAATCATTTTTGTTACGTTTGTTATTTTGGGAATAACAAAAATAATAAAATTGTTATTCTAGAAGTGAATTTTTCATGTGTGTAGTGTGACAAAGCAGTGGCCAAATTCGTAATTCAAAGTTACCACATGAACCATTCGTCTAGTTGACTATTAATTTTATTTGTACATTGCTTTAAATGGCCCATCAACTTGTGAACAAAAGCAAAACATATCGCGCAAGTTAAACTTGGAACAGATAATTATTATGCAAAGAAACAAATATATTAATTACCCGGAAGATAAACTGTTTCAAATGGCGTCAATGTTGTCTCAATAGATTTTTACATTCACTTTAACCACTCTTCTGGAGACAATTTGAGGGATCAAACCGCAAAAAAAGATGTGTTAGATACCCCTATTAATAGTAACCTTGATTAACTGAACAATCAACAAACCCCTTCGATCGTAAAGACAGCATAACCCACCGATTAAACTTCCAATATGTCTCACTACATGTTCAAATGAACAAAAACACCATCAAGATATTGAACAAACCACAACACATCTCACATTACAACCCCAACAAAACAACCTTTCAGCTTAATCTAAAACTATTAGCCTGAGTCATTTCAAGGACCAATTACACCAAAGGCCTATCTTCATCAATATATTCTTCATCTTTTTCTTCTCTCGGAAAAGATTTCACTTGTTTTACAAAGGCATCCGACAGCATAAGTTTCTGGGGAATCTTGTGATCCGGCAACAATTTCATCATAATACCCGCAGCTATCAATATTAGCCCAACTGCGTGTTGTTTAGACATGGGTTTTGTAAAAATAATGTAAGATAACAATAATGTTACCGCCTTCCTTGCAGTTGTTATCTGTATAAACACCAATACATACATCTTTAGCATACCTGATTTAATTGTCTATGTAATATGCGGGAACTAAGAGTAGTTATAGTTACCAGAGCTGTAGTTGCAGCCCCGAAAATGGCAATGAGTGATAAAACAGATACTTGACCAACAAATGTAGCCACAGCTTCAAAGATCAATACCCCATATACATAAGGATGCTGCACACAAATATAAAAAAGTTAAAAAAAATTTAAAAAAAATTTAAAAAAAAGATGATCATGACATGAGTTGACTTGTATGAAAATTTTGTTGGACTACGTTTATAATGGACCATTAAGTGTGATATTTGTATATAAACACACGAGGTGGCAATTTTGAACGTTTATTTGTAAATGGATCTATTTGGATTATGTTTTATCTGAAGCTATTCAAATCACGAAATTTAGGAAAAGGGAACCTATCATATGAGTTGTGTGGTTGAAAGCTGCACAAATTCTTCTTGTTAATGAAGTACACTGTATACTAGAAAATTCATATTAGTTTTGTAACTACATTGTTTCATAATCATTATTAACACATTATTATTTGTGATACTCTTATATACATGGACAATACACATTTTGAACTGTTGCCATCTGAAACCATTTTGACATGTTACCTGACCCGTCCATCTTGCCAGCTCCACCATATAAAAAAACCCACATCAAACTGATACTAAACAACTTACTTCATAACATGACTTCCATGCTCTATACAATTCTCCTGTTATAAGCATTGGTGGAATCAAGAAAGGCGTTCCAACCACCGTTGAGCAGAATAACATTTCCATCTGAAAAATGTTCCTATATGTCAAATGATCAAACTGATAACCCGAAAAGAGTATAAATAAAAAATTACACTTATCTTCTATTTTCTTTTACAGGAAGTCCCAAAAACAATGATTTACCTGAGTTGTATCACGATTAATGGTAAAAATTGCTTCTTGCAAATTACCCAAAAATGAATCCATAATTAGTGCTCCAGAAACCATCACAACACCAATAATGCTAAAATTCGGGGAAGTGTTGGCATCGGCTAAAGTGAAAAGAATTAAACCAACTACTAAAAGAACAGCAGAGAAATATTCACGCAGGGGGTATTTTCTTCTCAAACCGGAATAAAGGCACCCATAATCATTACAGGTAAAACCTATAAAAAAAAGATTTCATCTTAAGATCAAACAACAAATTTGGATCCTAACAGCAAAAAACTTCAAGATACCTTTGTTGATTTGAACATTAGTTGTGCAGGATAATTGAGATAAGCTAAGGATCCTTTGGTTAATCCATGAGAACCCATAAGAACCACAGAGAGCTTAGCATACATATTCCATGGATTCACCATTTGTTTGGGGGTGAATCCCTGTACACGCAGGAGCGTCAGATATACAAAACCTTGCACAAAAGTGAAGTACCATCCATAGCTGAATGTTTAACGATATTATGTCAAGAATTTGGACAATACATTACACAATTATAATATTAAAACAAGAAGTATGAAGCTTTTGTCTTCTTGATGTACCTGAATTGCAGCCTGTTATATACGTACTCCTGCAATCACAAAACACCATTGAATTTCACAAAGCGTTTTCATACAAACCCAAGGATGAAAATAAACAAATAACAAACATTTTTTGAAAACTAAACAAATATGTGTGCATATATCTATGATCATATGTACATGTTTGTGTCATATGATCAAATTTAATATAACCAACCTCGCAAATGCCATTAACAAGATACCCAAAGAAGAACCCTGAAGAACATATGATAAATTGTTGCCATTTTGGTTTATCTGTCAGCCTAATCCCAAACAAAGTTCTTATTTGTTCTTCTCCCTTCATTGTGGCAATGTATCAAACACCTAGACTGCATAACAATGATCCCAAATGGAGAACACCCATTTTGATCCTGAGCAAAACAATTTGCACAAGAAACTTTTCATCAAAAACATTGATTTCAGATCAATTAACTTTTTAACATTCTGATTTTCGCAAGAACCACCATCAAGATTCTGCTTTTTGCAATATATATATGGGAATATGATAACGAGAGAGATGAAAAAGATGAAGAATTGAATTGACATCCGATGGTATTTCCTCTGCATCTATGGTTGTATGGCTATGGAGGATTGATTGCTTGAAACAAGGAGAAAACATCTCCTTTTTTGAAGGAACTTTCATATTGTAATTGTATACACATGATGAGTTGGAGATGTGGGTGAAGGTGTTATGTACCCATGTTACCATAAAGATTATTTTTTGTTATTTTCAGTTAGTGCAGGGTGTCGAATAAAAATATATGAGACCCGCATTGTCGTAGTCTCGGGTACTCGTTACTTATTACTCATTAGCTGCACAGGTATAGGGATACGTGTGGTGGTATCGTATGGTTACAATCGACTATTGAGATGTCATTATCGAAGACGCGGTCTTAAAGTCGCCTTAAAAACCTAATTGATATATTAACTACTTAGAGCATTCACAACCCGTTCTTTATAAATCTATGAGTGTGTTCTCTATATTATAAAAAATTATTATTAGTGGTTGTAAGTGAAGGATAGAAAATATGTTATCTTCTATTTTTATATTTGGTTAAACACTGTTCATCTCTATTAATTTTTTAAGATTTGTTGAAAGTGGTTGTGAGTATAAGAGAAAAAATGTAATGATAAAAATAAAAAAAATATTATTTTATTGAATAAAAGTGAAAAATTAATGAATTTTAGTGTAATTATAGAGATAGAGATAGACGAGTGGATTGTGATGCTCTTAGTTACAATCATAATAGTTTTATAATTTTAAGAATTTTTGGTTTCTAACATTTTCACATAGTATTTAATATATATTTTTAAGATACTATAATATATTAATATATTTAGTTTTGAAGCTGATATATGGGTTTAGGCAATCGAACAAGTATCTATATTCATCTAAAACTCGTGAGAACTTTTAATTAAATCTCAGTTGGCCCATACGTAAATACTTACCACGTTACTCGTCCAAAATGTTTCTATTTCTGGTTTTCATGTCCAATTCAAGTTCTTTTTGTCATCTCTAACCAATGGCCGGATATGGTTCATCTTGTGCGTGTGTTTGCTAGTTTTCGCCAGGCCTAGAAATATCAAATATGCAGATAAAACTAGGAAAGCAAAGTATAATTAATGTAAACGTTTGGAATCCTAATGAATGACACTTTGACAAGGAAGGAAGACGGACAGAAAAACTTTTGTTTTCGCTTATTAAGGGATGCAATACAAGTATGAATTTGCGCAATTTACATACATCCATGATTGGTCGAATTGGATTCTGGAAAAAGTGTCATTCTTCGTGTGCAGAGCAGACCTCGATATACTTCCGACTAAGAAGGCAATAGAAGGATAGGCATACACATGAACTCGCTGGATTGTGTATGATGAGCAAGATCAGAGAAGAGTGTTGAACATCTTCCAATATCATGCAACTTTGCACGAGTGTGGGATAGTATTAAAATGTGATGTAGACTCTCAACACCATAAGTAATTCGATTAGAGAGAGATTAGATTTTTCAAAGTCACAAAACTCACCCAAAGCAACCTATATATTTTATTCTATATAAAAATGATGATGCATGTGAAAAATGTTAAAAAAACCAAATCAATGTCAAAATGTATACGCCAAGAATAAAGTAAACCGCAAATATAAATATAAAAAACTAGTTAAAAACTAAAATCGCTATAATCAATTTGATACAACATATTCCCCATCATACACATGTTCATGCAAGGTTGAAGCCACTAATTTTCACCATCAATCATTCCTGGTTCTGGCTCATGGTCTGCTTCTTGGTCTGGGTCTGGTTCATCGATTTGACCGGGCTCTTGACCACCATCTGTGTCAGGGGTTTGTTTTTGGTTTTCTTCGGGTGACTCGTTTGCAGCATCTGCGTCCATAGGTGCTGAGGCTTCAAGATCTGGTTTATTACCTTCACCATCAGCTTCACTTGCAGGTGTTGCAATCTTGTATAAAAAAAATACAAAAATCAATTTCACACTATCAAATGTCAATTATTTGGTTGGAATTTTTACACAGTTATCCAGTTTTGATTATGGTTTTATTCCTAACAGGTCAATGGGACAAATGAAAAGGTTTGCTAGATGGAAACGGGCAAACATGTTGAAAGTCGCCCAAACTTCACTTATTATGCTTGGGTCTTTTTACTTTACGAAAGTACATTATTATTGTAATAAATTAGTTTTCATGGTCATATATAATCCATTAACTTCTTGTAAAAAGTTTTCAAAAGGTGAAAAACCAACACATAAAACAACCCGTTTTGACCCACTACCTAACTTGTCCATTTTGTCACCTCTATAAAAAAGCTGTGAATCAAGATGAGAATTTGAGCAAGGAGTCTCTTGATAAAGCAATAAAATTATGGCTTTCTGAAATCTCTTGGTCTTTTATTCCATATGTTCCAATAAAATAAAGATTCAGTTTTGACTTCAGAATAAACTTTTAAATTTTCAGAGAAACGCTACAAAAACATTATTCTTTGTAACATGTACTACAAGCAAAATCTTGAAGTTAATTGTTTGGTAATCTGTAAGAACATTGAATCAATAAAGTATTAGGTTTGACCTAAAAATGTCAAAATCATCAAGGGAAATATCTTACCTGATTCTCTTCTGCTTGATTTGCAGCACTTTTGGTTTCATCCTTTTTAGCACGTTTTGACCTGTCACTTGGCTTAGATTGATATTTCGAACGGACATCAGGTGGCATAAGTTCCATGGGCACAACCCCTTCGACGCCAAATTCAGTGAACTGCAACCAAATGACTCCAGTAAAAAATATAATAACAATAATGCTAGTCAATGCATTTGAGGTTTTAAAAGAAAAAATTCTCACACGAGAAAATCCCTCCAAATCCTGCCTTGCAGAAAATCGAAGTCCTTTCCAGCAGTAAACCTACACGAATAGTTGACCAGTTAAATTTACTCAAAAAGTTAACGACCTTGCATAAATCTCATCAACAAAATATCTTTTGCTGTAACCACATGTTAAATTACTAACGAAATCAGAAATAGAGACTAACCCGATTGTTTTTGTGGTGGTATTCTGCTTCAATTCCAGCTGTTACATCCATCTGCAATTTAGAAGATAATAATCCCAATTAGTTTTATGTGCATGAGATCTCTCAAAATCCCTTCTATTAAAAGAAAACCTTCAGAAAATAGAACATTTTCACTAAATGAAACTTCGACGATTCAGGAACTTACATCTTCAGCTAAGGGTTTCCAGTATTCTGTGACATCAGGTGTGCGTACACGTTGAGGATCAGTTAGAGCATTCTGCACAAGTAAGAAATGAAGTTCCAAATCAAGAGTGGTTAAAACTGGTAGATAATTATTAAGTATAGTTTGACCATTGAGGTCAACTTTTAGGCTTCCAAATTTGAATTTCTATGGATTTTGACTTGACTTATCAACTATCAACCAGTTTTTTCCATAATAATATTTGTTATCGTGGCTACTTAAGAGTTAAGAATCAATATTACTTAAACATCAGCCAACACATTGGTCTGTGAAGACTCCTTTGACTAAAATGTCAGATTGTACTTTTCTCCAATGCAGGTGTAACAAATGGTGCAAACCTATAAACTTGAGCAAGTATTTAGCTAATATACGCATAAGACCAAAAACTACAACAAAGTCCAGGAAATGATAATGATTAACTAGAATGCAAAATTTTGTAGGGAAGTAACAGAAAACAAGCTTATACACACCGGATTTTGATCCGCCCATTTCCATAACTGAGAGAGTTCCTTATTCCCCAGTCTCCATCGTGGACGTCTAAAAAAGTTACAAAAGAAAGATTATTTTTTTAGAACCTACTAAGAATATTGTGTTAATTTGAAAATAACACCATCAAATTCATTACAAGATGAAAGAGCTGTACCGTTTTTTCACTGCATCTCGAATGGTTTTCTTTTCTGTGGGTTGTTTTTCGAATGGCGCACAACCATCACGTTTCCACCAAACCTGAAACATTTCTCATACGAACAATAAATATATATCAACAAATAATTAATATTCTGGATTTAAGGAAAACAGAAAGGGACACATACCCAATTTCTTTCACGTTCTAAAATATGCTCAATGCTGTGAAGAAAATTTTCCCCTTTTGGTGGAGTCATGACCAGAAGTTGCTTTACTCTTTCTTCGCATGATTTTATCTCTTCCTTCTACACAATTAAAAAAATTGTCAAGACGTTAATTCATATAACTTATAGCTGATCAACTTTTTTGTTAAAACAATCGGCCAACCCGTAAATGTGAGCATAAATAAAATTTAAAAATAGCATAGAAACAAAAAGGTGTCACTAACCATAGTTTCAGGTGGCAGATCTTTGTCGTTTTTTCCAGGGGCCTAATTAAAATTAGAAACAACTGAACCAATAAGTAAAGCTGAGGTTTTACTCTATACTAAGATAAAAACTTGGCTTCAAGAGGACGAACCAATGAACGAAATACACATATTACCTTAAGATAATCGAACAAAATTAGGCACTGAACAAGAATATGGCGTCGAAAACTTGGATCCTTCAACTGTGACAGACCAGAAACATAAAGAGATCAGTGTAACAACTAGCAAAGATTGAACTAGTTTAAGATGCAAATGCTAAAAAAGTTGATAATTTGACAGAGAACTCAAACCTCTAGACCCATTAAATTACTACTTGTAAGATATTTTATGCTAAAAGTTGCTGCCTCATCCTCAAGATGTTAGTACTACTCTCTTCATCACTTAAAGGCTGAGCTTCAAATGTATTCAAGACAACCTGCATACACCATTGTGCAAAAAAGAATTATTTAAAACAAACAAACATACCTTGTAAAATCCAACTCATTGAAAACATAAGAACTATGAATTTAAAACAAGGATGAAAAAATAAAAAGCAGAAAAGCAACTATGATTGGTTAGTAAGTAGAACTATAATAATACCGCCAAAGAGGAAGAGAACTTATGCCACTTAGTGGTATTAACACCAATGGAAGCGGGGTTGCTAAAGTACTCCTGAACAGAAAAAATATATATATTTAATATACAAAAATATATATATTATTTTTTGGGTAAGAGCAGTAGACTGACCTGCAAACTCCAAAAGGTTTTGTAGAAGTTGAAGTCAATAGAAATTCCATCTGGTGCTTGGTTCTCATATTTTGTCTCATTTGAAACATTGAATACTCCCTTAATATTGACAGCTGAAAGTGAAAAAGGAATAAGATGTCATTTAAACGTAAATTCAGAATAAAAACTGCAAAATAAGATTAATTACCTGAGCGTTCAGATAAAGGGAAAAAGTGAGCAAGAAACATAATGATACGGCCACAAAACACCACATCATTTGCCTGCAAAACATCAATGTGATAAATTTCAATAATGATAATGATTAAGATCCACAAGCTTTTCCTAATTTTCAATATTAAAGGATATATAATACATTCAAATGAAATACCTTTGACAAACGACGAAGAAGTTGATTGCAAGTCCTTAACATCACAAGCTTTCCCCTGGCAAACAGTTCTGGCTGCATGAAACCAAACACATATTATTAGCAATCAAATAAGACATCAACTTAATATTATTAAAAATATGTTAGTCAGACCGAAATTATTAAGGACTTAAAGGCCTTGTAAAGGTAAAGACTTCGCATACCTTACCCAGGATATCCTGCTTACTTTCTATATAACCAAATACATCTTCACAGTTTCTCATTGTGGACATCTCAGTTAAATCTTCCAGAAGTTGGAATATCATTCCCCCTTCAATGTGTTCATTTTCACAAAGATATAGCACAATGTCTGACAACAATATGCATATATAAGTTCAAGAATATTGACCAATAATTTATATAAACTAATCTTAAAAGTTTTTACCCAAACATAATTCATTTCTAGGCCCAACTACGTTTACAATTTAACAAGATTCTATTATGTTTTCTTGAATGGCCCATGAAACATAAACTTACCAAGAAGTCTAGGTATTTGCCCTTGTGTGTTCTCTCCATCATCAATTGACGCCCCGTACTGCATAGTTTTTTCCCCTGATTGAACTGCAGCAGACTACAGAATAATAAAGGGTTAAACTAATTAACGATCACTAGCGTAAAATGGTGTCAACGTTTAACAAAAAGGAAACGAGAAACCCCGCTAGCATGCTTCAAACTTTAGAAGAATACAAAGTCTAATGAATTTACAATGTTACACAACTAAAAAAACATCTCATGACATTGAGGCATGTTGACTTGTGAATTAACCCATGTAGACTTAAGTATGACAGTGAAGAAAGTATCTAAGAAAAGAAAGTACCACCAGCTCCTGAAGTAGTGTTCTTAGAATGTTTTCCAACAATTGATTCTCATCCTGAACTAACTTTGTTTGCCTCTGCATAAAACACAAAGTAAACTATAACAGACTTGTTAACAGTAAATCACAATACACCTAACATCATCTCATGTTTTCCATCAAGTTCACGTTCAACAATCATTGAGACTAGAGTCATGTTAGTAACCATCAACACTGTCTGAAAATGGCTTCAAAATCACATTGAGGAAAATCGAAAATAAACACACACGCTCTTCCAACAGAGGTTTAGAATCGAACCTGGGGTTTGATGGCTTCTTGAACTGTTTTAAGAGCGAAATCTTGTGGTTTTCCAGGATGTGTAATCACCTTCCTGAACAAATCCTGTAGATGCAAGATAAGTTGTTTGATTTAGTTCGATTTTACATTGTGTAAAGAAGAGATTATTAGGGTTTACCATGTCGATTTTGGAATCGATAACCTCGTGGTATGCTGTATTGCTGAATTCGTCGAACGATTGATTTTCTAAAGATATGGTGATCTTTGGAAACGATTGATTGTGTTACAAGTGATGCAAGCTACTTCATGAATTCTCGTATCATCACATCTACCGCTCTCGTGTTCTTCTTCCCCAAAGTAGCGCATACGGGAAAAAAAACGAAATTCGTCAAATTAATCATTTACCGATTTTTTTAGTTACTGTTTTATAAAAACAGTATTGATATAAGCTACATGATACACGTTATATCTAGAGGTGTACAAACTGGTTTGGGGGCCTAAACCGGTTCGGGTCTCAAACCGAAACCGGTTTGGCCCCAAACCGGTTCGGGTTCAAACCGGTTTCAACCGCTAAAAACCCAAACCTATCAAACCGGTTTGGGTCGGTTTGGAACCGGTTTGGGTCGGTTTGGAACCGGTTCGGCCCAAACCGGGTTTTTTTTTGTTATATTCAAACAAAATTTTAAACTTTTAATTAAAACATAAATGTTGTAACATTTATATAATTTAAACTATTTATAACAAAACATTTTATATAATTTATATAATTTAAAACAATTTATATAATTTAAATAATTTATAACATTTTATAACATATATAAAACAATTTATATTATTTAAACAATTTATAACATTTATAGACATTTAAAACATTTAAACAATTTAAACATTTAAACGATTTAAACAATTTATAATATTTATAAACATATATATATACTATTTATTAACATTTATAAATAATTTAAGCATTTTAACAATTAATAACATTTATAAACACTTTAAACAATTTATATCATTTATAAACAATTTAAACATTTTAACAATTTATAACATTTAAATAGTTTAAACATTTAAAACTAAACATTTAACATAGTCGTTTCTTCGTTCGTATTATACTTGTACGTTTATTCCTCGCCACCTGAACCGGAACTGTTACGAAGGTAGTCATCATATGCCGCTTCATCATCAGTCATTCCTGGTGTCAATCCGCTTTCTACCTCGTCCTCGTATAATTTTGTTTCGTATTCCAGTTCTCCTTCAAGCGATCGTTTGTCTTGTACTCTTTCCGCGGCATCCAAATAATCTTTCAAGCAAATTGACATTTCAACTGCTTGTGGAGTGAGTCGAGTTCGTCTTATTGATATAATCCTGCCACTAACAGAAAAAGCAGATTCCGAAGCTACCGTAGAAGCTTGGACGGTTAGTAAATCTCGGGGCATGGTGGATAGGATGGGAAATTGATCTTCCTTACCTTTCCACCAAGCCAACAAGTCAAAATTTGTAAATTCATGTGGAGTCATGGTCGATAAAAAGTTTGTAAGACCATACCTCCCGAGTTCACTACTCGGAGTGTTACCACGTTGACGTTTATACATTTATCCCTTAAAGTATTATATAAATCAAACATTGATTATTCGAACATTCGACATTTGCCGCATGTTTTAAAGCATCATGGATTTGTGATGTTTCCTCGTATTTTAATAAATAAACATCATACATTTGTTGTAATTGTTTGTTGAAAGTAGCTTTTAAAGTTTTACCATACATTGGTTTACCAACTTCTAAATCCAAATTAAAAGTAATTTTATCAAGTAAAGTTTCAACCCCCGACAAATTTAAACAAGGGTTTAAAGCAGCGGCACATGTAATAACGGGAGACATTTCTTCAAAATATTTTTTAAGTTTTTCTTTCATTGGGGGTATCATATCGGAATAAGGTCTACCCCTACATGACAATTCATTTAATTTTGAAGTCATTAAATAAATTTGGTGTAGTACCAATGGACTCGTTGGGTAATAAACTCCAGAAGACATGTAGTTGCATTTTTAAAAACTTGAAGCATTTTTGTTACTTCTTCGATGATGGCCCAACCCGATGGATGGTAAGAATTTGTTTTTCCCCAACTTACCAAACTATTATGAAAGGCTATTAAACTTTCTTTTTGTTCAATAGCCTTTTCAAACATGTTACATGTGGAATTCCATCGTGTTGGTACGTCCCAATTCGGACCTAAACATTTAGTATTTGCGTCTTTACAAAAACTTGCGATATTTAGTATATCTTTGATTGTTACTAAAAATATCACGTAACATTCTTTTAAAACAGTCTTTAACTGTTTCAATCGTTTTTAAACTGTCTTGAACGGCTAAGTTTATGATGTGCGCAACACATCGACTATGAAAAAACACACCCTCACATATTGGTTTATATTTTAATTTCAAATGATCTATCGCAAGAGTGTTGTTTGACGCATTATCAAAAGATATAGAAAATATTTTGTTTTCTAATTTATACGTTTGAATAACTTTATCAATAATATAAAAAAATGTTTTGGCCGGTGTGAGGATAATCAAACAATTCAAACGCAATCGTACGTTTCATCATTTGCCACGAATCGGGTTCAACCCAATGGGCGGTGACACAAATGTACGAGTCCGGTGAACCGTGAGGTGTCGACCAAACATCACTAGTTAAGTTAACACCGGTTTGTAAATTTTCAAAATAAGATATTAATTCATTTTTAACTTTTTTCCACATTTTTAAATAATCTCTTCGAAGAGTGGCACGACTTACATTGGTGTAACGTGGTTGGAGAGTTTGTTGAATGAGTCGAGTCAAACGTCCGTTGTCGAAATGTTTGAATGGCAAGCTTTCTTGAATTACAAATTGCACCATTTGCTCCCGAACCGCATCAACGTTATAAGCCCAAATATTTCCTTTGTTTGTCACCGAAACTTGACCTTGAGAAGGTTCACCTTTTAACGCTTTACAATATTTATTTGCAATATGGTTTTTCAACGTTGTGTTTGCATCTTTTTTGAAAAACTTATGACAAAACTTGCACCGAGCCTTGTTTGGACCGCTAACCATTTGACATAAATCGTAATTGCACCATACTTCGGGGTTCCTATTCGTAGGAAGGATTGCTATCACCACGTTGCTTGAAGACGCTTCACAACCAACGGATGATTGAGCACTTGTTGAAGCCATTTCAGAGATTTTTGTGAGAGCGTTTAAAACGAAAGTATTTGTGAAGAGCGTTTTTGAGATTTTTGAGAGTAGAGAGTGTTATAAGTTGTTGTGATTCAACCAAAACATCAAATACATATATATACTAACCTAGTGGGGGTATAATGGTAAATAAACATCAAAAAACGGTCAAAAATCGGTAAAAACTGTGACATCCGGTAAATTTACGTTACCAAACTCCGCTAGTTCCGTTAAGTCTTGTAACACGTGTCGTGAGCACACCTAGTTGTCGTTGAACGTTGGTGACCTAATAATAATGATTAATGTTAATTTGATGTGAATCTAAATTTTTGTGAGTATTGGGTTATGTTTATGTGTTTACACATTTATAAACGATTAATTAAGAATTTATCGCGTAACGCGGAAACGTGTCTATTTATTCGTATGTCTTGTGTTTTTATAAGATAAGATATATAATGAACTTTATAAGTTTATATCTTTATATTATGAAGTTAAAAACACTTTACAAGAGTTTAAAGCTTAGTTTTTTAAAATACCAAAACACAAGGGTTTAAAGGTAAATATGTAAATTAAATTAAACAAAACAAAACCCTAGCCCCCAAGCCATCCCCATCGGCCGCGACCTCCCTCCCTCTCCCTCTCCATCTTCGAATTCGATCAAAATCCAGCCTCTAGACCTCGATTTCGTTCGATTACAAGGTGCACAACTTGTTGGAATCATCAATTGCAAGTTATAACTTGTTTAAAGGTTAGATTTTTCACGTTTTTGTGAGTTGTTCATAGTGGCCGAACCCTAATTCGTGAATTGGCATTCATGGAGTCGAAATTGATGTTGTTTGATGATGTTAACATGTTAGTTAGATTGTATACATGTTAGTTAACGTCGATTATGCAAGAATTATGTTTTTAGGGATTTGATCATGAATTTTGGTGTTAAGCAAGCCCTAATTCGAAAATGGCTTGATTATGTGATGTTGATGATTGTTTGATGAATGCTTGATGATTATTGGGTTGTATGAATGTTAGAATACGTTGATTATGCAAGAAAGTTGGGATTTTGATGCGTTGTTCATAGGTTACTAAGAATAGTAACTTTATTTTGCATGTAGTAGTGATCTAGTGATGGATTGATGTTATGGATGGGTTCATGATGATAATTAGATGCTAGATTGATGTTATGAATGCTAGAAATCTTTAATTTGATGATGTTGATCATAGCTTGCCAAAAGTAGAAACTTTTGTTTATGAAGATTGTTAGATTGAGGTGTTTAAGTGTTGTTGATCATGTCTAGATGTTAGTATGAGCTTGAATTGGTATATTATTGATGAATTCATGCATACCTTGGATGTTTGATAGATTTTGGACATTCTTTCCCAAAAGGGAAACTTTATTTGTGTAAACGTTGAAGATGATGTTGTGATCATGTTTGAGATGATAGGAACTTGCTAATATGTTCAAGGATGGATTCTAGTGTGATAGAACGTGTTAAATTAGTTGTATGGCATGTTTGGATAATCATGGGTGATAATTGGAATTGGTAATCATGTATGGTTTGGATGTTTGTAGTAGTAGGACATCATGCTTGGGTCTGGTAATTGATTGTTGTGATGTTGTGAATGCAATGTATATGCTTAAAGAATTTGGTTATGATCATTATACACGCGTGCGGATCTGAGGCCCCTACTTAGTAGGATTGGCAGGGTTTAGGATGTGAAGTCGTGAGTGGCTTCACATGGCATGTGATGAATGGTTGAACCTTGTGACATGTTAGTTGTTTTGTAGCTAGTGGTTATGTTAATGTTCTAGATTCGCATGACTTGTATAGTACTTGATTGTATGATGATCTATGTGATACACCTGGTTGATATAGCATACGTATGATACTATTTGAATGTTAATCATGTATGTTGTATATGCTCATTGGCTTTAATTGAATTATAACTCATAATGTCACCAACGGGTCAAACGGTCAACTAGGTCAACGTGTCTATTTGTCTGGAAGCTTGAGTCTTTGATTTTGGTATGATTAGGGTTTCACATGTCTTTTATTTACACGTACTTATGTACTCACATTCTAGGTAACCTGTGAAGGTTGGCTATCCTCTCGTTTCTCAAAATAAACCCTAAGTACCTTTGCATACATCAGGTGAGTTCATGCCCCACTCTTTACTTAATCTCTTTTGGGGGAGATAGCATACTGGTATTTATACGAACGCTTTCATTATTTAAGTTGTGTAAAATATTAATATAGTGCTGTTTACCATGAGAAAAGTCCTCACTTTGAATTGTTAATATTTAATAGCGGGGAACTTGGGTAGTACTACTGGTCTGACGAGCCCCACCTGTGTGACTCGAGGTCAACCGGGTGCAATTTGTCCTATTGAACTTTGTCACGACATGGTAAGTCGTGACAGGAGGCAACAACTATCACAGTCAGCTTCAATTGCAAAATCACTATGTATTAATATTTATTGATAATAGACTAGCTATCTATTACCATACACTGCTTATATTTATCGCAACTGTTTACATGTTTATTGAACACAAACTCTTGAACTCACCAACCTATGTGTTGACATTTTAGTATGCTTTCTCAGGTCCTTAACTTGCTTGCCATAGGAGCACTGCACGGTTCACTTCATTTAAGACATTATGCTTCAAGACAATGTGACATTTTAACAATTATGGTTTACTTTTTGGTTTGGCACTTGTTTTGCCATAAGTTATACTTATTGACTTGGGTTGTTTTCAAAAACGCTTCCGCATTATTAACGTTGGTATTTTGATTGATTTGTTTAAATTATGGCATTTAGAGTCGTTCTGAGTAACTATTGACTGTGATCCTGGTTTGTTCACACGCCTCGCGGTAAAACTCCGCAAGTGGATTTTGAGGGTGTGACAGATTGGTATCAGAGCCATTGGTTTATGGAACTAGGTTGCATACACACTAGACTATAACCACACACAGTAATTAGTTACATGTGCCTTATTCTCATCTACTGTATACTCATTGGCATACACGTCACACTCTCTGCAGCATGGCATCGTCTTCAAGAGCTCCGGGTAAACCCCGAATCACCTACACGATCTGAATCCCCACCTCCCGCACCTGTACCTGATGATGGATTCGATTGGCCCAGACTGGCTTATCCCGAGAGGAGATTGACTGGGATCAACCATTCGCGTTGATGAAGCGTGACCCTCCGCGTGACTGGCGTTCTTATCCTAGGTTTGTTGACCATATCATGTTTAGAGAACGCGTACCTGTCCTAAAGCCAAGGACTAGGAACAATGCCAATCAACCCATGCCTTTACTCCCACGAACGGCGCAGTCCAACGAGCAATTGATTGCTGCACTAATGGCTGCACTGGATACTGAGCAGCATCGTGTGAGGCGACTCACGAGTGATGTCTGTACACTACAGCAAGAGGTGTACAACCTGAGACATCAATTGGACGAACTCAAGGAAGAACACGGAAAGACGCTGAACGGTTGTCACCATATGCAAGATGGTGTTATGGCACTCCAAGGACGCGTGACTGCTCGTGAACAGCGGGACGCCATAGCTGATAATAGGATTGCCATCTTAGAAGCTCAACTAGCAGCACTCCAGATTGCTATAGCTCCTGCTTCTGCCGCAGACTCTGAGGATGAGGAGGATCCCGAGGAGGGACCCGAGGAGGAGGAACCGGAGGAGATGGAGGATGATAGTGACGGGTCTGACATTGTCGATTGACTTCTTTATATAACTTAGACTACGTAGTGTTTTCTTTTTGAAACCTATGTGGGAGGGTTGTTTCCCCACACGAACGACAAAACTTCAATTTTGACATTGCTAATACATTGTGATTTATTGCAATTTATTTACTTTGGTTATTATTTTTGTTATGAATGTTGTGGTTGTGATGATACGTTATTTCTTTCATTCACTTTTTACTACGTTTCAATGAGTTAAATGTGTATGATGTTACTCATTATTGTATTGTGAATATAAAGTGAAAAGAATGGACGCTCGTGGACGTGGACGTGGACGTGGTCGTGGACGCGGACGTGGACGTGGCACCGGAGAACAGGGTGGTGGTGCTATAACATGAC
Organism: Flaveria trinervia; assembly: GCA_025506515.1. Classification (NCBI taxonomy): domain Eukaryota; kingdom Viridiplantae; phylum Streptophyta; class Magnoliopsida; order Asterales; family Asteraceae; genus Flaveria; species Flaveria trinervia. The sequence goes on from CM046443.1 coordinate 94,776,052, forward strand.
TCCTGCAGAATTGGCTGCTCTAATTAATGAGCATGTCCAGGCGGCAGTGTTGCTGCCCACGCGGTCAATCGGCAGTAAACAATGATAGAAAAACAAATCTGATATCCTTTATAACTATAGGGGATGTTTGATTAACGTGTGTTGTGTTAAAACAGGACCACCAGTGTGTACATACAAGTCCTTCATGGACTACAAACCCACACCTACAGCGGTACAGAGGGTGCTGTAGGGCTTGTATGCTGGTTTGAGAAGACTGAGTCCGTTTTCTCCAAATGTAACTGTCCACCGGCGGATCAAGTAAAGTATGCCACCGGACTTTGGAGGGTGCTGCCCTGTCTTGGTGGAACGCGCAAGTCCAGATGCTTGGACAAGCGATGGCAAATGGACTCCCCTGGAATGAGTTCAAGGATATGATGATCGGAGTACTGTCCTCGAAACGAGGTGCAAAAGTTGGAAATGGAATTCTGGCAGCTTAAGATGAAGGGTTCAGAAATTGAGGCTTACACGACCCGTACTCATGAGCTGGCTACATTGTGTCCAGGAATGGTTAATGAGACACATAAGAGAATCGAGCACTACATACGAGGATTGGTGCTGAAATCCAAAGTATGGTAACAGCTTCTAACCCGACTACGATTCAGCAGGCCATTCAAATTGCCTATAAACTTACTGATCAGGCGGTAGAGCAAGGGCGGTTACCCAAACGGGGCGCTGTGGTGAGCGTGCCCGACAACAAAAGGAAGTGGGATGCTCCCAGCAACAGCAATAACAAATCATCATCATCATCGTCTGGCGGTCAACAACAATCCCAACAGCAGCAACAGCCAGTTCAGCAGCAGCGGCGGTTCGATAATACCGCAATTTCAACCAAACTGCCCCAAATAACCAAGGACCCAGCGGTTACGGCGACAGACATCCCAATGCCCACGGTGTACTACCATCATGTGGGACGGTGTGATAACTTCAAGTGTCAACGTTGTGGAAAGATTGGACACGCTGCGAAGGATTGCCGTGGTGAACTAATGAAGAGGCCACAACAATCTCAAGAAACCCCCAAGGGTTGTTTTGAGTGTGGGAAAGAAGGGCATTACAAACGAAACTGCCCACAAATAAGAAGGAACGGAAATGGCAACAACAACAACAACAACACCAACAATCATGGGAACAACAACAACAATGGCAATAATAACAACAATGGTGGAAATGGCACTGGAAATGGCGGCAATAGAGATGGAGCCAAAGGGAGAGCCTTCGTCATTGGCTCAGGTGAGGCTCTAAATGATCCCACAACTGTTACTGGTAGATTCCCTGTTAATGGTTGTTTTGCTACGGTACTATTTGATACTGGAGCTGATAGGAGTTTTGTGTCCTTAAAATTCTGTAGTCTTTTAAGTGATATACCCTCTGCTTTAGAATCTAAGTACACTGTGGAATTAGCCGACGGTAAGCAAATCCATGTAACGCATATCCTTAAAGACTGTAGGATAGAACTTGCTGGTCATACTTTCGCTATAGATCTCATGCCTGTTACGCTGGGGAGTTTTGATGTTGTGATAGGCATGGATTGGCTCTCTAGCAAGCAAGCGGAAGTCATATGTCACGAGAAGATTATACGGATCCGGTTGGTGATCAAGTCCTTACCGTCAAAGGTGATAGGAGTGGTGCTGTGATAGGCATCATCTCGTATATGAAAGCTCAAAAGTTGTTACGAAAGGGCCGCGTGGCTATCCTAGCACTTGTAACCGATAAGCAAAAGGAAGAAAAGAGAACGGAGGATATTCCCGTAGTACGCGACTTTCTGGAGGTGTCCCAAGAGATCTTCCTGGATTACCACCGCACCGCCAAGTGGAATTCCAGATTGAGTTGACTCCCGGCGCAGCCCCGATTGCTAGAGCACCTTATCGATTAGCACCAAATGAACTACAGGAGTTGTCGTCACAACTTCAGGAGCTTCGGATAAAGGTTTATCCGACCTAGTACATCACCTTGGGGAGCTCCTGTACTCTTTGTTAAGAAGAAGGATGGTACATTCGGATGTGCATCGATTATCGAGAGTTAAACAAAGTACAGTCAAGAACCGATACCCTTTACCTCGTATCGACGACCTGTTCGATCAGCTTCAAGGATCAAGCTATTACTCGAAGATTGACTTGAGATCTGGTTATCATCAACTCAGAGTTGGGAAGAAGACATTCCCAAGACTGCGTTTCGTACTCGTTATGGTCATTATGAGTTCTTGGTCATGCCTTTTGGGTTGACTAATGCACCTGCTGTGTTCATGGACCTCATGAACCGCGTGTGCAAACCTTATCTGGATCAGTTGTCATTGTGTTCATCGATGATATACTGATATACTCTAGGACCAAGGATGAGCATGAAGAGCACTTACGAATGATCTTGGAACTATTGAAAAATGAGCAGCTGTATGCTAAATTCTCAAAGTGTGACTTTTGGATAAGAGAGGTACAATTCCTAGGTCATATTGTTAATGAGAAAGGAATACACGTTGATCCTGCCAAAATTGAGGCGATAAAGAATTGGACTACACCCAAACACCAAGCGAGATAAGGCAATTTCTTGGATTAGCAGGATATTACCGCCGATTCATAGAAGGATTTCTAAGATCGCACAACCTCTCACAGCCTTGACTCACAAAGGAACGATACAAATGGGCTGAGAGTCAAGAATCAGCTTTCCAATTATTAAAACAAAACTCTGCACTGCCCCGATATTAGCACTACCCGAGGGAACACATGACTTTGTGGTGTATTGCGATGCATCCATTCAAGGATGGGTTGTGTCTTGATGCAACGAGACAAGGTGATAGCTTACGCCTCGAGACAATAAGGTTCACGAGAAGAACTATACTACCCATGACTTAGAATTGGGCGCAGTAGTTTTTGCCCTAAAGATCTGGAGACATTATTTGTACGGTACCAAGTGCACAATCTACACCGATCACAAGAGTCTTCAACATATCTTTGAGCAAAAAGAGTTGAATATGAGGCAGCGACGTTGGGTGGAACTACTAAATGATTATGATTGCGCAATTAAGTATCATCCGGGAAAGCGAACGTAGTTGCCGATGCTTTAAGCAGGAAGGAAACAGCTAAACCCCGACGGGTGCGAGCTTTACACAGCTTACTATCAGTACCCAACTGCCCGAACAAGTTAAGGAGGCACAAATAGAGGCTTTAAAGTGGAAAATATTGGTGCTGAATTTTTAAGGGGAATGGATAAGCAGCTATGATGAAAGAGGATGGAATTCGGTATTTCATGGATAGACTTTGGGTGCCTGTTCATGGAAATCTGAGAGATTTAGTTATGAGCGAGGCACACAAATCTAATTATTCTATACATCCTGGATCCGACAAGATGTATCATGACCTAAAGGCTCACTATTGGTGGCCTAACATGAAAGCGGATGTAGCTACGTACGTGAGCAAGTTTTGACCTGCTCGAAGTGAAAGTGGAATATCAAAACCATCCGACTATTACAACAACCCGAATTCCAATGTGGAAATGGGAACAAATCTACATGGATTTTATTACTAAGCTACCCCGGACTAGTACTGGTTGTGACACGTATGGGTTATTGTGGATCAATTGACAAGTCTGCTCATTTCCTTGCAATAAAGGAAACCGACAAGATGGAAAGTTAACTCGCCTGTACCTCAAGGAGATCGTTTCGAGACATGGGTCCGATCTCAATTATCTCCGACCGTGACGCTCGTTTCACGTCACATTTCTGGCAATCATTGCAGAAATCTTTGGGTACACGTTTGGATATGATTACTGCATATCATCCACAGACGGATGGTCAGAGTGAGCGTACTATACAGACGTTGGAGGATATGCTACGTGCTTGTGGATTGACTTCGGGAATAACTGGGAAATTCACCTACCATTGGTGGAATTCTCTTATAACAACAGTTATCACACTAGTATACAGCAGCACCTTTCGAGGCGTGTACGGGAGAAAATGTCGATCACCGGTTTGCTGGGCAGAAATTGGTGATAGTCAGATAACAGGTCCCGAGTTAATTCATGAGATGACTGAGAAAATTATACAATACGGAACCGTATGGCTGCAGCACGAGACAAGCAAAAGAGTTATGCTGACAAGAGACGGAAACCCTTAGAGTTTCAGGTTGTGACAAGTTTTTGGAAAGTCTCACCATGGAAAGGCGTAATTCGGTTTGGTAAACGAGGGAAACTAAATCCGAGGTACGTTGGACCATTTGAGATTGTGGAAAGAGTAGGTCCAGTAGCCTATCGATTAGCCCTACCTGATCGCTAAGTGGAATTCATGATGTATTTCACGTGTCAAACTTGAAGAAGTGCAGAACTGATGAAACGACGGTCGACCACTAGAAGAAATTCAAGTGGATGAACATTGCGTTTTATTGAAGAACCAGTGGAGGTGATGGACCGTGAGGTGAAAACACTAAGCAGAGCAAGATACTATTGTTAAATCCGTTGGAATTCGCGACGTGGACCGGAATTCACATGGGAACGGGAGGATCAAATGAAGCTTAAGTACCCTCAACTATTCGAAGGAACATGTCAGCAGACGAAGGTATTGATTTAAATTTCGGGACGAAATTTTCTTTCAACATGGGGATGATGTGACAACTCATTCAAAACACACACACGATTTCGATTTCTGTGTGCCAATGCTTAGACCAGTGATGGAAACCAGGGATGGAACACTCTCACCATGTAACGCAATTTCGGGACGAAATTCTTTCAACATGGGGATAATGTGACATCCGGTAAATTTCCGTTCCCAACTCCGTTAGTTCCGTTAAGTCTTGTAAACACGTGTCGTGAGCACACACTAGTTGTCGTTGAACGTTGGTGACCTAATAATAATGATTAATGTTAATTTGATGTGAATCTAAATGATTTTGTGAGTATTGGGTTATGTTTATGTGTTTACACATTTATAAACGATTAATAAAGAATTTATCGCGTAACGCGGAAACGTGTCTATTTATTCGTATGTCTTGTGTTTTTATAAAGATAAGATATATAATGAACTTTATAAGTTTATATCTTTATATTATGAAGTTAAAAACACTTTACAAAGAGTTTAAAAGCTTAGTTTTTATAAAATACCAAAACACAAGGGTTTAAAGGGTAAATATGTAAATTAAATTAAACAAAACAAAACCCTAGCCCCCAAGCCATCCCCATCGGCCGCGAACTCCCTCCCTCTCCCTCTCCATCTTCGAATTCGATCAAATCCAGCCTCTAGACCTCGATTCGTTCTATTACAAGGTGCACAACTTGTTGGAATCATCAATTGCAAGTTATACAACTTGTTTAAAGGTTAGATTTTTCACGTTTTTGTGAGTTGTTCAGAGTGGCCGAACCCTAATTCGTGAATTGGCATTCATGGAGTCGAAATTGATGTTGTTTGATGATGTTAACATGTTAGTTAGAAGATTGTATACATGTTAGTTAACGTCGATTATGCAAGAATTATATGTTTTAGGGATTTGATCATGAATTTTGGTGTTAAGCAAGCCCTAATTCGAAATGGCTTGATTATGATTTTGATGATTGTTTGATGAATGCTTGATGATTATTGGTTGTATGAATGTTAGAATACGTTGATTATGCAAGAAGTTGGATTTTGATGCGTTGTTCATAGTTACTAAGATAGTAACTTTATTTTGCATGTAGTAGTGATCTAGTGATGGATTGATGTTATGGATAGGTTCATGATGATACTTAGATGCTAGATTGATGTTATGATGCTAGAATCTTAATTTGATGATGTTGATCATAGCTTGCCAAAATTAGAACTTTTGTTTATGAAGATTGTTAGATTGAGGTGTTTAAGTGTTGTTGATCATGTCTAGATGTTAGTATGAGCTTGAATTGGTATATTTTGATGAATTCATGCATACCTTGGATGTTTGATAGATTTTGGACATTCTTTCCCAAAAGGGAAACTTTATTGTGTAAACGTTGAAGTATGATGTTGTGATCATGTTTGAGATGATAGGAACTTGCTAATATGTCAAGGATGGATTCTAGTGTGATAGAACTTGTTAAATTAGTTGTATGGCATGTTTGGATATCATGGGTGATAATTGGAATTGGTAATCATGTATGGTTTTGGATGTTTGTAGTAGTAGGACATCATGCTTGGGTCTGGTAATTGATTGTTGTGATGTTTTGAATGCAATGTATATGCTTAAAGAATTTGGTTATGATCTTATACACGCGTGCGGATCTGAGGCCCTACTTAGTAGTTGGCAGGGTTTAGGATGTGAAGTCGTGAGTGGCTTCACATGGCATGATGAATGGTGAACCTTGTATGACATGTTAGTTGTTTTGTAGCTAGTGGTTATGTTAATGTTCTAGATTCGCATGACTTGTATAGTACTTGATTGTATGATGATCTATGTGATACCTGGTTGATATAGCATACGTATGATACTATTTGAATGTAATCATGTATGTTTATATGCTCATTGGCTTTAATTGATTATAACTCATAATGTCACCAACGGGTCAAACGGGTCAACTAGGTCAAACGTGTCTATTTGTCTGGAAGCTTGAGTCTTTGATTTTGGTATGATTAGGGTTTCACATGTCTTTTATTTACACGTACTTATGTACTCACATGATCTAGGTAACCTGTGAAGGTTGCTATCCTCCTCGTTTCTCAAAATAAACCCTAAGTACCTTTGCATACATCAGGTGAGTTCATGCCCACTCTTTACTTAATCTCTTTTGGGGGAGATAGCATACTGGTATTTATACGAACGCTTTCATTATTTAAGTGTGTAAAATTAATATAGTGCTGTTTACCATGAGAAAGTCCTCACACTTTTGAATTGTTAATATTTAATAGCGGGGAAACTTGGGTAGTACTACTGGTCTGACGAGCCCCACCTGTGTGACTCGGGTCAACCGGGTGCAATTTGTCCTATTGAACTTTGTCACGACATGGTAAGTCGTGACAGGAGGCAACAACTATCACAGTCACTTCAATTGCAAAATCACTATGTATTAATATTTATTGATAATAGACTAGCTATCTATTACCATACACTGCTTATATATCGCAACTGTTACATGTTTATTGAACACAAACTCTTGAACTCACAACCTATGTGTTGACATTTTAGTATGCTTTTCCTCAGGTCCTTAACTTGCTTGCCATAGGAGCACTGCACGGTTCACTTCATTTAAGACATTATGCTTCAAGACAATGTGACATTTTAACAATTATGTTTACTTTTTGGTTTGGCACTTGTTTTGCCATAAGTTATACTTTATTGACTTGGGTTGTTTTCAAAAACGCTTCCGCATTATTTAACGTTGGTATTTTGATTGATTTGTTTAAATTATGGCATTTAGAGTCGTTCTGAGTAACTATTGACTGTGATCCTGGTTTGTTCACACGCCTCGCGGTAAAACTCCGCAAGTGGATTTTGAGGGTGTGACAAAAACGGCTATATAGCCGTTGGGTAACGGTAACCGTTTGAAAACCGGGTTTAAACCGGTTTGAAACCGGTTTGAAAACCGGTTTGAAGGACCAGTTTGAAAACCGGTTTGAAAATTGGAAAGGGGAAACCGCTTAAGAACCGGCGGTTCGGGGCCGGTTTGAAAACCGGTTTGGGCCTCAAACCGGTTCTGGTTTTTTTGGCCGAACCGGTTCCCGAACAGTTTTTATGGCCATCTCTAGTTATATCGTTCTTGGTCATGTCATATTATTCTTGTCAAAGGCATAATACTGATAATAGGGCTTAATATCATTTGTATTATCTTACCGGTCATACTTAATGTATGACCTCATAACGTATGTTTTGGTGCTTATAATTATTAAAAGTAAATATGACACAATTGTATGACTTAATTTAGTTTGTATTATCTTACTAGTAATACTTACGGTATGACCTAATAATGTTTGTATTATGTTATTATAAAAAATGTCTTATTCAGCATTACATTTTCTTCTCAATTCATGATCTAATTTTTTAAACTTGTTGTTTATAATATTAGAAATGATGATAAGTGAAAACTTGATGCATGTAAATAATGTATATGTAATATTCTGGGCAAATCTCACATCGATCGTAGATAAAAGAGATAATGGGTTCATAAAAAATGTAATGCATTTAATATCGCCAACACATTTTGAGTGCCTTGGCTATGGATGAGATAAGAAATCCACAATTAAGTGCGTTCAAATGGTAACAATCCAAGTATTGGTGACCTCACTACGAAAAGTTCACCCGAGCAACTAAAACCGTATATGTATGCTTCTCGCGTGCAAAATGAACAATATTTATGGTTGTAATTAATTCTATCTTAATTACAAGGGTCAATTATGTATTTACACATAAGTAAATATTTTCTTTTCTGTAATTGTATATGCAATTTCTCAAAATAACTATCAATGATTGTTTAACTCTTTAACTTTCTTAACTTACAAGTTTAAAAACATACATTTGGATGACGTAACACATGTGTTTCAATCTCTAGATGTTAAGCTTTCTACACTAATTTCAACATATAACATTGTATTGTATGTAAATTAGGTATTCTAACATGAGAGATTACATGGACTTTATCTTATCGTCACGATCAACTCGTGCACATGACCACCCATGAACCATTTGGTTAAACATTTGCTGATATTTCATAAGAAGTTTAGCCACTTAAAGGGATATTAAGACTAGATTTATATGCACTCATTGAATGATAAAGACACGAGTCTAGTAAAATATAATGTTGGAATAAAAACATATGAGTATATCAAATTTACGTGTAAATCATATTCCTATATTTAAATGGATGGTAAGAGTTAAATCCTAATAGACATCTTAACATTTGAATACTTAGTGTGTGGTACACTAACATGAAATTTTAATTGTCATGAAATTTTCATTTACATATGAAAGTTGTTTTATGTGAACTCTAATTTAAGTGAACCATGGATTACATTGGAATACAAGAGAAATGTTTGTGATTTTAGTATCACCAGGGCGTTTTAGGTAATTAGATTCACTTAAGAACAAAAGAGAAATTATAATATATATTGATATAAGTAAGGATGTATAGAGTACACACTTGATCAATATTATTCTAATTTTTTATGCTAAAACACATGATCAGTTCAAGGGTGTAAGTGTTGTTAAAGAACAAGGGTCAAGAGTAGTGTCCCCGGTAGCAAGGTTTAAGGGGTGACAACCCATGATGATCGAAAGCAAAACTAATCATCAACAACCAAGTCTAGTGGAGCCACACATCAACTCTCCAAGTAGCACTAAAAAAATACATAATTTACCATAACAAGATAGGTGAACGATCAATGTGATGATGCTAGTTCAAGAGTACTACTTACCATGCAACTTGACATCGTCAAATTAAAAAAAAATGCAAACACTCTTTAAGTATAAACAATCGATATACTCATCATATAGTCAATATGAAAGAAAGAATAAATACAATATAACTGCTTGCGAATGCCTTTGTTATAAAATCAGATAAAACATATTAATTTAAATTTTTATAACTAGATGTTTATAAAACTAATCAAGCTTTTATGAAATTAAAGTAAAGAGTTTTTGGAAACATTTTTATCCTAAGGAGAAGTTTTTTCGAATAAAAAATTAGTGAACGAAGTTCATCCATTTGAACATTGGTCTCTCCTTCCCTATATTTTTAGCCAAACCAAATCTAATTTCCTTAGGGATTAAAGTTTGTTACAAAGTAAAAACTATGCTTCAACTAATTGAACTTTTTAAAGTTATTTAAGCATGTGAATATTTTTCCAAATCGAGTCATGATACGTATGCATGGGAATCCATTCTGCGTTTGAAGCATGTTGTAACCATTTTCTCTTATCGCCCTTAATTTTGTGATGTATCTTATCTTGCTTGTAGTTAACGTCTTCCTATAGATACCAATTCTGAAATAAAAAAGTTATCACACTTTATAGCGAACGCAGAAAACCTCAATTTTTGTTTACTTAGTATTATTATGACAAAAAGAAAGAAACAAAAAAGCACAACACAATTTTTCAAGATATGACAAGGGATTAATCAAATATGTTGGCAACACAATGTTGCACTTATGACTTATATAAGATGGCAGGCCCATTATTACAAAGTTTAGAGGCCCATTTCTAAGATGGGCCTAATCCTTAATAACAAGAAGTCTTGTTTCTAGTATGGACTATGAAGTCCATTGGTTTCACTCCACAATTTGTCATCTATGAATGATACTTTCTAATCTACAAGTTATAATCCTCAGTATCTAAGCTTGCAAATTAAATTCTACCAAAACATCATTGACCAATGAATTAAATATCTCACACTCCACTTCCAAACCAACGTTGACTTTCTCCAATTGATGATCATAGTTTGACCATTTCACTCCCTTCTCCATATCTCTTAGGTATATTTCCCTATTGTTATTACACTCCCAATCTATAAACATCTCTTGCTCTTGTCCATCCATCCAATATTTTGCTCTTCGCAACATTTCGTAATCGGATACATTTTCTTCGAGCACACTCTCTTTAAAGAATTCTGATAAAAGACGGTCTATGGCTTCATATTTTAATGAATGATAAGAAGAAACCTTTGATTTCATTAGTTGAAGTAAAGCCATTGCTTTCTTTTCGATTTGATTCTCTTGGGAACATTCGATGGATGTTATGGTTGAAGATTCGTGAACTGATTGAGCTAATCGGTCCTCTAGCTTGACAGGCTCGAGCTTATGAACTCTTTCAAATACTCGAGTCTTGTGTGCTGACACTTTTTTCCCTACAAAAGTATACTGAACTTAGTTTTATCTGTCATATCATCTAGAAAACAAAATGATAGGGATATAAATATTAAATAACAACCTTTGATATCGAGGTGTTCAAGTGGGAACAATGATGAAACTTCATCTTCTTCATCAACATCATTATCATTGTCACTTGGAAAATCCATCACAGAAACTGGACTAAATTGCTCGTCATGCTTGTCTTGCCACTTCTTCTGTTGATTAACATGACCAAACCAAGTAAAGTTAAATGAATTGGACTAAGTAAGTCAACAATTTGAGATTCATACCGTACGGTTTGGTGGTTTGAAACCATTCGTGTTAAGTGAACCGGCTGTTTAACCTTTTATTTTTTTTAGTATTCATGAGCTTTTATATTACTTAAGAGTTCTAATGCAAATTAACAATTTTGAAAAGAAATAAAACAAACCCGGTCAAAACCGTTATCAAACTACTAAAACCGGCCGGTCGACCAACCCTTGGTCCTAAACATTTCAATAATATTATGAAGTCTAATAAATTCTGTAAGTTCTAGATAATTAATTAGTGGATGAGGGGTCCAAAAGACGAGGGTCTTTTGGTAATTAATTACAAAATTTATTATAGCATTCATCCACTCTGCTAATCCTCTACTTCGTGTAGCACGAGCTTACCCTGTTACATCAAATTTCAACGGCGTAGATCTCGCCAATATAACACGTATCGGAATCTACGGTGTAGATCTACTAAGACAACATTTAAAAATCACGTGCTACACTCGTGAGTTGACAAACAAACAAAAATAAATATTAACCCCCTCCCCCGGTCCTCGCAGCTGTATTTTCTCCTCCTTCCTCGCTGTGAAAATTTAATGCCTCTATTTATTATTAAACAATAACAATTAATAATAAATAATATTTCAAATTTGAATCTTATTTTAAAATATAACAATTAATAATAATATTTCAAATATGAATCTTGTTCAAAGAAATATTAATTAATAATAATATTTCAAATTTGTATCTTCCTTTAAAAATTACTGCTTTTGAGTTAAATTTTATTTTGTTTATAGAATTTTAATGGACATAACCAGTATTTTATAAGTCTAAAACCAATAATTTTAATGGAAAGTTTTCATCATATGCTTTAGTTTCATTTTAAAATTTTCTATCATTTATTTTAATTTCATTTCATAAGTTTCATAATCCGGAGCTAAACTATATTGAAATTAAAATAAGAACCAGAATTTTTAAATTGAAATTCAAACGATAAACAAAAACTTTTACTTGTAAGTTGATGTCTTCAATATTCTAAAAAAATATTAATTTTATCAAACATTAGGATGCAAAACCACATTTAACTTATTAATTTTTTTAAATGACAAACTTTCACACTAACTTAATCTAATCCTAATTTAACCCCAAAAAACACCATATGTCCATAACATGACTTCAACATTCACCAATTAAAAGAAACACCATAACATATTGATACTGCTGAGTCAATACTCTTTTGGTCTAACAAAAAATTAATTAGTAGTAATAATCTTTCAAATTTAACTACTTTTAGTCCATATGTTTGGTAAATAATATCATTGTTCAAATTAGGTGGGAATTCAATCAAACAAAAAAAAAGGTACAAACAGCATTGAATTATGTCTCACCTTTGCGTGTTGGTTAGAATCAGAATAGTTGGTGGCCGTCACGGCGGTGGCCGTTGCACCGGTGGCCGTTACGGTGGTTACGCCAACTCCATCTCTGTTCATCATCTTCTCATTCTCCAATAATCCACCTACGACGTCGTTTCGAGCCAAATTAACCTCCGAACTATCACCGGAGATAAAACTCCGATCACTAGTCGCCGTAAAGTCGCTACCGGACCAACTGCTACTGTTACTCGTTAAGCTCCTCAGCTCCGCCGTAGCGGTGGCGGTCACGGCGGTTGATAACTCCGACGAAGACGGCGACAGTGACAGTGACGGAGGCGGAGGAGTTTCGTTTTCCTTGAGTAAATCGCCGAATGACTTCAAACGTTTGATCTCGTTGTTACGATCATCGTCAGTGTTCTTCCATAAGCCATACTTCAACAGCCTCCGAGAGAAACTCCTCGGGAAAAACCTAGCCTTCAGAGAACCTCCGGCGCCGGCGAACGGCAAACGCTTGAACGCGTGAATCATTACAGCAGAGGCCTTTTGCAGAATCGACGATTGTTTCGATTTGCTTCCGGCGATCGATCGCCGGTGCTTACGAGTTTTGTTGAGATCTGATTCCACGAGGAATCGAACGGTGGTGCAACATTGACGTCGAGGATACGATCGGAAGCCGTTGGAGGAACATGAGCTGAAATCATCGAGGAGATAATCTCTGAGGAGCATTGATTTGGGGAATGTGTTGTTCTTCTTGATGATTTGTGAATCATTGGAGAATGAAGGTCTTGGAGGCATTGACATGATTGATCAAATGTTTATCGTTGATTGAAGCAGTTGCAGCAATGGTGATTGTGAAGATTAGTGAGAGAGATGATGAAGATTGAAGATTGGTTTGTTGGTTATTTGAATTGGTTTAAGTTAGTGTGTTTTTTAAATTACTAAATTGGGGAACATTTTGTGATTTGTTGAAGATGGTACTTATGTTATTAGTGGTTGACAAGTTTGGTCCTTTGATGTTTTTTATGTGGTTATAACTTATAACTAGGGTGTAAAACAGTTAACGGTGGTAGGTGGGTTGATTGAATTTAGCCTCTGGGGTCGATGAATGGGCAAGTTGAAATGGTTAACCTAAACACGAGAGGTTTATGTTTCTTCTGGTAAAAAAATATTAACTCTAACGTGTGAGCACGTAAAATCATGTAATTAAACGTTATCTGTTAAACTCGTTTATGTAAAAGTGACAATTTGGTTGAAGGGTTGGTGTAGTAAGTTTAAAAGTGTTAATTAAAGTTATAATAAATGGGGCAAACAAGATTGACGAATCAACACATTAATTAATAAGGTTGGCGTTTCGACTTGTTTAATTAAACTAGTTAACATATTTAACTCAAACGGTAGCAAACACGACTGTTTAATTCAATCTGCTAACTTGAGCACTATTATGTGTTAGACATGACAACAAAAAACATGGTTACTTTTATGTCGTGTTTCAATGTGTGTTTAAAATTACCATCCCTAGTTTAAAATGATGATGGATTTCATATATTATAGATATTATTAAATATGTATGTCGGTTTGCATAGTATCTTCTTAAAATTTTCTAAATAAGTCAATAGTTTTTAATAATTTACATAAAAAATCCCAATTCACATCTTTTAGTGACACTCTCAACTAATTTGATGGATCTTCTTTCATTATATTTATTTCGAATTTATTATCTTTTTCTTATCTCCTTAGGATTATAGCCGATAGATTGAATAATAGTCATTATGAGCTTTTATGATAAATCATAAATACTTCTTTTTTTATGTACGACAATCATGAATACTTATTACTTATGCAATATTTTTGCATTGGACATGTTTATATTATTATGTTACAATATATAAATATATAATTAATTAATAAGGAACACTTGTAACATTTTTTAAAATAAATATTATTTATATAAGTTCATCTAATTCTAACCTTTTATTATTTAACAAAGTGATTGTGATTATATTGAGGTCTTATTATACGAAACCACTATTATTCCTTCAAAATTATGGTAGAATGATTTGAGAGATGGGAGGATAAAACATGAATAAAGATGATGAGTAGGTCAAACGGGGTTAGCCACCATCTATTTACTAGAATGGTTAGGTTGATTGGTGATGTGACTCCAAAGAGTTAGAAAATAAGAGAACATGTAATTAGGGATGCAAACGAACTGAATAAACAAAAACAGGGTCTTGTTCGTGTTCCTTCGTTAAGAACTGTTCATGAACGCTTATCGAATGAGATGTTTTGTTCGTGTTCGTTAAATAAAGAAATGAATATGTTCATGAACTATTCACAAACATAAACAAACGCAAACGAAGACACACGAACACACACAAATATTTATTTATTAAACGAACAAACATAAACGAATTTTCCATCGAATAGTTCACGAACTTTTCGCTGAGCGTTCAGTTCGTTTACAGCCCTACTTGTAATGGAAGATTAGAATTTCAAACATGAAAGACAATCACTATGTTGTAAAAGAATCTCACAACAACGTGCGGAGTTCAAATCCTAATTTCATTTTAAACTTATAAAATATTATTTATTATAACAAATGCTTTTATTTCATAATATATAGTATTTATAAACGCAAATCAAGAAAATTATAACATCTTATAAGTTTAGCATAGGATATATTTAACATTAACAAGTCTTATGTCTCATAACTTAATATGTGCATGTTTCTTATGCAAGATATATTTTATAAATAATCTCTATTATCAAAAGCTAAAAACATATATAAGAATAATATTACCCAAATGCTTAAAAAGTGTTAGATTTTCCGAGTATGTCCTGTGGTACTCCCGCCATTGGGAAAATGCAGTACGCAAGTGTTATTGTCATCCCATTAAATTTGATGTAAAGACAGCTCGAAGTTGTAACAAAGGACAACCAACACTCCACTACACCACGCTGATGCACACTTTAATACGATAAAATTTTACCTGAGTTTGGTACGTATTTAGGATTTATTATTAGCGGTGTTCATTGAATAGATTTAGAGGTATTTAGGTTATTTGAATCGGTAAAGTTGGATCGTTGAAGTGAATTATAATGCGAATTAAAAGAAACAAGTCAAATTAAAATAGGATTAGGGTTAATCCGAACAAACTGAATTAGGAGAAATAATGTCAGTTTTAACTCTATTTGGGGTTAATTTGAAAAGACGTTATATCTTTATGTATAATAGAATTTTAATTTTCAATTCGGTTCAGTTCGAAACTTGTAATATTTGTAACTTGATTCGAACACTGGAATGTGTGTTTGATTTGGGCTTTAGCCCGATTACGAAAACTGAAAACCGAATTCGAATTACGCTATTATTCGAATATTAATTTTGAGAATCCAAGTCAAGTGTTAAATACTCATGCATTAGTAAATCAAAAATAAAGTGATATTAATTACATTACATTATAATAGCAAACACTAACTACACTTCTAGGGGCGGGAAAGTATAGCCAAACAAAAATTAATTCTGCAAAATTGTTTGCTTACCGTTTATGGTTTGGTTGCATTTTCCCATCACTAACCAAATCAGGAAAAGTAAAACACTAATCATGAGCATTCTTCACCTTATGAGCACCGAATCATTAGACTATGAATTATATAACATGCATAATAGGTCTCTCAAAATTATGTATATGAATGCACATTTGTTTAATTTTTCTAAAATCTTAAAGTACTAATTCATCATTCAAAGTCAATGTCATAAAAATTTATAAAAACATACACAAACCTATGAATGAATACACAAACTCACATGATTTTCTAACATGTTATGGATAATACACCCATAAAAATCAAAGTTCCATCAAACTAGACAAGCACACATGTTCATTGAAGATAGAGTAAATTACTATTTTAGTATGTTATTTGACGAAAATTATGGTTTCAATCAAATAGTTTATTATTACACTAAAAATCTAATAGTTTGAAGCTCTATTTCAATTTTAATTCACACCACTGACTCCGTTAAAATTTCCTGTTTAGTTAACAAAAAATGAAAAGTTTACACCTGTAATAAAAATATAAAATAATTTACTCAAAACAAATAAAACCCACCCACCCTACCCCACCCCTAATATGCCCTCCCTCTTCTCTCTTTCCTTCTCTCACACTCACATTTAAAAATCAAAAACACCAGCCATTACCTGTACCCCAACCACATCCGACTGCCACCCCCACCACCAAACCACCTCCTGCCACCATTTTACCATCCACCACCGTAATTTTCAGCAACACCACCACAAGATCCACTCCACTATCTTTTTTTTATCATCATTGACGTGGGTCTCAAAAGCTACAAGAAAAACCACAACAAAACCCTAGATGCTCCACCAGATCGTTGCACCACCTTCATGACGATACTACAACCACAATACCATCTATTACTCTCTCTCTCACATCTGAAAAACAAAATCAGATGAGTTTAGGGTGTGGATTTTTGCTTCATATTTAGAGTTTGGTTTGAGTCTTGAACGTCGATAAAGGAGCCTGAAATGGCGATGTTTGTCGGCGATGGCTCTTGTAGGGTGTGGAGTGGATCTATTTTTCAATGGTAAAGATGTGGTGGTGTGGTTTGTTTCCGGCGATGGAGAGATTTGGTGTTGCTTGGTGGCCGTCAGTGGCTTTTGGGTAGGAAAATTGGGTTGGATTTATTAAGAAAGAGAGAGGTAGATTATGGGTGGGGTGGGGTTTTATCTTGTCTTTGAATAAATTATTCTATATTTTTTAATCATGAGGGTAAACTTATCATTTCATATTAACTTAACATAATATTTTACCAGAGTTAGTGATGTGAACTAAAATTGAAACAAACCTTAAAGCTATTGGACTCTTAGTGTAATAAATAAACTATTAGACTGAAACCATAATATTGGTCAAACCGCAGGGACTAAAATAGTAATTTACTCTTGAAGATATAACATAACTTTGTCACTAACATAAACATCACCAAATGTAACATCTTGTAATTTTGGGTTAATTTAAAGTTAGCTTTGTTAATTCTTGTAAGGGCCTTTGTTGCTATACATGAAACTTATGGGTTGCTTATGCATATTGCTTTAATTTGTCTTTTAATCCTTTAAAGATTATAATGATTATTATTATATAATAAATAATAATAATAATAATAATAACAATAATGATAATATTAATAATAGTAAAATTATAAAAATAATAATAATAACTAAGAATAATAATAATAATGATATTATTATTAATAATATTATTAATAATTTGTAAAATTTATTAAACTTAAAAAGGTTTAAAAGAAGTCTAGGGGGTTATATTGCAAATTTTAAAACTTCAAGAAGAAACTTTTTTAACATGAAATAACAAAATGTAAACCACAGGGACTGCTTGTGTAAATATTAAAAACCCAAACCATTCTCCCCCCTTTTACCCCGACTTTCCGGCCAAACTCCCGGCCAAGTTCCGGCCAACCTCCAGCGACTTCCAAAACCGCATTAAACCCTCGAAATCCGACGTTTTCTTAACCCAAAATCGGTCCCAAAACTGTCGAGCACACGTTTCGAACATGTAAGCATCAATTAAACGTCAGTTACAAACCCACATCGAATGGGTAACCGATGCCTTTAATCATCGAACCGTTCGGCCATTAAACTCCAATAATAATTCAATTAAATGAACCCAAATGATCGATTATCTATCCCTAATCGTATACTATCTTCAATTTCACCTGAAATACATACAATCATTGAGTTCAATCACTTCTATAACCGCGAACCTGCAACTCTATCAACATCCATATTCCGACTCATCTCAATCACAATTGATAAGGGCCTTTGAGTCAAGAACCACGTCCGAAACTACCCACAAGCTTAATTGGTTATCATCGGCTATTACACATCGATTAAGGACCTGCGGTCGCGACCTGTTCTTCAATCCAATCGTCTTTATTCAGCATCGAATCGGGTAATTGAAACCACCTACAAGTTCGTTTCATCATAATGAACAAATGCCCTATGGTTCCAAGCTCTAAACTAATCGATTTGATGCTTCAATTTGGAGTCGATTGAACCCAGGGTTCATGCGACTTAGGTATGGTTTGCAATAAGGGTTTTTAAGGTTTAGAAACCAGAAAGACTCGCGACTGAGGCCTTGGTTCAATGGTTAAGGTTTATGTGTCTTAAGCATGAGGTCCCGGGTTCGAACCCGGGGACCCTCATGCAATTTTTTTAAGGCTTTTAGTCTGAAGGTTAGTTTTGGAAAAAATCTTAAATTATATATAATTATTTTTATAAATTTCAAATATTTTCAAAAGTTCTAAAGATTGAATAAAAATATTTTGTTGATAAAACGTTTTAACTTAACTTGTTTAAATAGTTTTTTTAATAAAATGGATGGAAAATAATAATTAGTAAATTATCATTGGTTCAAATATCCCTTTTTAATTAATTTTGTTTATCTAGTAATAAACTTTTAGTTATAAAAATTTATTTGAACTTTATAGATAACCTTTTAAAATTATTATAATTGTTACTTTCACAACCTTGAATAAAATATAAATATATATATTTTTTCCCAAGAAAATATAAATTTATTCCATTTGTTTATATATAATCATTTGACAAATATCAAATGAAACCCTAGTTCTCGTTAACGTGTTGAAGTTAGAATTAAATTTAAGTCTTGTAATTATTTAATTAGGTGACTCGTGACGGTTTACGTTGGAGCGACGCATATTATTTCCTTATTACTCATCAATTATATATTTAATTGCCATGTGAGTATTTCTATACCCCCTTTTCATATTTTCATACTTTGAGGTGAATATGTTATTTTATAATCATTGCACTTGTAAATTTGTTTGATTCTTGTAAACTCTTGGCAATTCACTTATATGTTGTGGTTAGTTGATCTTTGTAATTACCATGTATTGACGATTATATGTACAATCATTAACTATTGCTAGCCTGGCGACGTCATATATCTATGGGCCTGACAAGCCTGCTTGGTTGATTCAAGTATTAATCTTATAAACTTGTAAACGTCAAGACTTATAAAACTGTCAAGGTTTGATTGTGCATTCTGTTTTACATCCCTAGTTACTTTGTTCTCTAACTTATAAAATGAATTGCCATCTTTTATATACTTATGCATTGAAAACTATGGAAATTTCACCAACATTATTGTTGACCTTTTATTTTTAACATGTTTTAGTAAATGCTTAAGTTTGATTGCCACCTTTGAAGCTTGTTCACACCTAAGAATATACCTAGTTAAATAAATAAATGAGCTTGATATATTTATTATTATGCATTGTTGATTTCTTATTTGAGACTTATGTTTGTAATGTTACCTTTGGAACTTATGAATAACATATTTGAGTTTAATAATAGCGTTATGTGGCTGTAACGATCTTAACTCTCATATCTCGATGTTTTCGCCATCAAGGTTGGGGTGTGACACCAAAATTAGCATATGAAAATAAGTTTCATCTCAATCCAAGAAACATGTAAATGTTAGCCAATAAGGTTAAGAAAAATAATAGAGTAAACTTCACATTTGCTTTCTTTGGTTTACTCCAAATAATAGTTTTCATCCAAAAATTTTAAAATCTTGATTTTACTCCACATGGTTTTTAATTTTTTTTAATAAACTCCAACCAAATAACACGGTTAAAACCAAGGGCATTCTAGTCTTTTCATAATGGGAAGGCTAATTATGTATATTACTTAAATAAATAGAGGGACTATATTGTAATTTTACTTAAACCTGTAAAGTTACCATGCTTACCTTTACCCCACACCCCTCTCCTTCCCTGTCAACACCTTCACGCGCACCCATGATCCGCCACCATCGACGTCATAAGACCGATCGCAACCACCCATACCATTACTTGTGTTAACCACTGCCTTACCATCATCCATCATCATCCTCACGTGTGCATCCATCATCATCTCTATCGAGACGACGACGACGACCACCCACCGGCCACCACCCACCACATCAACCTGCAATATGTAACCACCCACTGGCCACCGCCTACCATATCACTGGCATCGATCCTATCAAAAAGACCAGTCACTGCGTCAACTCCTTCCTATCGTGACTTCAAACCCTTCGTCTCCCTATCAAATCCCTAATATATGTTAGAAATACTGTAATAATCAGTAACAACAAAGTGGATATATAAATGATAAAGAGAATACGAGCGGCCACAAAATGTAGTTTTGCAAAACAAAAATACAGAGGAGAATAGAAGAGCACGAGGAGAAGCGGGCTTGTGTTTGACGCAATTCCCTTAAACAGATTCGTCGTTTGTTCCAAGGTTACACCAGTTCAAAGCAGCGTACTGCCGGACATCACACTTGCCTGAAAGATAGCCGGGAGATGTAGAAAACGAAGTTGTTGATTTTGCTGGTGTGAAATTCGTAGTATATGATCTCTCTGTTGTGTTGGTATATAAACATGAAGAGAAAAGAATTGTAACTGACTACAATTTATTACACAAACGGTTTATATCATTATTCGACAATAATGATCATCATTAGCAAACCGTTTCGATATAATAATGATCATTATTGGTAAACGGTTTTGATAATAATTATCATTATTAGCAAAACAGTTTGCTTCATAAATTATATGTTGTTCAAAAACAAGAAACGATTTCAGTAGCTAAAAGAAACCTTCCGCGAGCCCGGGTTTTTAGAGCTGCAGCCGTGTTCGATGTCGCGCGGACGATTGGTTCAAGAAATTTCCAACCCATCAACCCATTTCCTGCACCCCCTACGCGCGGGTAGGTGCTAGAATAAAACACAACATAAGAACTTAATAAACCTTGGAGGCTTATTGTAAGGCCCCGTTCACGGAACGCTTACAGCTGGTCATTCATCGCACTCAAAACATAATTTTCGTCATCTTACATAAAACGTCGCAGCGGAAACATTAAAAACAAAACAACATTTTCATTTCATCAAAATGCCTTTGCAAAAATACTACAACTGTTCATTACATAATATCATTTTACATTCCATTACAAAAGCCTTATAATAATGGATGCCATTCCAAAAGAACTGTGGGTGCCATCCTCAGCAACATACCTGCCAACTGGAAAACACATCAAAGTCAGCGTTGCTGAGTGAGTTCTAGTTTTATAATAAAACATACTTTTCTTTCATAAAACCATTCTACTTTCTTTCAAAATCATACAATACTTTACATTCGTTCATGATCATACATCATATGTACATACGAATAGTATCATTATTATCTTCATCATTCGTTCATACCGTTCTAGATCTGGTCAGACTTTACCCTCTTCGTGGCACTCAGCCACGATTACTGAGGTCGAATGACAAAGATCCCGTTTAGTACATTACTAAGATATTTCGTTAACGTTCATTTCATACGATCATTCCTTCCATCATTACCTTCTTATTCATCAACTCACGCCATACTCCCGACTCATGTCCGAAGACTGATACTGTGCCGGGGCCTGTACACAACCCCCGACTCATGTCCGAAGACTGACATAGTACCAGAGTACGCGATTCTCTTCTCATTCATCCGGATCCTGTCTCATGCAACACCCCCGACTCATGTCCGAAGACTGATACTGTGCCGGGGCCTGTAACCAAACCCTCGACTCATGTCCGAAGACTGACACAGTACCGGAGTACGCGACAAGGACCCTTTCGAGTCTGTTGCGACACAGAGTCGCTCACCTCATACATATGCTTGCAAGCCTTTCATTCATTCACTCATTCAATAATGCATGCATTCGTCATGTTCCACTTTTCATTATCTTCCACTTTACGTGACGCAATACTTCATTTCATTCATTATCATAACACGTAAAGCCACAGGAAAGGTAAACATACATCATAATAAGGAACATAAAACATACAACATCAAACACACAGGGCAACATCGCACACCCATAACATACATCATGCATAGCATACAACGTGCACAAGCACACGACATCATCATCACACGAATCATGCGCATCACATCACATAACCATACGTCATCGAACATCATCATGCGTCACATCATCATCATCATTAGCTCATCATCATACGTCATCTTATACCGTCCATGCCCATCACATCATCGAGGAAATCCATCTTGACCATCACCTCTCAAAGTCCCTCAAAACTCCTGGGCGCATAAACCGTATTCGGGCGCACCAACACTTAGGTGTATGGAGCTCCAGCCGCATGACCTCCATGCGTATGAACGGTCCAGTCGCATAATCTCCATGCGTATGAACTCTCCAGTCGCATGACTTCAGGCGTATGAGGACTGTTTAGGTGCATCACCTCTTGGGCACATGGGAACACTTAGTCATATGCATTCTAGGCGCATGACCTCCAATCGCATACTTTCATGCGTATGGACCTCAATCTCATGACATCCGGGCGTATGGACCTCAGTCGCATGACCTTCATGCGAATGGCCCTCAGTTGCACACCTTTCATGCATATGGGCCTCAATCGCACGACTCACAGGCGTATGGACTCTAGTCGCATGACCTTCATCTGCATTTCTTTCAGTCACATAGCCCTTCATGCGTATGACCCTCAGTCGCACTACTTTCGTGCGAATGAACTTTAGTCGCCTTCCTTTCGTGCGTATAAACCCAATCGCCTTCCAATCGGTCGTCTGGACCTCCAGTCGGTCGCATAGCCCTAGCTGGTGCAGAATGCAGCTCGTCCCGAACTGCAGTCGCACCTTTCGGCCTCCAAACTCTTCCAAATCTCGTTGAGCTAAAATCAACCCTTCTAAACCTTAGGAAACATACTACAACATCATTCAAGCATACCCAAGCCCGAAATCAAGCCCCAAACGAATCATAAACATACATATACATACATAAACGGGTATTCACCCAAAAACCCGAAAAATAGTTTTCAGATGTGTTCCAGCCCCAAAATCATTCAAAAACGGATAAAAGAGGGGGTCTTAGAACTCACCTTAACGATCCCGTTGAGTAGAGCTTCGATTTGACTCGCTACACATCAATTTTCACGTCCGAATCCGCCCGAACCAAGCTTTTCTCCTCTTTTTCTCCTTTTCTCTCTTATTGGCTGAGTTTTTACAAGAATGGGGAGGGTGTGGGCTGCCCTCCCCCTTTTACTCCCACTCATCAAGTTTTCTCTCGTTGGCGGGTTTGGTCCCTCGACTTTGGACTTTGTTTCTTTTCTTATTTCGTCGGCTTCAAAGAAAATTTCCGGGTGTTACACTTATACATATAAGCCAAATAAAAATTTATACCCACGCCAATGTGAGACTAAACCAAATTCTCTTAAAAGTCATTTAAGAATTTGAGATTTTAACATCTCATTCAATCCTCACACCAACATTATAATCTTCCAATTAAAGCCCCAAATCACCATCGGGCCACTAACAACCACGCCTAAATAATTACTACCACCACAACACCATCATCACCTAAACAAAAACCCTAACTAAACACTGACAAACCCTAGTACCCTCATCACCCTGAATCGTGTGGTTAGAACTTCGATTGAGCTAGTGGTCACCGGCGTTGGTGTGTGTTGATATTGGTGGTGGTGGTGGTGGGGGGGGGGGGGGGGGGGGGGGGGGAATAGAGAGAGAGGAGATCGATGGTATTATGGGATATTTTTTCTAGTTTTCTAATTATATATTATTATAAAAAAAGTTCGAATAAATTACTATACTAGCCCTTTTAATAAAATGAGGTGTTAGTGAGTTGGAGTTTATTAAGATAAATCAAAAATCACAAGGAATAAAATCAAGATTTTAAAATCTTTGGATGAAAAACAGTTAGTTGAACTAAACCGCATGGAGGAAAAGTAAAATTTACTCGAAACAACATTAGGTTTGTTCCTCTTTTTAGTTCTCTTGCCAACAGACTTTAAGACGGTCCAAATGGAGTGTAACTAAGTGGAGCCGTGCCCAAACTCATCCAAGTTTAAGCTCGTCTTGTTTAACTTATGAGAGCTTAAGCACAACATTTTTAGATCTCTATTTCTATAGCTTGAGCTTGGCTTGTATTTATTTTTTAAGCTCGAGTTTGGCTTTGTCTCGACTTGTTTGTATGCATCATCTTTTAATTATTGTATTTATATACATACTAATTTTATTATTATTGTTATAGTTGTAATTTTATACATAACACAATACATGTTATCTATACTATATATAAATTATATGAAAGAGGTATTTTAAATACCATAAAATATGAACAAATACTTTATTCAATAGATAAGATACAACTACTTTTAAATGTAAAATAGTATTTATAATATTATTTACATTTTACCTGTTACATTTAGTTACATAATAACCTTATACTTAGTGACACTTACATAATTTTTTCCGTTAACTATCCATAAACAAAAATAAAAAACTTAATTTTTTAAGATTTCCGCTATATATATTAATCTATTATGTTTAAAAAAATTTTAAGACTACAATTGTAACTTGTATTTTTTAAATGTTTTAGTGTAAACTTATTGCAGAACCGATATATATTTTGTGAAATATAATAAGTTAATGCAGAACCTATTTATTTGGTGTTTTAAATTTGAACTTAAAAAACATATAGACTTTTGTAAAAATACTACAAGAATAACAAAATATTAGAAAGAAGCGTCAGAAGTAAAATTGCCGCCAGCCGCATTGCGCGGGCACCCTACCAGTTTAATTAAATTTATCTCAGATTTATATATAATAATAATATGTAATACCTACCCTATCTCGAGCTCATTTACTAGATAATCCTCAATAATCTTGAGTCCGTGCTCAAGGTTATCTAAGCTTATTTAGGCTCCCCACAATTCGAGCTTTCTAAGAAGCTATGTGGAGCAACTAACAAATGTCTTTCGCTTAAATTAAATTAGATGTCTAAGTCGTTTCACTCTAGCCTTCCAAGAGTGTTTCTTTTAGTGTTTTAGTGGGCTTTTTCCGAACATATTCAGCCCTCGTCTTTTGCGTACAACTCTTAAGAAACCCAATTGGCCCTTCTGAATTCAACCTTCAATTTATTAACTCAGGCCCATCAATTCCTTCTAGATTTACTAACTGAGGCTTTCAATAATTGTGCTGTGTGCATATGCGAATAAACATGACATCAAGTTTGACCTGTCGTTGTTAGTATTTCTCCTTTTAAGCACAATAGTTTTACCTCTTTTCTTCATCAGGTTTTGCGACTCTGTTCTAACCGGCCAATTGAACAAGTCGGATCGGGACTCGAAGAGGTCTCCGTTCCGACCCACCCAAATTTGTTTCGTAGCATCGTTTTCAGAACCGGACCGAACTAGTTAGACAAGAACCGGTCTAGTTGTGTGTATTTAAATTGTTTCAGTTGAACCAACATGTAATCGGTGGACCGACCAGTCCCGGTGGTTGGACCTTTTTGCCTCTAATATCTCATTTTTTGATTAATTTAGTATATGATAGATATTTTAGTCATTTATGTGTTCATGTTGCGTTAAAAATGTAATCTACTATAAAAATATAGTATTTTGTATTTTGTTATTAAAATAAAAATACATATAATAATAAATTATATATATATGACGCCATCCGGTCCTTGGTTCGTATTTCATAGGCATATTGATACATATATTAAATATTCAGCATAAAATAAAATGTATATAAATACTAGGTTAACGACTCGTGTATTAAACAAAGTGAAAAATTAAAAATAAAACATATTAACAATGATTAATTATATATAAGATATGAACATTAAATAATTATGTTAAGAAGTAAGTTGCATATGATATAAAAAATACAATTATTATTTATAAAAATCTCTAAAAAGATATTATCATCACTATCTAGCATAACTCAAAAATATTATATAAACACATACTCATACATACGATTTCATAATTGATATTAAGAAAACAAGTTTAAAAAGAAACATATGTTTTTTTTTTCAAAATTGATTTTTAAATCTTTACATTGCTTTACGACTTAACATGTAAATGAAAATAATACAAATATTAGAAACTTTAAAATCTTCTTTCCGTGTATATTAATATATATTTAAGTTATATAAGTTAAAAATACTCATAATTCGATTTAATAATATAGATAAAAGTTTCAAATAATGACTAAAAAAAGGCTTAATGCAAAATAAAATTAACTATCAAGTTATATGAAAGTAACTTAATCATTAAAATTGTTTATTAAAAAGAAATTGAAAATTTTGTAAAAGAAAAAACCCCGGAAAGTAAAGGTAATTATTTCGTGATTTTTCAAATGCTTGGGTTGAGTGGATGAACTTTCAACTTTATGTATGCATATATATATATATATATATATATATATAATATATATATATATATGTATGTATGTAGTATGTATGTATGTATATATATATGTATGTATGTATGTATAATGTATGTATGTATATAGTATGTATGTATATATATATATGTATGTATGTATGTATGTATGTATATATGTATGTATGTAATATGTATGTATGTATATATGTATGTATGTATGTATATATGTATGTATGTATGTATATATGTATGTATGTATGTATATATGTATGTATGTATATATGTATGTATGTATGTATATATATATGTATGTATGTATGTATGTATATATATATATATGTATATATATATATATCTATTATAATAAAAAAAGTTTTAAAACGACACTTGGTAAAATTTTAAACCATCTAATTTTAACTTTTTCAATTCTCTCTTCTATTTAATAACTATATTAAATACTAATAATCTTATTTAATTTTTTTGAGATTAACTTTTTTTAAAATAAATTCAGAAGATATGCTTTTATAAATTTAACTTCTAAATAAATAAAATTTAAAAAACAAGAAAATTTTCTAAAGTAGCAAACATTTAAAAAAATATTTATTTTTTAAAGTGGTGTTTTTAAATGAGTTTATATAAAAAAATAAGTAAAATTAGGAGTTATAATGAGGAAAGTTTTAATATTAATATTTTTAAAAACGGTTTGTTTGGAACAATTTAAAAAAAAGCAATAAGGGTCTAAAAACAAAAGTTTAAAACAATGATATCATTGTTTATTACTTATATTGTTACTCATATGCAATTTCAATCATATCATTTTATAATTAATAAAATTTTATTACTATTTATTCAACACGTGTAATACACGAGATACTAACTTAGTGTTATGGATATGTAAAGACCAAAGTAAATATATTGTTAAAACATAAGATAGATAATATTTTATAACAAAACTATTTAACATGAAAAAAAACTTGCTAAATAAAATTGTAGTGTTATTGTATATAAGATTGTTTTGGAAAACTAATATCTGAAAACAAGCTAATTTGTTCTGGATAAAAATATCATAACATTTGTTTAAAATCATTTTGTATATATTCCGGATTTAAAATGGATGTGTAACAATTCAAATTGTATAACACTTTCATTTCTAGGAAACAAATTCGGATTAAATCTAGAAGTTTGAAATCATTGTTTTCATGTTCCCATATGTTTTACATATGTTTTAGATATGTTTTAGATATGTTTTAGATATGTTTTAGACGTGAAGTATGAATGAAAATAATTCAAAATTATATGCAATTTTGAATGTAACAGTTATGGCAAGTGACAAAATTGATTTAATATTTTGACGTGTAACAGTTATGACTTAATATAATTACAAATGGCCAACTCATATTCTTTTATTATATACTAGGTTAAAGTTTCGTGTAACATACGAGTTCAATCAAAAAATATTATTGTTGTTAATGAATATGCGTAAGTTATAATGTTGTTGATAATATTTGGTATATCGACTTTTATTTATAATTGTTAACATTATCTATATCTAATATTAGTAGGTTTTCTCTATTAATTTATACATCTATATAGTGTATAATATGGAATGAAATAAATTTATAAATAAGAACTTTAACTATTAAACAAATAAAAATTGAATATGAAAAACAATATTTTAAATCCATAAACATCCAAAAATTTATTTGTATGTAACATTTGGTGTTTTGTTGGTTATTTTTCCATCATTATCTAATATTAATAATTTTAACCTCTGTCTATTTTTAACTCGAGATAATACAACATAGAGTTGATCATTATCCATGTTTAAAAACAAACCAACTTTGGATCGCGATTATCATTGGCTCTTGTTTTATTGTCACTGCATAACAATTGATAACAACAACCGTCTTTTTTGAATTTTAAAAGATATTCTTTTGTTTAAAGGTTTCAAAACCAACCGTGGAATAAAAATATGATTTTTAATATTACTTCCGGATACATCAAAACAATTTGTACATATCAAACGAACTCCTATCAAACATAATAATAATAATAATATGACAGTACACATAAAAAAATAAAGAAAATTAAAAAGTAAAAGCATGTAATATAGATTGACTATTGAAATATATCACCTTTAAAAAAATTAAAGTAAAATAATATTAATCCAAAAACAAAATTGTAGACACTGATATGTTAAATCATAATCGCAGAGGATGAAAGTCCAAATATAACAAAAAATAAATAACTTTTGTTGAAGAAAACTTGATGAAACCGAAGCCAAAATGAAAACGTAAATAAAGTCTGTCGAATGTGATATCATCAGACATTATATAGACAAATCGCGAGGGCCGTAAACCTGGAATGGTTGAGAAATATTTTAAAATCAAGTATGATTTCATTTTTAAAAAAAGATACCTATGAATTTCTTCAAATTTGAGAGGAGTCGACTAAAAAATTCCGTAACTTTTATCAATATTTGAATATAAATTGAGTATTTAATGGAAAAATACAATCAAGAAACCAATTTCATAGATAAAGAAAATCGTAGATGATTTGTATAGTTTTTATTAATGAATTATTTGAAAAAAGAAAAAATATCGGGTATGATTTAATTTCTAAAAAAAGAGGTGCTTTAATTTAGTGTTAAATTTCTAAATTTTTCTTAAATATCTCTTGTAGATAAATTAACTTTTAGTCAAATGAACCTAGAATAACACTAAGAACAGATACATCTTTAGGCGGAAACTGAAAAAAATAAAAACTTAAGAGAATGTCATATGACACTAAAGTTATTATTTTATTACTAAGTATAAACTAGCTTTAATAAACCCGTGTAATACATATTTTAAACAAATAAAATATTAAATAGAATAAAGTTTGTTAATTATAAAACGTTATACTAAGACATGATATTATTGGAATTACGTATAAGTAATAATCGTAAGTAATAAAATAATAATATGAACTTTTAAACTTTCTTTTTTTTCAAAGATAAATAAACAGCTGTTTCAAAATAACGTTTTAATTTTTTTTATTTTTAAAACTTTCCTTACTATAACACCCTATTTTAATATTTTTATTTTAAATAAATTTACTATAGAAAAACCAATTTTAGATTATTACTTAAAAATAGTTTGATATTCTAGAAAAAAATATATAAAAAAGTACTTTATAGAAATAGCATTAATAAAAAGATATATTTCTTAATTTATTGAAAAAAATAATTATAATGTAAAGATAAGTAAATAAAATAATATTATTTATAATTATTAATGTAGTTATTTAATAGGAGAGAAAAACATAAAAATTTTAATAAGGATGAATGTGGTACTGACACGTAGCACCCCCATTTACTCTTTTATTAAATTAAAAAGAAAGAAGATACAAATCAGGCCGTAGTGGTCTTGAAATTAATGGTGTTGGTAGGGGTGGTGGTGGTTGTCCCCTGATGGGACTACGACGATTAGTCGATTATGATGGTGATGTCAACAATGGTGGTGGTAGTGGTCGTGACGATAGTGTAAGGGGTTGAGATGGTGGCGATGGCAGGGTTGTAAAGTGGAGGTAGATGTGTTGGTGCTGGTGCTAGTGTTGATGAGAGTGTAAAATTCAAATTCAGGTGTAGTTGAAGCCAAGCTTGATAATTAATACTTAAGCTTAACGCGTAACACACCTTAAGGTTCATGATTGTATACGGAAGAATTTACAATGGGTCATAAAAGGTTAAAATAGTTTAAGAGATATTTCATGATACATCAAATAAGTTAATAAATTTATCATAACTAGTTGGAAATGCCCGCGCGTTGCGGCGGTACGGTTGTTGCATGATTTTTTGGGAATTCGATTTTAGTCGGTATCGGCTCGGTGCGTTATGACGTGAATTAAAAAATCAAAACATAATTATTGAAAAAATTAAATAAAAAAAATAATTACGTATATTACAAAAGTCTTTAAGACAATTATATTATCCCAATAAGAATAGTGAAAATGTGGGTGGTATTTATGGTCGGAAATCATGTATTACCTAGATTTTAGAGAGGTTTATTTTATGAATGTAGGTTAGAGTTTTATGATCATCGGAGTTAGTTTTTGGTGATGATTTGCAGATACCGAAAAAAGTTAATGGAGAAATTATCATCACAAATTATCATCTTGATTGTTATTGAGCTGTTAACAACTGATAAAGAAAGGGGAAGAGGGATTAGTGCTCAATCATAATATATAAACGACATTGAAAGTAAATGACGATTTTGTGTTGATCACGTGTATATGTTTTAGCATTGTATTATAAATAATCATATATTATACTTTATTGTACGGACATAAATGAAATAAAATGATTAATTTTTTGAAATTTAAGTATTACTTTTCATATAGGTGTCTTAATCCATATGTAAAATTATCATTTTATCATTCTCTTACTTTTATTGTAAAAATATAGATAAATATTAAAATTATTAAACTTATAATATGCTCCTAAAAAATATTAGTATTAGAGTTATTATAAATATGAAGATTTATATAAGTTATATACTTAAATATTTAAATAAAATAATATACTTAATTAAAATATTATTTAGTTATAAAAATAAATTAGTAAATATAAATTATAGTATCATAAATAAAATAAAATTTGATGAAGTGAATTGAATAATATCATATTATTAAATAATATATTAATAATATTTATTAAATACATGAAAGTAACAAGAGCAAAAATATCAAGTTTTATTAAATTTAATGGATAAATTTACCATATTACCCCTAAAGTGTCTTAAAATTTTAATCAAATTCCTATTCTATCCCTCTTAAATGTGGTGCATTCATTTGTACATGTTGTTTTAAAACTTGTATTTTTGATAAAATTATATCTTTATCTAAAAATATATATTATATAGTAGTATAGATATAGTTATATACTTTATATACTTGAGGTGTCACACAATTTGAATCGAGAAGGCGTCTTTTGTATTAATTACCTCTTTTGTTTTAGTTACGAACGTATAGTACCATATATGGGGTGAGGGTTTGGTCAATCGAGTCAAAGTGGTGAAGCTCCTACGGGTTCAAGCTTAACCTTAACATGTTAATGTAAATTAGTTATGACGTAATATAAAAAATGTTATATGATTTTATAGTTGGCTGTCGTAAAAAATTATACTACATATTCTTTAATTTATATGTATTAAATTATATTTAGCAACCATGATTCCTCACAGCATGCTTCAAGTAATATTCTTTCTCATGCAACTTTACGGGTACACATAATATGATTAAGTCAGTCTACACTTAATATATTCTTTAAAAAATAATGTTTAAAAATAACCATACGTTTAAAATCAAAAGAATTCTCTATACACAACTTACAATAAGAAACATTAACACCTAGTATATTTTTACAAATTTTCTTCACATCTAAGAAATCAAAAGAAAATCATTTTCAATCATAAATCTAATAAAAAAATAATTTAAGTTGTTATAAATCAGTAAGATGTCAAAATGAGAAATTCCAAAGTGACAGGTCAGCATGTGGACTTTCCACGTCATCCGAACTCCATCCACCTAAGCAACGAGGTGGAGACATTAACATTCCTTCCGCCATGTCAGATATTAATCTAGGCATGTAAAACACCGACTCTTCATCCACATAAGCATCCACATAAGCATCCACCCCCTCCACCTCCACACCCGCTACCGTCTCTTCCTCCTCAGTCGTCCCATCAGAACCTTTATCCTCACTCATATCTCTCCCGCCGTCACCGTCATCAACTTCCATATCTTTTGGCCGAAACGCCTCCGCCGCCTCGGCTGCCGCCTTACGTATATCCATTGCGCCACTACTAACCGGTGTAGGCAACCGCCAAACCGAGTCAGCAAAATTCAAACAAGCCATATTGCCACGTAAGGCCAATGCCGCCACATCATGAGCCCTAGCTGCCATCTCAGCAGTTGGATACGTCCCAAGCCATATTCGCGTCTTCTTATTTGGCTCCCGCACCTCACACACCCATTTATCCACATTCCTCATCCTCACCCCTCTATAAATCGGGTGTCGGGTCTCCTTAAACTTCGTCCTACCCGCTCGCTTCTTCGGCTTAGCTGACGCTAATATAACTCCATCGTCCGACAAGCTCTTCCTCACGGGTTGACCGCATCCCGAACCATACGCGTTCGGGTCGGAACACGAGCTCAAACCATCCATATCACGGTATTCAATTCCTTCAAAGGTCAAAATGAGTTTTTGAAAATTAATGTTAGTTTGCATGGTGGTTATATACTATAGTAGAGTGAGGACCAAGGGGCGTTACTCTTAGTGTACATATGTTTAAACGCGCACACGGGTTTTTATCAGGCGCACGTGTGAACTACTCTTTTTAATCTTAGCATGGAAGTTTTAAATTAAAACACACTGAAATATTAAAATACACTTTCTATTCTTCTTCCTACAAGAGCTAATCATTGATTTGTATATTCTTTTCTATTTCCATTTTTTAATAATAATATTATCAGTCTACTATGTTCTAGAAGCACAGCAGTGATATGATACCCACCAGTACTCTGTTGCAAAAATTATGATCATGAAAATTAACAAGTTGCAGGTTTATCTATTTACTCGTTATCGGAAGATGCTTTGAGAGTTTGAGGTCATCGGAATCTTAATAAATTCTTCATGAAAACGCCGGTGCCGGAGCTGCAATCAACGGACGTTTGACGTTACGGTTGATCGGAGGTGGTCAAAATTGAGGAACTTTAACACAGAAAAGTCAAAATCGCAACTCAGCAGGTGATTCAGTGGTTCTATAACGCGAACTTCTACCAACTCAACCGAGATATTAGTTGAATTGGGGTTTTTTGTTTCCTTTGAGTTTATTCTTGAATAACCTAGTTATGTGAAGATCCATCTTTGACCAAGTCACAAACACAAATTAGGGGCTGGACTTAATTTTTATAAAAATTTTCGGCCAAATACGTATAAGTTTTCACTCTGAAACTTTTACACTAATTGAGTACAAGAAAACGAAATTTAACAATATGAAAAAGATTAACTTTAAGAATACAAGGAAGAATCTTATTATCAAGAATGATCATAAGTTAATCTCATCGATTATATAGGATTCCTGTTTATAGCATTAAGTGACTAACTAACTATAACGGACTTATTATACACTCAATAACTATTGAGAATTTACAATAAAAGATCCTAAGCTATTTCTTTCGAAGTGAAAAGAACTCTTTAAAGAATTTCAACCAAGCTTCGGAAGAACTATGTTAACATTCGGAAGAAACCTAACTACGAAAAATATTACTTGTTTTGACTTTTAATACTTCATAATCTCCACCTTTAAAACAAAAACAAGATTTTAACCAACTCCCAATGCATCCAAGCAAAAATTAAACTTTACACCAGCTAGAGACTTTGTAAACATATTATATTGATTCTCCAAAGTAGACACACTCTTTACTTTCACCTTCCCAACATTCACCACATCCCTTATGAAGTGCAATTTCACTTTAATGTGCTTTGTTCTCTCATGAAACATGCTATTCTTAGATAAATGGACTGACTCTTATACCATTGAATCTGCAATATTGATCCCCAGCTTAGAAACAAAACCATACAACCATATAGCTTTCTTAACTCCCTCAGTCAATGCTATGTACTTAGTTTATATGGTAGATAAATGGTAGATAATGCCACTACATGTTGCAATTGAGCTTTCCAACTAACCAAGTTACCCAACACCTTGAAATACATACCCTGTAATATATCTACCTCTATCCAGGTCCTTGGCAAAATTTGAATTAACATAACCAAAAATCTTGTTATTCTTCCCATGTCCATGACATCCAAACACTAAGCCATAGTGTTTAGTACCCCTGAGATTCTCAAGATCCATTTCACAGCAACCTAATGAGTTTTACCCGGATTTGACAAATACCTGCTGACTAAACTTACAACATATCCAATATCCGACCTTGTACACACCATTAAGTACATCAAGCTCCCAACCACATTGGCATAAAGCATTTTTTCTATATACCTAACTTCAGCATCTGACATAGAACAATTAGAGCTTGACAATGTAACATGAGCACCTATAGGAATAGTTACTGATTTAACATCATCCATCCTATAGTTAATTAGTATCTTCTCTAAATAAGATCTTTAAGACAACTTCAACACCCTGTGTTCTCAGTATTTTTTGATTTCCATGCCCAATATTTTCTTAGCTTCACCTAGATCTTTCATTTCAAAATTTGACATCAACATTTTATTAGTAGCTTCAACCTCTTTTAAGTCTGGACAAGCCACCAATATGTCATCAACATACAACAACAAATACACAAATTTATTTACACTGTATTCCTTAAAATAGACACAACATTCCTAGTTGCTCTGGTTAAATCCATTAATCACTATATGTTTATCGAACATTTTATACCATTGTTAAGGGAATTGCTTCAGCCCATACAAAGACTTCTTAAGAAGACACACTTATCTTTCTGCCCTTTAACCTCAAACCTATAAGGCCCCGTTCCCGGAGACCTCACAATTGGTCATTCACAACATTAAATACATAAAATATTATAAATTTACAAGCTTAAGCAGCGAAATTATTTTAACAAAAACCATTCATTTCATTAAAAACACTGTTGTTGAGCAATACACTATTTTTTAACCGAATACAAAAGAATCTTTAATTGCATTACAAAACAACAGCAATAACAAGTATGAATGGATGTCAGTCTTTTCTTGCCGGGTAGCTTCACCCTCGTGCCATCCTCAGCAATGTTTACCTGCCAACTGAAAATGTATAAAGGTCAGCGTTGCTGAGTGAGTTTTAGTTTTTATAAGTAATAAAATGCTTTTGTAAGGTATACATATGAAAATACTTTTTTTATGAAATTTCATCTCTTTATACGTGAGCACGCATTAACTATACAACCGGATAATGCTTTTTCTCTTTACTGTATGCCTTGTTTATTCTGTACTCTTTTATCTTTATCTTTTACTGTCTATGTGGACCAATGAGCAATACCCTAAACTATATGCGTGGGGGAAAATGGTGTTGGGCCCTCTGTTCCCTCAATGGGCTCTGATTACTGCATACAAGGCCGACCCAGTCACCTAGGGTACGCTGCAAAGGTCCGCCAATCTCAATTGACTTGCCCCGTGTGCATAATAGGGTAGCTAACCCGCATCACAGTTGAGCTAACGACAACATGGTCGCGCACCTCCTATATGCTTGCAAGACTTGTAACATTTTATTTAAGTTTCACTTCTTTTTTTTATTGCTCTTTCTCTTTATGGTTATTAGTAATACTTTACGTTTCGATAATAAACACAACATGTAAAGGCATACACTAATAGTAATAATAACAATAATACGGAACAATCATAAAACAATCATATTCATGCATGAAACTAAGCATTAATAAGCCCTAGTCAAACCTCGGTCAAAACCTTAATAGCACAGACTCCCAAAATTTTGTAATACATTCTAAGTGTTTAGGCGCACCAATACTATTTAGGCGCATGAGTCCAGTTTGGGTGTTTCATCACTATGCAGGCGCATCAGCCAACACTTAACCGTTTTAACACTTAGGCGCATGAACTATTCAGGCGCATGAACTATTCGGGCGTATGATCCATTCGGACACATGGACACTTAGGCGCATGGCCATTCGGACGCATGAATACTTAGGCGCATGGGGTTTGGGCGGTTGGGCATACTTAGGCAGTTGGCCGTCGGGCGCATGGGAACACTGTTTAGGCGCATGGCCCACTCTTGGGCGCATGGCCAACACTTAGTCGTCCGATTACAAATTCTAGGCGCATGGACCACTGTTCAGGCGCATGAGTTACACTTAAACATTTCTAAGGCATTTCCAGGCGCATGAGCCCTATTTAGGCGCATGAACCTTCTGCTCAACATGTTTCTAGGATATTTTCAAACCCAAACATCAAGCCTATTTGTTCTAAACTTACCAAGGCTATTCTAAGCATGAACAACTTAATAACACCTAAGGAACATCATCAAACATGCATAATACATACGAGTATACATACATAAACATAATAAAACCGTTTAAATACATTTCCAGCCCCAAAGAGTTTAAAACAAGTAAAACCAGGGTCTAGAAACTCACCTGGTGCAACTTTGGGTGTATCTTCCTTCTAACCCGTATCCGAATGAGCTCTAACACCTAGAAACCCACCAAACACACACACACGAACACAAACACAAACACATAAGCATATAACCAAGACAAAACCCATCATAAACACTTAAAAACTTCGAATTCTTACTTTGAATTCAACTTCTTCTTCTTCCTCTTCAATCTCGTGAGTTTTTCTGCTCTCACTCTCTCAAGAACCGAGTGAAAAAGTGATGTGAAAAGAGGGTGGGCGGCCATGCCCACCTTTACACCAACTTTTTATACTTTTGTCCCTTTTTATATTTTTAACCCCTCAACTTGGGTTAAATTGCATTTCCTACTTTTATTCTTCATTTATTATCTTTCTTTTAAAAGAATAACCGGGTGTTACAAGTCCACCCCCTTATTTAGGTTTCGTCCCCGAAACCTGTTATTCCTCGAACAAACGTGGGTAATGCTGTCTCATTTCTTCCTCAGTCTCCCACATTGACTCGGATCTCTTCTTGTGCTCCTATTGTACACGCACAAGAGGAACCACTTTATTTCTTAGCCTCTTCTCTTTTCTATCGATGATTGTCACTGGTTGCTCCACATAATTGAGCCTTTCGTCTACTTCGATATCCTCCAGTGGAACAATCATGTCTTCATCAGCTAAGCACTTTCTCAGATGAGATACATGGAATGTCGGGTAATTCCACTTAACTCATCTGGTAACTCCAATCTATAGGCCACTTCTCCTACTCGAGCAATGATTCGGAAAGATCCTATGTATCTCGGGCTTAGCTTACCTCGTTTCCTGAATCGGATGATCCCCTTCCAAGGTGAGACCTTCAACATAACCCGGTCACCCACCTGGAACACAATCGGTCTGCGTCGTTTATCGGCATACGACTTCTGTCTATCTTTGGCTGCCTTCATGAAGGCTTTAATCTTCTCAAGCTTCTCAGTCGTAGCCTCGATTACCTCGACGCTCCCCAATTCCTTCTGACCAATATCACCCAACAAACGGGTGTTCTGCTTCTCCTACCGTATAGCATCTCATAGGGTGGCATACCAATGCTGGCATGATAGCTGTTGTTGTAGGAGAATTTGCCTAACGGTAGGTGGTCATCCCAACTTCCCCCAAAATCAATCACACATGCCCGAAGCATTTCTTCCAATGTCTGAATGGTCCTTTCTGACTGACCATCAGTTTGGGGATGATAAGCCGTGCTAATATGTAACCTCGTCCCCATGGCGTCGTGGAATTTCTTCCAGAATTTGGATGTAAACCGGGTGTCACGATCAGACACAATAAACACCAACACACCATGATGAGTTACAATTTCCTTGATGAATAGGTCAGCCAACCTCTCAGATGAATATATCTCGCGGATTGGTAGAAAGTGAGCACTCTACCTCAGAGGGTCAATAATCACCCATATGGCATCGTACCCTTTCGGAGTACGCGACAACTTCATAATGAAATCCATGGTGATGTGCTCCCACTTCCATTCCGGTATATCCAAAGGTTGGATTTTTCCATACGGCTTTTGGTGCTCGGCCTTCACTTGTAAACAAGTAAGGCGCTTGCTCACATACTTCACCACATCACGCTTCATACCCGACCACCAGTAGTTTTTCTTCATATCTTGATACATTTTCGTGGCACCAAGATGAATGGAGTATCGAGTCTTATGAGCTTCATTCATAATCTTCACTCGTAGATCCCCAAAACGAGGAATCCACACCTGTCCAAATCGAGTTTTAACACCAAGTGTGTTTTCACCCAATTCCCCAACCAGACCTCTCATTCTTTTCGAGTTAAGATGATCTTCTTTCAATGCCTCATCTTGAAACTCTTTAACTTGCTTCATCACATCAGAGGTCATGATCAGTTGATAAGCTTTCACCCGAATTGGCTCGGGCCTCTCCTTTCGGCTAAGGGCATCGGCCATCATGTTGGCTTTGCCCGGATGATAGTGGATCTCACAATCATAATCCTTTATAAACTCCGACCATCGTCTCTGCTTCATATTCAGATCTTTTTGCTCGAAGAAGTACTTCAAGCTTTTGTGGTTGGTGAATATGGTGCACTTCATCCCGTAGAGATAGTGCCTCCAAATCTTTAGTGCAAAGACCACGGCTGCTAGCTCCCAGTCATGAGTAAGGTAATTGATGTAACACCCAATTATTTACTTATTTTGAAGCCGACGAATGGAGAAAAAGAAATAAAGTCCAAAGTCAAGGGACCAAACTCGCCGACGAAAGAAAGTCGGGTGAGTGGGAGCATATAAGGGAGAGGGCAGCCCTTACCCTCTCCCCCACACTCATAAATTAGCCAAAGAAAAAAAGAGAAGAAGAGAGAAAGGAAGAAAAGAGGAAAAGTGTTGATTCGGGTTAGTTCGAGTGAGCCAAAATCATTGAGAAGCGAGTTAAACCAAAGCTCTACTTCATGGTGTCGTTTGTGTGAGTTCTAGGATCCCTCTTTTACTTGTTTTCAAACGATTATGGGGCTAAAACACATCTGAAATCGGGTTTTCATGTGTGTGTATGCTTGACCCGTTTGTGTATGAGTATGTGTGTGTATGATGCATTTGAGTCTTGATTATGAGCTTGTGTGTGCTTGAATGGAGTTGTGGTATGGATCCCTAAGGTTTAGGATGGTCGATTTGGGCTTAGAATGGGTTTAGATGAGTTTGGAGGCCGAAAACCCTCGGCTGCAGTCGGGATGATCTGCATTCTGCATCAGCTAGGGCTAGGCGACCGACTGGGGGCCGAATGGAGGCCATACAGCCGAATAGGGTGCGATTGGGGTCCATTCTCACGATTGGGGTCCATTCGCACGATTGAAGGTCCATTCGCACGAGTGAAAGGCTAGTCGCATGGAGGTCATGCGATTGAAGGTCCAGTCGCATAAGTGCTCATCCGCATTAGTTCCATTCGCATAAGGTCCATCCGCATTAGTCCATTTGCACGATTGGGTGTTCATTCGCATGAGTGTTCATTCGCATGAGTGTTCATCCGCATTGGTTCATTCGCATGATGTTCAGTCGCATGGAGGCCATGCGACTGAAGGGTGTCCATACGCTTGAGTAGGGCTGTTGCACCCGAGGAAAGTGTAGTTTGACTTCTGACTTTCGGGGGAAAGTGCTGATGTAAGTTTTGACGTAAGGGTTCCTGTAAGAGCATGTAAGATGATGATTGAGGCCTTAGAGAGCATGTTGGGCATGATGATGATGTTGCATGATTATGCATGTTATGTATGTATGATGTTGCCATATATGATGTTGATGCCTGTGTATGTTATGTTCCTTGTTATGATGTATGTTTATCTTTCCCATGGCTTTACGTTGAATGTTAATGAATGAAATGAAGTATTACGTAACGTAAAGTGAAGTAAGAATGCATGCATTAATGAGTAATGAAAGTAGAGATAGTCTTGCAAGTATTGGATATCGGGGTCCTTCTTTGTGATCGACCATTTATATAGAACCTCTACCACTTACCTCTAGTACTGCGGCATACGCTCAGCTGTTCATTTATTGACTTCGGCCCAGTAGCTAAATAGTTCGGGGTGTAGCATATGGTATTGGTACGGAAGATATTCGGTGCGCAAGAAAAGATATAAAGATAAATGAACGAATGAAGAAGATAATTTAACTATTATATATGTGTACGTATGATGTATGATCGCATGAAAGAAAAAAATGGTTGTAACGAAAGAAAAGTATGCTTTATTTTATAAAACTAGAACTCACTTAGCAACGCTGACTTTGATGTGTTTCCAGTTGGCAGGTAATGGTTGCTGAGGACGGCACGGGCGACTACTCGGCTCTTTTAGGATGGCATCCATTTATTAAATGCTTTTGTGATATAATGCAACAATGTATTTTGTAACCAATTGACGATGTATTATTTGGCAAAAGTTTTTATAATGAAATGTGATGTCATTTTTGAATGTTTCCGCTGCAACCTTTTAGTAAGACAAATGTAAATATATGTTTTATGAGCGATGAGTAACTAACTGTAAGCGTCCCGGGAACGGGGCCTTACAATTGACCTCATGAACCTTCAACTGTCGGGATACATAGGCTATAACCTTTCCTCTCTGCATTAACACGCACCCTAAACCTGAGTAGGAAGCATAAGAATAAACCACCAGATCTTCACTTCCATCTAGTAATGACAGAACAGGAGCTTGAGTCAACCTCGCCTTCAGTTCATCGAACGCCTTCTCTTGAGCTTGACCCCATATAAACTTTACGTCCTTTCGGGTTAACTTGGTTAGTGGAGAAGCGATCTTGGAAAAGTCTTGGATGAATCTTCTGTAGTAGTCCGCCAAACCCAAGAAACTACAAATCTCGGATAACGTCTTTGGAGACTTCCATTGCATTACTGCCTCCACCTTTGCAGGGTCTACCATAATCCCCT
Source organism: Flaveria trinervia (assembly GCA_025506515.1). Taxonomy (NCBI): domain Eukaryota; kingdom Viridiplantae; phylum Streptophyta; class Magnoliopsida; order Asterales; family Asteraceae; genus Flaveria; species Flaveria trinervia. Next base: position 94,817,359 of record CM046443.1, read on the forward strand.
CAAGATTTACCACGTGACCTAAGAATTGAACTTCGTGCAACCAGAACGTGCACTTGGAGAATTTGGTATACAACTTCTCCCTTCTTAATGTCTCCAACACCTCCGGAATGTGACCGACATGCTCTTCTTCGCTCTTTGAGTAGATCAGGATATCATCAATGAACACAATCACTGATCTATCCAACATCGGCCGGCACACTCGATTCATCAAATCCATAAAGGTAGCTGGCATGTTAGTTAGACCAAAAGACATAATGAGGAACTCGTAGTGTCCATAACGCGTACGGAAAGCTGTCTTAGGAATGTCTTGTTCCTTCACCTTCAATTGATGGTAGCCAGATCGTAGATCTATTCTCGAGAACCAACTGGAACCTTGGAGCTGGTCGAACAAGTCATCAATCCTTGGTAACGGGTACCGATTCTTCACAATAAACTTGTTCAGCTCTCGATAGTCAATGCACATTCGCATACTTCCGTCCTTTTTTTTACAAACAATATCGGAGCACCCCACGGAGAGATACTCGATCAAATGAATCCCTTATCCATTAACTCCTGCAATTGGCTCATGAGTTCCTTTATCTCAGTCAGAGCTAATCGATATGGTGCTTTGGCAACGGGTTGAGCACCGGGTATCAAATCAATTTGGAACTCAACCTCGCGATCTGGTGGCACGCCGGGTAAGTCTTCCGGGAATACGTTCGGAAAGTCGCACACCACTGGTACCTCAGATAATTGTGGTACCGACGCATCCACATCTTTTACGTATGCCAAGTAGGCACTACATCCACGTTTCATGCACTTCCCCGCCACCACCATCGAAATCACCTTTGGGATCGTCGTAACGCGATCTCCATAAATCGTAACCAAATTCCCATCGGGCACAACTAATCAAATCATCTTCTTGCGACATGCGATGTTTGCTTCATAGGTTTCTAACCAGTCCATCCCTAGTACTACATCAATCCACCTAGGGGCATCACGTGTAACCTAGCAACAAACCTATGACCTTCTAGTTCTATAGCACAGTCCTCTATCACATTAGTAATTCTAGTGGACTTACCAATAGCGGTTTTTACATCGAATGGTTCACTGACATTTCTACTACTAATAGGTAACTTAGCACATAAAATAGTGAAAATAAAACTCCTACTAGCACCGGAATCAAACAATACAGAGACACAAGTTTGGTTTACTAGAAACATACCTGACACGACATCGGGATCAGCTCTGGCTTCCTCTCGGGTCATGGTGGAAGCTCTAGCACTTGCCCTCTACCCTCCTTCCTCCGGCTTCTTCTTCTCTCCAGAGCTCTCCGCCCTCGGCTTCTTGCAATCTCTGCTCATATGTCCAGTCTCGCCACAGTCGTAGCATTTAGCCATTTGACAATCTCTTGCCCTGTGGCCCTCCCTTCCACATTGGAAGCAGAGGTTTGATCCCCACCTACACTCACCAGTATGCCCTTTAGCATACTTACCACACTTCCTCATCTCCGCACCGGACGAAGCTACACGTCAGTCATCCGTCCTGGCAACCTTTTTGTTTGGAGTGTAACCCCCACGTTCAACCCGCTTTCTGTTCCAATTCTTTTCGCCGCTACTCTTCTTGTTCACTTCAATCACGGTCGTCTCCTTCACCGCCCTAATTACCTCGGTCACCATAAACGACAGAATCGTCTGCATGACCTGTTGAACTCCCTCGACAATAGCCTCTTTCAATGTGGTCCTCAGACTAGCCCATCATCACCGCCTCCCAGGTGATGGATCTCAGGCTCTTTGAGTGCCATTTCAGCAGCCCTAGCCATGCTTCTCATGACACGCGGTCCAGTACCATGTCCACCACAACCTTCACCTGATGAAACCTTCGAAGATCTACCACCGGCCATCCTCTAACATGCTATAAGATTCAAACACCAACGCAGTCATTCAAGGGAGTAGCTCAGTTTATGTCAAGTATAGTAAGTCACTAATTATAGTGGCCAGTTATGATTAGCCACTTACTTTACTCTTCATACCCCAAGCATTCCCTATCCTGACTACATCAACGTCTAAATCTACTAAAAGCACATAAATCAAATAACATGTGCACATAACACCGGTTAACATTAAAGAAAATACCTGATGACACGTAGCTACTTGGGCTGACATCCCTCCAGTTGTCCCATTTTCAGTTTGAGTTTAGCTTTTAAAATATTATTAACCCAATTCTCTTAAACTTTGGATCTGATACCTGTAACATCCTGAATTTTGTTAACTGAGAATTAACTTTGATTAATCTTGTAAGGGCCATTGTTGTCATTTATGGAACTTGTGGTTTATGTATGTGTGATTCTTTGTTTTTATTAATTAAATCTTTTATTTAAAAGATAATAACTTAAACTATTAATTGAACATAATAACATTGATAATAATAATAATAATAATAATAATAATAATAATAATAGTAATAATAATTTATAAAAGTTTTTAAACTTAAAATAAAGAATAGTGTTTAAAACTTGGAGTTATTAACTCAAGGGGGTGTTTTGTTATTTTGGAAACTTGAAATGGGAAGTTTTGGCATAAAATGATAAACAATTAAATCACAGGGACTAAACATGTAAAATCTTAAAAGCACAACCCCAAATCGTTTTCCCTCCCTCCCCGCTTTTCCGGTGGACTCCGCCCACCCTCCGGTCGAAGTCCGACGACCCCCAAAACCGCCAAGTTTCGTTGTTTCTTGATCCAAACTGTCCCCAAACCTTTCTAGAACATGATTCAAACCGGTATACATCGTTTAATCAAGTTAAAACATCCGTTACTAGTCGAATCGGGTACATAACCGAAACATCTTAAACTCCATAGCCGTTCGAGCATTAACACCTAATAATAATCTAATTAAACTCACCTAATTAATCATCTATCAATCACTAATCGAATACAACATTCAATTACATCTGAAACAAACCCAAATATCAAATTAAATCACCCTTCTCATCGTGAACCTGCAGCTATTCGAACCGCATCTTCAGAGCTTCAAAACTCGAAATTAACATAGGGTTTTTCATTTTTGAGGTCATTAGAGACTACCTGTACGTTGAATTTGATTACATCATCATTTGAGCATCAAACCGGTGCTACGTGGTCGCGAATTGTTCTTCGTCGTGTTCATCTCGAATTCATCTTCAACCGGGTAATTAGTCACATGAACACACTCGTTTAATCATGGGTAACAAAAGCCCCATGATTGTAAGTGTTAACAGAATCATCGGAGATTGAATTGGATCAAAGATTGATTCTAGGGTTTATGTAATTTGGGGGTTTTTGGAGATTATGTTTTAAGTTTTTAAAACCAAAGTAAACCGCGGCCAAGGCCTTGGCTTACTAGTTACCCACTCGTTTGTCAATCTAGAGGTCCCGGGTTCGAACCCGGGCACCCTCAACATATTTTTTAGGCTTTTTCAGTCTTTAAAAAAATATGGAAAAATTTCTGAAACTTATAAAAAAAATAGTTTTGTAAACTTTGTTTATTTTTAAAGTTATCCTATCATTTTCTACAAATTTATCACCATAAATACTTTAACAATTCTCTAATAAAATAATTAACAAATATTATACTTAGTTTAATTATATAAAAATAGACTTTATATATATATATATATATATATATTTTTAAATCATTTAATTTGGACACTAACCATTTTGTATTGATGGATTAATCATGATTATTATAGAATTTATATATTTTGTAAGTAACTTCACAAAATTGTTATAAATGATTTAATTCCTTTAAAGTTTCATATATGATATCTACATGGACTAAAATACATATATAAGATCTCACTAGCTAACGTTACCTAAATGATAAACCCCCAAATTTCCATCGAAACCCTAGATCATGTTAAATCATTAATCTTATTAACTTCAATCGTGTAAATATATTTGTACCTGGGTACTTTGTGAAGAACTACGTTGGAACGTTGCTTATATATTCTTATTAATCGTCACTTTTATACATTTGATCATGTGAGTATTTCTATACCCCTTTTTATATTTTTACACATTTGGGGTGAAACATGTTACATTATAAACCTTGCACTTTTAAACACGTTGATTCTTGTAAACTTATGACATTTTACCTGTATGTTGTAGTTCGTTGAACTTGATAGCTACCATGTAATGTCGAATATATGTACAATCATTAACTATTGCTAGCCTAGCAAAGTCATAGATCTATGGGCCAGACAAGCCTGCTTGGTTGATCCAAGTACACTTAGCTAATCGTATATACTTTTAAACGTTTGAGACTTGTAAAACTTTGTCGAGGTTTGATTATGCATTTCTGTCTTACATCTCTAGTTTACTTTGTTCTCTAACTTACAACATGAATTGCCATCTTTTATATACTTATGTATCGAAAACTATGGAAATCTTACCAACATTATTGTTGACATTTTATTTTCCTAACATGTTTCAAGAAATACTCAAGCTTGATTTCTACTCTTTGAAGCTTACACATCTAGGAATGGACCTAGTTAAATAAAGGAAATAAAATGACTTGTTACATCTCATGTTATGCTTTTAAATTCTTTTAGACTTATGATTGTAATGGTACAATTGGAACTTATGTTTAATATATATTTTGGTTATTAATAGCGTTATATGGTTGTAAACGATCTTAACCCTCACACCTCGACGTTTTCGCCGTCAAGGTTGGGGTGTGACAGATTGGTATCAGAGCCCATAACTGTCACACCCCAACCATGACGGCGGAAACGTCGAGATGTGAGGGTTACGATTGTTCACAGCCACATAACGCTATTTATTAAATCCAAATATATTAAACATAAGATTCAATAGTGACATTTACAAGCAAAAGTTTCAGCAAGAATACATCATGTACAAATGCTACAAATAACATGATCATCCATTTTATCTCTAGGTCCAATCCTAGGTGTGGTAAGCTTCAAAGAGTAGAACACAAACTTGAGGTATTCCTGAAACATGTTAAAAATAAAAGGTCAACATAAAAATGTTGGTGAACATTCCATAGTTTTCAATACATAAGTATATAAAAGATGGCAATTCAAGTCATAAGTTAGTGAATAAAGTGATTAGGGATGTTATGAACAATGCAACAATCAAACCTCGACAAAAGTTTTACAAGTCTCAAACGTTAAAAGTATATACGATCAGCTAAGTGTACTCGGATCAACCAAGCAGGCTTGTCTTACCCATAGATCTATGACCTCGCTGGGCTTCAGTAATAGTTAATGATTGTACATATAACGCCATAACATGGTAACCACATAAGTTCAACTAACCACAACTTAACATGATGAATTGCCATAAAGTTTACATGATTCAAACGTGTTTACAAGTGCAAAGTTTATAATGTAACATGTTTCACCCCAAAAGTGTAAAAATACAAAAAAGGGTATAGAAATACTCACTTGGATATAGGCATCACAAGATGATATAAAAGATTAACGTAAGATCCAAAAGATAAATCCAAGTATCCATTACAAGCACCTAAATATATAATTTACAAGATAAAAATTAAGGTTAATAATAAGGTTAACGTTCAAACAAGGATTAGGGTTTCAATAGTTTTAAGGGGTTTTTGATAAGTAACAATTTATAAAGTAATTATTTTACATTTTTAATTCTTTAGAAGAATTATATATGTAAATATTTTAGAAATGAATCTAAATATAACAAAATTGGAGTACACTAGGTAATTATATTTTTCTTGGTAACAATATATTTGTATTTTATATAAAGACGTGAAATAAGAATAACATTTATACTAAAGTTTGTAATATTTATATAAAAATAAGTCTCATAGCTTAATAAAATAAGCACGTTTTAAACAATAATTATACTTGTTATTTGAACAAATAATGATTTAGTGAGTTATAACGATATTCAATGTCTATTTTATAAGAAGAATAATTTAAATATTATTTGAGCAAGTAACTATTTAGTAGTTAAACAATATTTTAAATTTAACTTATGAGAAATAATCTAAATATATTATTTGAACAAATAATGATTTAATAAGTTGAACAATATTTAAAATCTATTTTACCAGAAATTGAACTAGTTACATCATTTGTTTGAAATAATTAATAATAATATTAGAATATTAAAATAAATTTCAAGAAATTAGCTAGATGATTTTAAAAATATTTGAAGTTTGTAAGAGTTATTTTTATAATTATTATAAATTTTCCATAATTATTTTAAGGCCAAAAAGCCTTTTAAAAAAAAGATGAGGCTGCCCGGGTTCGAACCCGGGACCTCAAGGTTTGGAGATGGACATGGAACCGGTGAACCAAGGCATACAGCCGCGGTTATCATCGGTTCGTGTTGAATTTAAACACAATCCCAAGGATTCCCCAAATTCTAAGAACCCTAGAATCAATTTCGATCAAATGGAACCTCAATTCAACAACGATTACTGAAATAAACATGGGGCTTTGATTCCCCAAGTGAAATCGAGTATATAACAACGTTTAATTACCCGTTTTGATTCGAACTGATGATATGAACAATCGAAGAACAAGTCACGGTCGAAGATGCACAAAGTATGACCAAACTTCAATGATAATCGAATTAAACTTGTTGGAAGCTTCTTTGGGTGCTAAAGATTATTTCCCCTCAACTAATTTCAGTTTAGACAAACCGAAACAAGCTCCATGGTTGGGTGCAGGTCGCGGTTAATGGAAGGAATCAAAAGAGATGTTTGAGTTAGTTTCAAGTAGAATTGTGAGTTGCATTCGATTAGTGATTGACATATGATCGTTCAGATTGCTTTAATTAGATTGTTATTAGGTGTAAATGCTCAAACGGATACACGATTTTAAGGTTTCGGTTATACGTTGTTTGACGTTAATAATCAGTATTTAAACGAATTTAAGGTGGCCATTAAAGTTCGAAACGTGTAAACGAGCCGATTGGGATGATTTGGTACCAAAATTTAAGGGTTTTCGGGTGGTTTTAGGGGTTACCGGCGCCGCGCCGAACTTGGCTGGCCGGCGGCCGGAAACACGGGGAGAGAGAAAGGGGTGGGGGTTGGGTTTGGTAATTTACACAAATGGTCCCTGTGGTTTCAACAATTAACAACAAGGACTTAAAGTTTTGTTTTTTAGTTTTAGCTAATTTACACTTTAAACCCTGAAGTTTTAAAATGTTATTATTTTATGCCAAAGCTAGTTAAATACAAGTTTTTAAAATAATAACACTTATATTGTTTCTATTTTTTTACAAGATTACTTTTAATATTATCATTATTATTAATCTTATTATTATGATTATTATTGTTACTAATATTATTATCATTAATATTATTATTATTAGTGTCATAATAATAATAATAATAATAGTTATTATTTTATTTAAGCTTATTAACACCTTAAGTTTTATAATAATAAACAAACATTATAACACTTATAATGTTATTATTATTATTTTAATTTGTTAATCAGCAAATTAATTATTAAGTATAACAAACCCCAAAGTTTCAAGATGTCATAAAAGGCCCTTTTAAGATTTAACAAAGTTAAATTCTAAGTTAACAAAATTAAGTGATGTCACAGTCTCCCCAACTTAAAAGAATTTCGTCCCGAAATTAAAAATGAACTTAGATGAACAAAGGAATTATAATAAAAGGTAAGTGTACAACGGCCAGTGATAGACGTTGGATTACAGATGAGATGTTTCACTTCATGGAATCTTACAAGTCTTTTGATACAATGCATGCCAATTTGAATTCTTCCAGTGAAATATGAGACGCTTTGAAATTTGGCATATGAAACTTTAGAAAACGATGACGGTTACCCGTGGTATGTTAAACTTATAAGCCATAACGTCTAGAATGTAGTGATGTTTTCGAAATCAGTAAAAGACCAACAATTGTAGGAAAGTTTGACCAATAGATTTTAAGAATCCCAAACGTCACTATATATAACGAAACGATCTTAACGCACATCTTGTGCATATGTATTGCTCTTTTGACCAAACCGCTGGAGTAAGGATAATGCGAGATTTTGGGATTAGTTCACAACGTTGGTTAGAAACATTGCAAATAGCAGAAAACGAATTGATCATCCATATTAATGATCAATGTTTTAACGACATACCACGGTATACGACTATTTGAGATAGATACAAGCCAATTTCTCGACCCGTTAACCCACATGAGTCAATATGAAATTTGTTAATCGGTCTATAATGCACCAATTGTCATCATGACATCTAATATAAGAGGCATTTTGGTGAATGAAAAGTTTAACGAAAATTCTCAGGAACACGGTGTTAGGCTTTGTCATATATGGAGGTGAGACACTTGGACATATACCAAGTTATGTCTTTTCTTTTATGCCAAACCCATGACTACAAATTACGAAAATTTATGAATCTCCATATCCGCGTCACAATAACGAGTCTCGTAGATTGAAATCAAGATAGAGTTTTAAAGATTTCCAAGGTTAAGGATTCAAAAACGACTCAAAAGTGACGCAAACAATAAGAAATACATTTGTAACCATGTTTTGCAAGGTGACAAATTTCCAAGTACAGTTTGCATATGTAGTTCAACAAACCCATAAGCACAGCTGAGAACATTTGATAATGTCTTTATTTAGCAGAAAGATTGTTTAAGAAGGCTACCATCGCGCAATCAGGTTTTGATGATAACTCAAAATGAAAGTCGATAAGTAAAGAATAAATGGTTCCATATAGCTAGATCAAATCAAAACATAAGGATAAAGGGAAAGAAATCATTTTAAGAATTTAAATGCTCCAAGCTTGGAATCAACATCAACCTAGAGCGATCGGGTCTCCTTTCAAGTTCAGAGATCATGCTTTGGCTTGATAGGTCGAAACACTAACATTGTTTCACCCTGCTAGTTAGTACGTGTTTCTTGTCACTTGATTACAAACTTGGTAAGTTGAAGATCAAGAAATGAGAATAGTCATCAAGGTGTGGTTTTCACTCCTAACTTGATGGTGTCTTCTCAAGGTATGACCTCTAACTTACCAATCAAAAAGCTCGATCCCAACTCATTATTGAGGATCCACAGAAATAAAATGAGGTAACTCACCATTAAGGTAAGGGACATCACCCCTATCTTAACGGTGAAGTTTTACAAAAACAAAATATATCAAGATGAACTTCTTTATCAAAATCCAGAATTCACTCCTACTTTGATGAAGTCGTCTCATTGAACAAATACAATTCATAAAGATGATATTATCATCAAGGTATGGAATTCACGCCTATCTTGATGATTGAATTTCATAATAGCAAGAAAACAATCGAAGATTGACATTTGTCACCAAAGTACGGGTTTCAATCCTATTTTGGTGAGATCATGTCATTTGTGAAATGCCATTCCAAAGAAAATAATTGAAGTCAATTTTAGGGATAAGAAAATCACCCCAATCCAGAGGATGAAATTTTATAAATCACAATTGAAAACCATTTACCGAAACGAATAGAGAATCATCAAAGTAAGGGAATCACCCCTGCTTTGATGAGTTAGAAACATTTAGGAGATACGAGTGTTCCTAGTCATAGGTTGGTTTGCAAACACTTGCATCTCTCACGGTGCAGACGGTACGGAGTTTGACTTAACATTGAAAAGAAAATAATATCAATTAGAAACTCGGAAAATTTCAAGTTACATCAATATAACAAAAGGAAAATCATGCTAACAAGCTTAAGATCAAAGTTCGAGATAGCGGAAATTTGTTATGATGGTGTTCAAATCTTGAATAATTTAAATTAGGAAGGCAAAGTCAAGGACAAGAATGATTCGACATCATAATGAGATGTGAACATTCGTTTCACAATCGAGGGAATACATGGACTTCTCAAGATATGAGATCAGCCATAACTTTATTAAAGACATGCATACTTATAAGCGATCACTCATCTCAAGGGTTTCGAGTCAAGTAAATGGATTCAATGATCGAGTCAAATCACCATTTACACTTTGCCTAGACAAAGTATCCCGAGATGTAGGAATTCCACCTATAGCATTTCATGTTCTTAGCTATGGGACACATCCTTATGAAGACTTGAGAACCATAAGCAACGGTTTAAATTTTTGAAGGCCATTCGGTTTAGATTCCCAATATTTTTGGATATATTAAGAGGCATGCACACGTTGGTCAGGGTATAGAAATAGATACATGAAACGCCCAACGTGTAGCGATGTTTAAATGTAGAAGTTGAAATGTAGAATGGGTTCAATCTTAACAGGAACAGTATATATGTTAAAAATGAGAAGATATTGAAACCTTGGTGATAAACCAGTTCAAGAAAATCAAGGATTTTTAAGATACAAAGAGGATGATTCCATTTGGTAACACATTACCATTTGGAATCGTTGACACGTCGAGGTAAATTGACCCATTTGCCATAGAGACTTGCGTATGTTGACCATAGTTTATCACTCATCCCAAAAATCCCCAGGTAAGCATAACTGGTCTCATAATGAGATTTATACGATATGCTTGCCTTAGCCCGAAGGCCTTTTGCCAGGAAATCCAGAATACAGGTGTCTATGTATCACACAAATTCCTTTGGTTTATGAAATCAAAACCGTGATGAGATTTACATAGATTAGACATAGAGTCTAAGGAATTGAACCCACGACGATAAGTGTAGATTCCACATGTCGTTGAGAATAAGTTTAGGAAGTTCATTTGTCGGGGGAATCAAAGAGTTTAAGTTAAGTTTAGGGAGACAAATAACTAAGTTTTAAGCATTATACTAAGGCATCAAGTTGCACAAAAGGCATAACATTATGTAGCATGCAAACAATAAGCAAGCACAAAAGTATAATGATCTTTTTATGAGGTTCATGCAACTATAGTCTAGGTCACCATTTCTAATAACCTAATTCCCTATAGTTATGGGCTCTGATACCAATCTGTCACACCCCAACCATGACGGCGGAAACGTCGAGATGTGAGGGTTACGATTGTTCACAGCCACATAACGCTATTTATTAAATCCAAATATATTAAACATAAGATTCAATAGTGACATTTACAAGCAAAAGTTTCAGCAAGAATACATCATGTACAAATGCTACAAATAACATGATCATCCATTTTATCTCTAGGTCCAATCCTAGGTGTGGTAAGCTTCAAAGAGTAGAACACAAACTTAAGGTATTCCTGAAACATGTTAAAAATAAAAGGTCAACATAAAAATGTTGGTGAACATTCCATAGTTTTCAATACATAAGTATATAAAAGATGGCAATTCAAGTCATAAGTTAGTGAATAAAGTGATTAGGGATGTTATGAACAATGCAACAATCAAACCTCGACAAAAGTTTTACAAGTCTCAAACGTTAAAAGTATATACGATCAGCTAAGTGTACTCGGATCAACCAAGCAGGCTTGTCTTACCCATAGATCTATGACCTCGCTGGGCTAGTAATAGTTAATGATTGTACATATAACGCCATAACATGGTAACCACATAAGTTCAACTAACCACACTTAACATGATGAATTTCCATAAAGTTTACATGATTCAAACGTGTTTACAAGTGCAAAGTTTATAATGTAACATGTTTCACCCCAAAAGTGTAAAAATACAAAAAAGGGTATAGAAATACTCACTTGGATATAGGCATCACAAGATGTTATAAAAGATTAATGTAAGATCCAAAAGATAAATCCAAAGTATCCATTACAAGCACCTAAATATATAATTTACAAGATAAAAATTAAGGTTAATAATAAGGTTAACGTTCAAACAAGGATTAGGGTTTCAATAGTTTTAAGGGGTTTTTGATAAGTAACAATTTATAAAGTAATTATTTTACATTTTTAATTCTTTAGAAGAATTATATATGTAAATATTTTAGAAATGAATCTAAATATAACAAAATTGGAGTACACTAGGTAATTATATTTTTCTTGGTAACAATATATTTGTATTTTATATAAAGACGTGAAATAAGAATAACATTTATACTAAAGTTTGTAATATTTATATAAAAATAAAGTCTCATAGCTTAATAAAATAAGCACGTTTTAAACAATAATTATACTTGTTATTTGAACAAATAATGATTTAGTGAGTTATAACGATATTCAATGTCTATTTTATAAGAAGAATAATTTAAATATATTATTTGAGCAAGTAACTATTTAGTAGTTAAACAATATTTTAAATTTAACTTATGAGAAATAATCTAAATATATTATTTGAACAAATAATGATTTAATAAGTTGAACAATATTTAAAATCTATTTTACCAGAAATTGAACTAGTTACATCATTTGTTTGAAATAATTAATAATAATATTAGAATATTAAAATAAATTTCAAGAAATTAGCTAGATGATTTTAAAAATATTTGAAGTTTGTAAGAGTTATTTTTATAATTATTATAAATTTTCCATAATTATTTTAAGGCCAAAAAGCCTTTTAAAAAAAAGATGAGGCTGCCCGGGTTCGAACCCGGGACCTCAAGGTTTGGAGATGGACATGGAACCGGTGAACCAAGGCATACAGCCGCGGTTATCATCGGTTCGTGTTGAATTTAAACACAATCCCAAGGATTCCCCAAATTCTAAGAACCCTAGAATCAATTTCGATCAAATGGAACCTCAATTCAACAACGATTACTGAAATAAACATGGGGCTTTGATTCCCCAAGTGAAATCGAGTATATAACAACGTTTAATTACCCGTTTTGATTCGAACTGATGATATGAACAATCGAAGAACAAGTCACGGTCGAAGATGCACAAAGTATGACCAAACTTCAATGATAATCGAATTAAACTTGTTGGAAGCTTCTTTGGGTGCTAAAGATTATTTCCCCTCAACTAATTTCAGTTTAGACAAGCCGAAACAAGCTCCATGGTTGGGTGCAGGTCGCGGTTAATGGAAGGAATCAAAAGAGATGTTTGAGTTAGTTTCAAGTAGAATTGTGAGTTGCATTCGATTAGTGATTGACATATGATCGTTCAGATTGCTTTAATTAGATTGTTATTAGGTGTAAATGCTCAAACGGATACACGATTTTAAGGTTTCGGTTATACGTCTGTTTGACGTTAATAATCAGTGTTTAAACGAATTTAAGGTGGCCATTAAAGTTCGAAACGTGTAAACGAGCCGATTGGGATGATTTGGTACCAAAATTTAAGGGTTTTCGGGTGGTTTTAGGGGTTACCGGCGCCGCGCCGAACTTGGCCGGCCGGCGGCCGGAAACACGGGGAGAGAGAAAGGGGTGGGGGTTGGGTTTGGTAATTTACACAAATGGTCCCTGTGGTTTCAACAATTAACAACAAGGACTTAAAGTTTTGTTTTTTAGTTTTAGCTAATTTACACTTTAAACCCTGAAGTTTTAAAATGTTATTATTTTATGCCAAAGCTAGTTAAATACAAGTTTTTAAAATAATAACACTTATATTGTTTCTATTTTTTTACAAGATTACTTTTAATATTATCATTATTATTAATCTTATTATTATGATTATTATTGTTACTAATATTATTATCATTAATATTATTATTATCAGTGTCATAATAATAATAATAATAATAATAATAATAATAATAATAGTTATTATTTTATTTAAGCTTATTAACACCTTAAGTTTTATAATAATAACAAATATTATAACACTTATAATGTTATTATTATTATTTTAATTTGTTAACCAGCAAATTAATTATTAAGTATAACAACCCCAAAGTTTCAAGATGTCATAAAAGGCCCTTTTAAGATTAACAAAGTTAACTTCTAAGTTAACAAAATTAAGTGATGTCACAATAACTATAGGGATCTAGGTTATTAGAAACGGTGACCTAGACTATAGTTTGCATGAACCTTATAGAATTATAATTCTATCTTGTAAATTATATAGTTTGCATATTACATAATGCTATACCTTCTAATGTGCAATTTGATGCCTTAGCATAGGATTGCCTAAACATTATTACTTGTCTCCCTAAACTTAGCTTTGACTCTTTGACTCTCCCCGAACATGAAACTTCTTAATCTTATTCTCGACGACACGTGGAATCTTATGCCTATGCTTATGACTTGGATCTTTAGACGTTATGTCTAATCTATATAAATCTCATCAAGGTTTTCATTCCATGAACCTAAGAAATATTGTGTGACACATAGACACCTGTATCCTGGATTTCCTGGCAAAAAGCCTTCGGGCTAAGGCAAATATTTCGCATAAATCCTACGGGACTAGTCATGCTTACCTGGGGATTTCTGGGATGAGTGATAAACTATGGTCGATATACACAAGTTTCTAAGGCAATTGGGTCAAGTCACATTGACGTGTCAACGTTTCCAAATGGTAATGTGTTACCAAATGGAATCATTCCGTGTGCCTTACAACCCTTAGCTTGTCCTTGTCTATACAACAATACCAATAGGAACAATAGTGGTGCTCATGGAGAGAATAGCAACAATCAAAACGGGAACAATCGTACTTGCACTTTGAAACACTTCAACTCGTGCAAGCCCATTAGATTTAGTGGAAAAGAAGGAGCCATTGGACTTCTCGAGTGGTTTGAAAGTATGGAGAACACATTCATTGTTAGCAAGTGCCCCGACGAGTTAAAGGTTCGCTATGACACTAGTGTTCTTCAACAACGGGCACTAACATGGTGGAATAGTGAAAAGAGAAACTATGGAACTGAGGTTGCAATGGCGTTGCCCTGGGAAGAATTTATGGATATCATGATCCAAAAGTTCTGCCCGAGAAGCGAGTTGCAAAAGGTAGAGGAGGAGTTCTGGAACCTCAAACAAGATAGTGGGAATCACTTGGCTTATTCCACCCGACATCATGAGTTGAGTATGCTTCTACTACACATGGTGGACATCATGCCCCGTAACATTAGAAATTTATCAAGGGGCTGCCACCTCAAATTCAAGATGTCGTGGTGGGTAGTAGGCCCATAACTTTGGAGGAGGCGATTACTATCACTGCACAGCTCACCGAGAATCATATAAGAGCTGGCACTATGTCGGCAAAGGGTTCAAAGTCTACTGCGAAGGTGACACCGAGGCAACAAAGGAGGTAAAGGCCGAGCCATCTACCCAAAACAAGAAGCGTAAGTTCACCCCGACACGCAACTACGCTGTGACCGCCCTAAATGCTCCTAAAAAACAAATGGTGGTTGCGAATCAAGCTCCCATGGCTAAAGCTTATGCTGGTCCACATCCTATGTGTAACACGTGCAAGTACCATCATTCAAGCAACATTCCATGCCGAGTCTGCTCGTTGTGTGGGAAGTATGGTCATTTGGTGGCTACATGTCTTTGTGCACCAAACAACACTGCCATGCTTACCAACCGAACCTGCTATAACTGTGGTGAGACTGGTCATATTCGTCCGCAATGTCCTCGCAATGCGGGAACTATACCACCGGCTCGTGGAAGGGCTTTCAACATCAACGTCAACCAAGCACAAGCCAACAACGACGTGGTGAATGGTACGTCGTTGAACTTCTTTTGGTCCTTTCTTGTCTTGTAAAAATTCCTATCTATGTTCATCATACTAATAATAGGTTGTTACCAAACAGGTATGTATCTTGTAAATAGTCATTATGCTTTTGTATTGTTTGATTCGGGTGCCGATAGGAGTTTTGTGTCCCTGGAATTCGAGCCGATACTTTCTAAACCGCGTGTTAACCTGGAAAGATCATTCACGGCCGAAGTCGCCGATGGAAAATCTATTGTCATTGATGTCGTAATACGCGATTGCACCTTAAGCCTTAACGAAAACGAGTTCTTCATCGACCTTATTCCTATGCAATTGGGAAGCTTTGATGTTATCATTGGTATGGATTGGTTAGCCAAACATCGTGCGGAAATTCTATGCTTCGAGAAGTGTATCCGAATTCCTTTACCGACTGGTGATACTTTGAAGGTTTTTGGGGGAGAAATCATCCCAAAGACTCAAACTCATGTCTTTCATCAAGGCCCGCAAGTGCTTAAGTAAAAACTACACGGCTTTCATGGCATATGTAGTTAATACAAAGGCCAAGGGTAAGGAGTTAAAATGCATTCCTGTTTACGGGACTTTCCCGAGGTTTTTTCCGAGGATCTTAAAAGGTTACCTCCCGTGCGAGAGGTTGAGTTCAAGATTGACTTAATCCCTGGTGCAAACCCTGTGGCTAAATCACCTTATCGTCTTGCACCATCTGAAATGCAAGAACTCGCTAGTCAACTGCAAGAGTTGACCGATAAGGGTTTCATTCGCCCTAGTTCATCACCGTGGGGTGCACCTGTACTGTTTGTGAAGAAGAAGGATAGGTCGTTCCGTATGTGCATCAATTACCGAGAACTCAACAAGCTTACTATCAAAAACCAATACCCTCTTCCTCGAATCGATGATCTCTTTGATCAACTTCAAGTAGCAACTCAATTCTCAAAGATCGATCTACGTTCTGGGTATCATCAACTACGTGTTCATGATGATGACATTCCAAAGACTGCTTTTCATACTCGATATGGACACTACGAGTTCATGGTCATGCCTTTTGGCTTGACCAATGCACCTGCCGTGTTCATGGATCTCATGATTCGAGTATGTAAACCGTATTTGGATAAGTTCGTGATCGTGTTCATTGATAACATTCTTATTTATTCCAAGATAAAAATCGATCACGAGACGCACTTGCGACAAGTTCTTGGACTTTTGAAGAAGGAACAATTATACGCCAAGTTTTCCAAGTGTGAATTTTGGTCGGAGGAAGTTCAATTCTTAGGGCTTGTGGTGAATAGCCAAGGAATTCACGTGGATCCTGCTAAAATTGAAGCTATGAAGAATTGGTGTGTTCCCACAACCCCAACGAGGTTCGTTCTTTTCTGGGATTAGCAGGATATTACCGTAGGATCATAGCGAATTTCTCAAAGATTTCTAAACCGTTAACGGCGCTAACCCAAAAGAATCGACTCTTTGAATGGGGACCCGAGCAAGATGTAAGGCCCCGTTCCCGGGACGCTTACAGCTGGGTTCTCATCGCATATAAAACGTATAATTACATTTGTATTTCATAAAATCGCAGCGGAAAACTAAATAAATCTTTCATTTCCATGTAAATGCTTTTGCAACTTAATACAACATTCATTACAAAATAGCTTGTTCGCATTACAATGCAAAAACATTAATAAAAAAAATGCCATCCCAAAAGAGCTGAGTAGTCGCCCATGCCATCCTCAGCAATCATTACCTGCCAACTGGAAAACATATAAAAAGCCAGCATTGCTGAGTGAGTTCTAGTTTTATTACAAAACATACTTTACTTTCATATAAAACCATTCGTTACTTTTACATGATCACACATCGTACGTACACATAGATAATATCATTATTATCTTCTTCATTCATTCATTCGTTCATTCGTTCTTTATGACTTTACTTGCGCATCGGACATCATCCGTACCATACCATGTGCTACACCCCGGTTAGTCGTAGCTACCGGGCCGAAGTCAATAAATGAACAGCTAAACGTATGCCACGGTACTAGGAGTAACCATCAGTCTTAGCTACTGGGCCGAAGTCAATAAATGAACAGCTAAACGTATGCCACAGTACTAGGGTGAGCGGTAGAGGTTCTACATTAAGGGTCAATCACAAAGAAGGACCCGTTATCCGATGCGTGCAAGACGTTTCATTCATTCATTAATGCATGCATTCAACATCGTGTTCCTCTTTCATTATCTTTCACTTTACGTTACATAATACTTCATTCATTCCTTATCACAACACGTAAAGTTATGGGAAAGATAAACATACATCATAATAAGGAACATAACACACATAATCATCATTATCATACAGGGCCACACCATACATACATAACGTGCATAAACTTGCAACATCATCATCATCATGCCCAACATGCTTTCTAAGGCCTCAAGCGTCATCTTACATGCTCTTATGGGGACCTTTACGTCAAAACTTACATCTGCACTTTCCCCCGAAAGTCAGAAGTCAATCTATACCTTCCTCGGGTACAACATCCCTATTCGGGCGTATGGACACCCTTCAGTCGCATGGCTTCCATGCGACTAAACATCATGCGATTGAACTCAAGCGGATGAACATTTAGGCGAATAAACATCCACTCGTGCGAATGGACAATGCGGATGGACCTTATGCGAATGGGATTAATACGGATGAGCACTTATGCGACTGGACCTTCAGTCGCATGACCTCCATGCGACTGGCCTTTCAATCGTGCGAATGGACCTTCAATCATGCGAATGGACCCCAATCGCACCCTAATTGGCCGTATGGCCTCCATTCGGCCTCCAGTCGGTCGCCTAGCCCTAACTGATGCAGAATGCAGTTCATTCCGACTTCAGCCGAGGGTTTTCGGCCACCCAACTCCTCTAAAACCATTTTAGGCCCAAATCGACCATCCTAAACCTTAGGGATGCATACCACAACACCATTCAAGCACACACAAGCTCACAATCAAGCCACAAACGCATCATACATACACATACACATACACAAATGGGTCAACATACACATACTCAAAAACCCGATTTCAGATGTTTTCCAGCCCTAAAATCGTTTGAAAACAAGTAAAAGTGGGGTTCTAGAACTCACACAAATGAGCACAACGACAAGAGCTTCGATTTGGCTTGCTACATGATGATTTTGGCGACCCGAACTAACTCGAACTAACTTTTTCTCCTTTCTCTCTTCTTCTCTCTATGAAATCTGAAATGTGGGGTGTGTGGGGAGAGTGGGCTGCCCTCTCCCTACTAATATCACCACATTTCCTAACTTTTCTTCGTTGGCGAGTTTGGTCCCTCGACTTTGAACTTTATTTTCTTTTCTTTCGTCACCGGCTTCAAAATAATAAATATCCGGGTGTTACACAAGAAGAGGCTTTCGAGACATTAAAACGCAAGTTGTGCAACGCTCCTATTCTCACACTTCCCGATGGAAACGATGACTTTACCGTGTATTGCGATGCTTCTAATCAAGGTCTTGGATGTGTCCTCATGCAACGAGGAAAAGTTATAGCATACACATTGAGGCAATTGAAGGTTCATGAAGTGAACTACATGACTCACAATCTTGAACTTGGTGTTGTGGTTTTTGCATTGAAGATTTGGCGATACTATCTATATGGGACGCAATGCATAGTCTACACCGATCATAAGAGTCTCCAACACGTGTTCAACCAAAAGGATCTCAATATGAGACAAAGACGTTGGATCGAGTTGATTAGCGTCTACGACTGTGACATTCGCTACCATCCTGGAAAGGCGAATGTTGTAGCCGACGCGCCAAGTCCCAAGGTCCACAACAAGACTGTCTCGCTCCGAGAAATTCGAGATCAAAGGCAATGGTTTGATACGCTAGGAGAATTTGATACCGAGATTCATGTGGATATCAACGAGGCTACTATCATGCTTCAAAACATAAGGATCGATAGTGACTTCGAGTTGTGCATTCGCGAGGCTCAAGAAGCGGCACTAACTGACGAAGGAAAAGATGAAGATTTGATGCCTAATGTTCGATCACAACTGGAGACAAAACCGAATGGCATGTGGTACTTCTTGAATCGACTTTGGATCCCGAATCGTGATAACCTTCGACACTTCATTATGAACGAAGCTCATCAAACCCGATATTCCATTCATCCTGGCTCCGATAAGATGTACATGGACCTACGTGGTCAATATTGGTGGCCTGGAATGAAGAAGGATATCGCGTCTTATGTTTCCAAGTGTCTCACGTGTGCAAGAGTCAAGGCCGAGCATCAACGACCAAGTGGTTTACTTGAGCAACCTGAAATCCTTATGTGGAAATGGGAACATATATCCATGGATTTCATAACCAAGTTACCTCGTACACCTTGTGGTCATGATAGTATATGGGTCATTGTTGACCGTTTGACCAAGACAGCACACTTCATACCTATAAGAGACACATACAAAGTTTCAATATTAGCTCGTATCTACATTGACGAAATTGTGAGTCGTCATGGTGTGCCGTTGCACATTATTTCCGATCGAGATGCTCGTTTCACTTCACAGTTTTAGTCTTCGATGCAAGAACTCTTGGGTACCCAATTGAATTTAATTACGGCTTACCATCCTCAACCGATGGTCAAACCAAACGAACAATCCAAACCCTCGAGGATCTGTTGCGTCTTTGTGTCCTTGACTTTGGTGGTGATTGGGATACGCATTTACCGCTCACGGAATTTTCGTATAACAATAGTTATCACTCAAGTATCAAGATGGCACCATTCGAGGCTTTGTATGGTCGTAAATGCCGATCACCGATCTGCTGGACTGACGTTGGTGAAAATTTCATCACTGGTCCTGAACTTATACAAGAAACGACCGATAAAGTCTCTGTAATCCGCAAGAACCTTGAAGTGGCAAGAAGTCGACAAAAGAGTTACGCCGATAAGCGTCGTAAGCCATTGGAGTTCCAAGTTGGTGACATGGTTCTTCTTAAAGTTTCACCATGGAAAGGTTTTGTCTGCTTTGGAAAGAAGGGTAAACTAGCTCTAAGATTTGTAGGACCTTTCAAAATTCTAAAAAGGGTTGGGAAAGTGGCTTATAAACCGGAACTATCTTCTGACCTTGGTGAGTTCATACTGGTTTCATATCTCAAATTTGAGAAAGTGTTTGGCCGACGAGAGTCTGCATGTCCCATTGGAAGACATCCAGATTGACGAGTCATTGCACTTTGTTGAGAAACCTGTTGAGATTATGGACCGCATTATGAAGAAAACGAGAACCACAACTACTCCAATCGTTAGGTTCATTAGGAGAACAAGTGTGGAGCTGAGTTCACTTGGGAGCGTGAGGATCATATGAAGGAGAGATACCCGCATTTGTTCGCCTAGTTCACTCTTAATTTCGGGATGAAATTCTTTTAAGTTGGGAAGACTGTAACATCCTGAATTTTGTTAACTGAGAATTAACTTTGATTAATCTTGTAAGGGCCATTGTTGTCATTTATGGAACTTGTGGTTTATGTATGTGTGATTCTTTGTTTTCATTAATTAAATCTTTTGTTTAAAAGATAATAACTTAAACTATTAAATTGAACATAATAACATTGATAATAATAATAATAATAAATAATATTAATAATAATAATAATAGTAGTAATAATTTATAAAAGTTTTTAAACTTAAAATAAAGAATAGTGTTTAAAACTTGGAGTTATTAACTCAAGGGGGTGTTTTGTTATTTTGGAAACTTGAAATGGGAAGTTTTGACATAAAATGATAAACAATTAAATCATAGGGACTAAACATGTAAAATCTTAAAAGCACAAACCCCAAATCGTTTTCTCCCTCCCCGCTTTTCCGGTGGACTCCGGCCACCCTCCGGCCGAAGTCCGGCGACCCCCAAAACCGCCAAGTTTCGTTGTTTCTTGATCCAAAACCGTCCCCAAACCTTTCTAGAACATGATTCGAACTGGTATACATCGTTTAATCAAGTTAAAATATCCGTTACTAGTCGAATCGGGTACATAACCGAAACATCTTAAACTCCATAGCCGTTCGAGCATTAACACCTAATAATAATCTAATTAAACTCACCTAATTAATTATCTATCAACCACTAATCGAATACAACATTCAATTACATCTAAAACAAACCCAAATATCAAATTAGATCACCCTTCTCATCGTGAACCTACAGCTATTCGAACCCCATCTTCAAAGCTTCAAAACTCGAAATTAACATAGGGTTTTTCATTCTTGAGGTCATTAGAAACTACCTGTACATTGAATTTGATTATCATCATCATTTGAGCATCAAACCGGTGCTACGTGGTAGCGAATTGTTCTTCGTCGTGTTCATCTCGAATTCATCTTCAACCGGGTAATTAGTCACATGAACACACTCGTTTAATCATGGGTAACAAAAGCCCCATGATTGTAAGTGTTAACAGAATCATCTGAGATTGAATTGGATCGAAGATTGATTATAGGGTTTATGTAATTGGGGGTTTTTGGAGATTATGTTTTAAGTTTTTAAAACCAAAGTAAACCGCGGCCAAGGCCTTGGTTTACTAGTTACCCATTCGTTTGTCAATCTAGAGGTCCCGGGTTCGAACCCGGGCACCCTCAACATATTTTTTAGGCTTTTTCAGCCTTTTAAAAAATATGGAAAAATTTCTAAAAATTATAAAAAAAAATAGTTTTGTAAACTTTGTTTATTTTTAAAGTTATCCTATCATTTTCTACAAATTATCACCATAAATACTTTAACAATTCTCTAATAAAATAATATTAACAAATATTATGCTTAGTTTAATTATATAAAAATAGACTTTATATATATATATATATATATATATATATATATATATATTTTAAATCATTTAATTTGGACACTAACCATTTTGTATTGATGGATTAATCATGATTATTATAGAATTTATATATTTTGTAAGTAACTTTACAAAATTGTTATAAATGATTTAATTCCTTTAAAATTTCATATATGATATCTTCATGGACTAAAATACATATATAAGATCTCACTAGCTAACGTTACCTAAATGATAAACCCCCAAATTTTCATCAAAACCCTAGATCATGTTAAATCATTAATCTTATTAACTTAAATCTTGTAAATATATTTGTACTTGGGTACTTTGTGAAGAACTACGTTGGAACGTTGCTTATTATATTCTTATTAATCGTCACTTATACACATTTGATCATGTGAGTATTTCTATACCCCTTTTTATATTTTTACACATTTGGGGTGAAACATGTTACATTATAAACCTTGCACTTGTAAACACGTTGATTCTTGTAAACTTATGGCATTTCACCTGTATGTTGTAGTTAGTTGAACTTGGTAGCTACCATGTAATGTCGAATATATGTACAATCATTAACTATTGCTAGCCTAGCGAAGTCATAGATCTATGGGCCAGACAAGCCTGCTTGGTTGATCCAAGTACACTTAGCTAATCGTATATACTTTTAAACGTTTGAGACTTGTAAAACTTTATCGAGGTTTGATTGTGCATTTCTGTCTTACATCCCTAGTTTACTTTGTTCTCTAACTTACAACATGAATTGCCATCTTTTATATACTTATGTATCGAAAACTATGGAAATCTCACCAACATTATTGTTGACATTTTATTTTCTTAACATGTTTCAGGAAATACTCAAGCTTGATTTCTACTCTTTGAAGCTTACACATCTAGGAATGGACCTAGTTAAATAAAGGAAATAAAATGACTTGTTACATCTCATGTTATGCTTTTAAATTCTTTGAGACTTATGATTGTAATGGTACAATTGGAACTTATGTTTAATATATATTTGGGTTATTAATAGCGTTATGTGGCTGTGAACGATCTTAACCCTCACTCCTCGATGTTTCCGCCGTCAAGGTTGGGGTGACAATACCAACTTGTAAGGCTCCGTTTCCGGAGACCTCACAGTTGGTCATTCACAACATTAAATACATAAAACATTATAAATTTACAAGCTTAAGCAGCGGAATTATTTTAACAAAAGCCATTCATTTCATTAGAAACACTGTTGTTGAGCAATACACTATTGTTTAACCGAATACCAAAGAATTCTTTAATTGCATTACAAAACAATAGCAATAACAAGTATGAATGGATGTCAGTCTTTTCCTGCCGAGTAGCTTCACCCTCGTGCCATACTTAGCAATGTTTACCTGCCAACTGAAAATGTATAAAAGTCAGCGTTGCTGATTGAGTTTTAGTTTTTATAAGTAATAAAATGCTTTTGTAAGGTATACATATGAAAATAATTTTTTATGAAATTTCATCTCTTTATACGTGAGCACGCATTAACCAACACTTAGTCGTCCGATTACAAATTCTAGGCGCATGAACCACTGTTCAGGCGCATGAGTTACACTTAAACATTTCTAAGCCATTTCCAGGCGCATGAGCCCTATTTAGGCGCATGAACCTTCTGCTCAACATGTTTCTAGGATATTTTCGAACCCAAACATCAAGCCTATTTGTTCTAAGCTTACCAAGGCTATTCTAAGCATGAACAACTTAATAACACCTAAGGAACATCATCAAACATGCATAATACATACAGGTATACATACATAAACATAATAAAAACCATTTAAATACATTTCCAGCCCCAAAGAGTTTAAAACAAGTAAAACCGGGGTCTAGAAACTCACCTGGTGCAACTTTGGGTGTATCTTCCTTCTAACCCGTATCCAAATGAGCTCTAACACCTAGAAACCCACCAAACACACAACACACACGAACACACACACAAACACATAAGCATATAACCGAGACAAAACCCATCATAAACACTTAAAAACTTCGAATTCTTACATTGAATTCAACCTTCTTCTTCTTCCTCTTCAATCCCGTGAGTTTTTCTGCTCTCACTCTCTCAAGAACCGAGTGAAAAAATGATGTGAAAAGAGGGTGGGCGGCCATGCCCACCTTTACACCAACTTTTTGTACTTTTGTCCTTTTTTACATTTTTAACCCCTCAACTTGAGTTAAATTGCATTTTCTACTTTTATTCTTCATTTCTTATCTTTCTTTTAAAAGAATAACCGGGTGTTACAAAACCCCTCTGGCTGCTTCATATAGGTGGTTTCATCTAACTTCCCATGTAAAAATGTAATTTTCACATCCAACTGATGTAACTCCATACCCATAAAAGCAGTCAACGACAACATAACCCTGATAGATGAATGTTTCACCATAGGTGAGAATATCTCATTATAATCCACCCATGGTTTCTGTGTAAACCCCTTAGCTACTAATCTATCCTTGTACCTAGGAGGTTCACCTTTAGAAATACCATCTTTCAATTTAAACAACCACTTACATGACACAGACTTATGACCCTTAGGTTTATCAACCAACTCCCATGTGCCATTCTTATAAAGAGATTCCATTTGTTTCTTCATTGCCTTACACCATTTTAAGTTTTCTTTCACAGAAATTGCCTCAGAGTATGATAATGGTTCATAGATGATTTATTTTTTAGCAACAACAAATGCTTATGCTCACAAGTCAATCCCCTCTCTATACTTGAGTGGAAGTACCACTTGTCTCCTCTGTCTATCCCTAGCCAACTATTAATCAACCATGCCATCTTCTTGGTCATCAAAAGTGCCATGATCAACACCTTTATCACTCACACCCTGTTGCTCCATCTCAATCTGTACTCCAACCCGCTCTTTAATTTCTGAATATTTTTTCCCTTTAATTTCTCTATACAAAACATCCTTTTGGAAAACCACATCTCTGCTCACTATCACCCGAGTCTACCACCATCTAGTTTCCATAATCTATACCCTTTTACACTCTTAGGGTATCTTAGAAATACACATTTGCATGCCCTGGGTTTCAGTTTCCCTTGTCTAACATGAACATAAGCCAACGACCCAAACACCTTAAGTATCATATAGTCATTTTTTCTACCTAACCATGCCTCCATAAGTGTTTTCATGTCTAATGCAACTGATGGAGACCTATTGACTAAATAAGCAGCCGTAGTCACAGATTAAGCCCAGAACAGCTTGGGTAAACCAGAACTAGTCAACATACACCTCACTTTTTCAAGTAAAGTCCTATTCGTCCTTTTAGCCAAACCATTCTACTATGGATTTCTAGGCACAGTTCTGTGTCTTGCAATACCTGAGTTTTACAATACTGATTGAACTTGTGATTGCAAAACTCTAATCCATTATCAGTTCTTAGCTTCTTGACTTTTCTTTCAGTTTGAGTTTCCACAAGGACTTTCTATTCCTTAAACTTACTAAAGGCATCACTCTTATTCTTTAAGATAGTCACCCAAACTTTTCTTGAAAAATCATTAATCAATGTCATAAAGTACCTAGCACCACCAAAGAATCAACCTTAGCAGAATCCTATAAATCAGAATGAACATAGTCCAATACGCCACTAGTGATATGTTTAGTCCTTGTAAACTTTACCCTCTTGTGTTTCCCAAGAATACAAGTTTCACAGAAACCAAAATCATAATTCTTTAACTCAGTTATTACTTGTTACTTTTGTAACTCCACCAGTCCTTGATAACTGATATGACCAAGTCTCTTGTGTCACAACATGGCCTTAGAAGTACTATCACTTAAGGCACTTGCCACATGAGACTCTATAACAACAGTACTATCTAGTAAATAGATATTATTATCCCTTCTTCTACCAGATCGTACCGCCATTGATCCCTTAATCACCTTAGCCTTACCATCTCTAAAACTAACATGGAAACCAAATCTCTCCAACAGCCCTAAGGACAACAAACTCCTTTTAAAACTAGGGATATACCTTATATCATGAATATCTACTTTCGTACCATTTTTCATCTTCAGAGTCACTATACCATGACCCACAATCTTGCAAGATCTATCATCCCCTAGCTTCACTAATCCAAGATCTTCAAAATTTAAATCTTTAAAGAACTCCTTCATAGGTGTCATATGGTATGAGCATCCTGAATGCATCACCCACTCATTCCCCTTACCGTTGCTTGTGATAGCCAACACATCTGCAGTTTCATACCCATCAGAGATTTCATCTTGTGCATTATGTCCCGAATGAGATTTTGACGCACTGGATTTACCCATATTTCTTTTCCAGTTAGGACAATCTTTCTTGAAGTGATTTTCTGACCCACACACATAGCACCTCCTCTTAAACTTGGATCTTGACTTTAAGACACTTCTCGGCTTAAGTTTCTTTGTTTAGATCTTCCCCTGACTACCAAGCCCTCTCCACCATCTTCCTTATAATCAGTTCTCTTATTCAATTCTTTTAAATTGAGAGTTGCCAGCACTTCCTTCATAGTAAGAGTATCTCTACCATATATTAACGTATCCACAAAGTGCTCATAAGATGATGGAAGAGATGTCAAGAGTATGATTGCTTGGTCTTCATCATCCAATTCAACTTTGATGTTTTCAAGATCTAACACCAACTTGTTGAATTCGTCAGTATGATCTTCAATTGACTTCCCAGATGCCATTTGGAATGTGTACAAACGTTTCTTGAGATACAACCTGTTCACAAGAGAATTCGTCATGTACAAACTTTCCAATTTTGACCAGACCCTCGCAGTTGACGTTTCCTTCGATACTTCTCTAAGTACTCGATCTCCCAAGTTCAAGATGATTGAACTATGTGCATGTTCAAGCATCTCCTTCTTCTTCTTGTTTAACATTGTGTTCGGCAACTTGTATTCTCCAGCCAAGGCATCCATTACTCGTTGATGAACGAGCAATGCCTTCATCTTTAATCGCCATAACCCAAAATTGTTCTTCCCATCGAATTTCTTAATCTCAAACTTCGTTGACACCATTGTTGCCACCAACCAATCTTTAATTGAATCTTGATCCTCAATTAAGCCTCAAACCAGGCTCTAATACCAATTTTTATACGAATTGAGTACAAGAACACGAAATTCAACAATATAAAGAGAATAAACTTCAAGAATACAAGAAAGAATCTCATCGATTATACAAGATCTCTATTTATAATATTAATTGACTAACTAACTTAGTGATCTTATTACACACTCAAAAACTATTAAGAATTTACACTAAGGACCCTAAAATATTTCTTACGAAGCAGAAAGAACCCTTCGGAAGATTTCAGCCAAGCTTTGGAAGAACTATGTTAAGCTTCAGAAGAAACTTGACTACGGAAGATATTACTTGTTTTGATTTTTAATACTTCACTGAGCGAAGGGCATTGTTTTGCAATATGAACCATTACATATGTTGGTTCTAAGAAGTTGTTTTGATTCATAGGATGTTTCTAATGAAATTAGAATCTATCAAAGAAATTAGATTTTACAAGAATTAGAATGCATTATTTTCGTGTGTTTGGTTAACTGAACACAACGCATTCTATTGACGTTATCATGGTTGGTTCAAATGAATTGAAATGTAAATGATGGTAAATTTTTATTTTTGTAAAGTTAATTAGGTTAATTGAACACTCTTTACCCTATTGAGTTCAATGTTTATTTATTTACTAGTCGATCTAGAACATGCAATTACTAATAAGGTTATATTTGCTTCTTAATAATGTGAATTGACACTAGTATCTAAAAGACAATTATAATAACAACAATAATAATAAGGTTTTTGTTGGCTACATGACACACCCTTAGGTCTGACCTTGATTATGGTTTTTGTTGTCATTATATTGAACACTTTCAGGTTTTAGATCACATTTGAATTATGTTTAACGTTTTTATAACGACTAATTGATCACTAATAGATATTGATCACCCGATTATATTTACTACTCAAGTATGAAACTTGAGACCATCATAAGAAGAAAACTCATATTAGATAAAAAAAACCCCTTGGCTCGTATGATACTCTTTTTTATTTTTATCACAAGTGAGACTTGAACCCAAGACGTATAATTATTTTTATGAGAAATTAAAGTATCTCACATTAAGTGAGCTAAAGATGATTGGTTATTATGTTTTAACTACAAATGAGTATAAATATTTATTCAAGACTAATCAAAATGTGCACAAACCTGAAGCCCCAATCATCAATACCGACAAACCGAAAAGCTATTATATCCCTTCTAGATGATTTTTAAGATTAAAATCGAAATGCAATGAAAATTAATCATTTACAACTACAATGAAACATTGGTGATAAACTTATAAAACTCACATATTTAGCTTCTTTAGATTTCTACAATTGATATCAAAACAAACCACTCTAAGTTTTTGTTAAATCACTTTACAAAACCTTGCTCATACAAAATTTTTAAAGCTAGTTAGGGTCTATGGAGATAAATCAAACTTTGGTCGGGAGATACTAAAGACTAATTTACCAATGTTTGTAAATCAGCAAATTTTTTAATGGAAAAGTTACATGAAGGTCTAATTGAAATTAATTTATTATGACTTGAGCTGTATGATCTATGAAGATAACATAAAATAAAATAAAAAATGTTGTCAAATATAATTTTAAAACAATCGACTTAGATGAAAAGGCCGTAAAATGAATCATCCGAGAGTAACTTAGAAGACGCAAATACGAGCATATGCCAAAGTACACTATGTTGGGGGTTAATCTTGTTCGAGTCAAGTATTTGAGTCAAGTTTTAATTTTGAAAGAGTCTTGAAGTGTAGTAGATGTTAATGAGTCTATTTTCTATGAGCACTAAGTCACTAACACATGTTTACATGTTTTTTAGTCTATTTATATGTATATATTGCAAATAGTGAAATACAAGAATTAGAGTATAACCTTAAACTTGAAACTAACATGCTAGAGCTATGAAAATACGGAATGATCTAGCAAAAGTTTAGAAGAAAATAGGAATGGTTATAACAAAAGAAAATGTTTGCTTCATAGCATTGGAAGAAGAAAATGTTTACGTTATATAAGAAAATGTATCTCTAAAATCCTCTTGCACTTATCTAGATTTCCTTGTGTATAAGTAACTGGAAATTGCAGAATCACTTGTTATCATATATGGCTAGGTTTATTCTAGGTGTATGAGTTTGCGGCAACTGTTAGCATATAGTTCTGGTTATACTTGTTATTTAAAATCTTTCGACCTTACTATTTGAGGTATCTATACTATATATAAAATATTTACGAGTGGTATTTCAAAATACTCTAAAATTAAAAAACATATTTTATTCAATACATAAGATACAATCATTTTTAAAGGTAAAATAATAATTAATCATTAGGTGTAGATTGCACCCTTACAATTAGTTACATAATAATTCTACATTTACTAATTCTTATATAAAAGTTTAACAAATTCGAACTATTTAATATTTTAAATTTGTACTATTTTAGGAATTTAGGAACCAAATATTCAATCCTATCTATTATTTTAGGGATTTAGTAACAAATTATTAGATGAAATATATAAACATTTTAATTACTAATAAGTGAAGTTATTTCTTTCTATTAAATGAAGTTTAAATTACGAGGTAATAGTGAATAAATAAACAACTATAAATCTTCATGTTAACACTTATGTAAAAAATTAACAAATTTGAATTTCTAATAAGTGAATATTTTCTTTCTATATAATGAAGTTTATATTATTAGGTAATAGTAAATAAAAAAACATCTTTAAACTTTAATCTATACTTTATATAAAGCATATAAGATGGTATTTTATGATACCATAAAATTAAAAATAATTACTTTACATAATAGATAAGATACAACCACTTTTGAAAGTAAAATTATTTTTAATATTATTTACAGATTATCTCTTATAATTAGTTAATAATAACATTACACTTACTATAATTTACATAAAGCTTTACATTACCTATCCATAAACTAATTTTAATTTTTTAAAATTCCAGTTATATCTTTTAATCTATTATGCTTAAAAAAATTTAAAACTACAATTGTAACATGTGTATTTTTTAAACGTTTTGGTG